>CM047810.1:27576691-27996825 GCA_026214975.1 Gentiana macrophylla | reverse complement strand
CTCTACCGGTTAGATTGGAAACCTAGATAGGCCGATCAAGCATTATTAATCTTGACCAAAGCAGATTGCATGCGTGGTCAACGTGGCCAAAAATCACGCGCTAATAACCGTCGGGCGCATAATAGCGCCTAGAATCTCGCACTGATGATTGAAGCGATAAATGTCCCATTTTGAATTTCAAATCTTGTGTAAACCGCGTGAATGCTGGCCGTAGGATCTCGTTGATCGTGGTCGTTCCTTTCACTTGCTTCTGCTATAAAAGGAGGGAGCAAGCCTGACCTCATTCTATTCCTCTTTTGCATAAATCTTTGTTTTGAGAGCCATGTCTTCTCAACCTGGAGAGGGTAGCTCAGTCCGGGTGTTTGAAGCCCGTCCAGTACGTGATGTTTCCCCTTTCTTTCTTACCGCCTCTCTTACCGCCAAAGATCATTTCTAGCGTTACTTTGATGTGGTTAAGCTTGTGAGGGAGAGGGGCTTGAATGAGGGCAAGGTTGAGGGTGATGGCTCCTTGCTCCGGGTACGGTTTTCTGGGTGGTCAGATTTTGTCCTACCACCTTCGACACCCTTCAACCTCACAATCGTAAAGGAATTTTATTCCGTCTTATCTGATGTTGCCTCTGAAGGGGTTGTTAACTGTGTGGCCCTTCGTGATGTCTCGGTCGTTTTTACCCCGGAGGCTATCAACGAGGCTCTTCGCATACCTGCTATCGATCCCTCTGCTCATTATGAGGTTGCCTAGAACCTTGGGGATGAGGCAAGTAGACAGGTTAGCTTACGACGGGCAATCCGCGAGCTCTTCCCAGATGCTCAACGGTCTCGCGTACTAGGCTCTGTGTCTCAATTGTCTCGCAGCAACCGTGAGTGGAAAAGGTTTATCAACTCACGTGCTCTCCCGTCCATGGATTTCGAGGTTGTTAGCGAGGCCGAAGCACTCCTTCTGCATGCTATTCGCGACCCCCAGGTTGACATTGATTGGGGGGTTCTGATTCACCGCGAGGCAGTCAGTTTTGCGGCCTCAATGAATCCCGATCGTCGCATCCCCTTTGCCTCGCTTGTAGCTAGGCTATGTAATTTAGCTAGGGTACCGGCACATTCGTTGGACCGTTGTGGGTTCGCCTGAATTTGTTGTGTTTTTTTTTTTGCGGCCCCCTTCTTTTTGGTTAAATCAAAGGGCGTTGCCGGCCGCAGGTTTTCCAGAAACAATTGTACCCTTCTTTCGTTAATGAAGATGTTTCTTTATTTTGATTCCCTTCTTCGCATGCTCCGTTCGTACGTAGTAGATGGATAGCCTACATATAATATTTTTTTCAAATTGTCTGCGTGCCAGGGCCGGTTGTATTCGCAGCCTTGACTATCACTTAACACATAAGTCCCTTTCTTAACTACTCGGCGATCCCATCGGGCCCTCCGGCTTTCCGGCGCAGTTTTACTTTCTTGGCCTCGTGGCATGTGGCCTGTCTCTTTCGCAAAACATAATCTCCCACGGTGAAGTGATGATTGCGAATATGTTTGTCATGGTGACGTTTTGCAGCCTGTTTGCAATTGAGCAAACGTCCATACGATTCGATTCGCCGCTCCTCCGCTAAATCAAGATCGGGCTCCCTAGCAATCGGGTTGTCGGCCTCACTGAAATGGGTGACCCTTAGACTTGGCAGGGCCATAGCTTCGGATCCATAGGTCAAAGCAAAAGGAGTTTCCCCTATAGTTGTTTTTCGTGACGTTCTGAGCGCCCATAGGGCCGCAGGGAGGTGATCAGGCCATTTACCCGCCTTTTCGCCCAAAATTTTCTTTAGCACGCTCAGTACTTGTTTTGTTTGCATTCTCGGCCTGTCCATTGCCTTGCGGATAGCATACTGAGGATTGCCAATGTTTGACGTTATTCTCTCTACAGAATGTGTCGAACTCTTCTCTGAATTGGGGTCCGTGGTCCGATACTATTACCCTGGGGACGCCGAATCTAGTCCATACTTGATCGAGTAGAAAATATATTATGTCTTTGGTGTTGATTTTTACCAAAGCTTTGGCCTCGATCCACTTGGTGAAATAGTCGACGGCGACCACCACGTATTCGCACCCGGAGCGACCCCTCTTTAACGGCCCGATGAGATCGATGGCCCACATGTCGAATGGCCAGGCGACGACGATGATGCTTTGCTCGACTGATGGCAGTCTGGGAATATCCGCAAATTTTTGACATACGTCGCACAACTTAGCGTATGCTTTGGCGTCCTCTGCGAGTTTTGGCCAGTAGTATCCGGCCAATAAGTCTTTCTGAGCGAGGGTGCGGCTAGCTGGATGGCCGCCGCATGTCCCTTCATGGAGCTCTGCGAGGATTCCATTGACTTCTTCAGGTCGTACGCACCTTAGTAAAGGCTTAGAGAACGACCGCCGATACAAAACGTCGTTTAAGGTAGTGTATCTAGCGGCTCTTCTGATCAAGGCTTTTGCCTCGTTTGGATTATCAGGGAGTTTTCCAGAGACGATATAGGCCCTCATGATGTCGATCCAACAAGGGTTGGTGGGTCGCAAGTCCATTACTTCGATTCTGTCGATCGCGGGTCCTGACAGATGTTCCACCATGATCGATGGGTTGCTTATTTCATCCTCGCTAGTTAGTTTGGACAAGTAATCGGCTCTGTGATTGTCCTCTCGAGGAATGTTGATGAACTTGCAGTATTTGAAGCTGCTCTCGAGTTTTTTGACGAGATTAATGTATTTCTGCAGAATTTCACAACTGATACCGAAAGTCCCGGTTACTTGATTGACCACCAACTGTGAATCGCAGAAAACCTGCACATTTTCGACTTTCATGGCCCTGGCGAGCTCAAGTCCTGCGATGACCGCCTCATATTCTGCCTGGTTGTTCAACGCAGTGAAGTCAAATCTTAGGCCTTCTCAATTTCTTCTGAGGTTCCGGCCTCTAGTAAGATGATCCCCGCGCCGCAACCTTTAAGGTTGGCAGCGCCATCGACATAGAGTTGCCAACAGTGACTTGGCCACTGGGGCTCGTCCACTGTGGCTACTTTGTCGTGGCCATGCTCTGCGTTGGTTTGTTCCGGGATTTCTTCGTTGAAGCTTGTTTCTGCTATAAAATCGGGCAATGCCTGAGCTTTGATAGCTTTTCGAGGTTCATAACGAAGGTCGAATTCAGTGAGCTCGATAGCCCAACTTAGCAAACGACCTGATAGGTCTAGATTGTGGAGAACCTGCCGTAGTGGTGCATCCGATAGTACTATAATTGAATGCGATGAAAAGTAAGCCCTTAATTTTCGGGCGGCTATAACAACGCAGTAGGCTAACTTTTCGATATTAAAATAACGACTTTCTACTGGGCTTAGAGCCTTAGAAACATAATAAACAGGCCTTTGCGAGGTGCCCTCTTCCTTGATAAGTGCTGCAGCGGCGGCCCTATCCGTGGCAGCTAAGTACAGTAGCAAAACATCTCCGACCACTGGACTAGTTAGCAATGGCGGGCTTGAGAGGTAGGCCTTGAGCTCTTTGAAAGCCTGCGAGCATTCCTCTATCCATGAAAATGTTTTATTTCCCTTCAGGATTTTGAAGAAGAGTAGGCTCTTCTCGGCAGATTTTGAGATAAACCTTCCCAGGGCTATTACTCTTCCATTCAGCCTTTGTACCTCCTTGATGCTAGTCGGCTCGCTCATGTTTATCAATGCCTCGATTTTCTCTGGGTTCGCCTCGATCCCCCTCTGACTTACCATGAAGCCCAAAAATTTCCCGGCCTGGACCCCGAAAGTACATTTCGCGGGGTTTAGCTTCATCGAGTGATTCTTTACATTTGTGAAGGTTTCGCGAAGGTCCACCAGGTGACCCTGGCGACTTGATTTCACGACCATATCATCAATATAGGCCTCCATGTTCTTTCCTATTTGCATGCTAAAGACTCTGTTCACCATCCTTTGATACGTTGAACCAGCGTTCATTAGACCAAACGACATCATCTCATAGTAATATAGTCCGCCGGCGGCCCTGAAGGCCGTCAGCTCCTTATCTTCATCTGCCATCTTAACCTGGTGGTAGCCCGAATAGGCGTCTAGAAAGCTTAGCATTTCGAAACCCGCGATCCCATCAACCATTTTATCGATTCGTGGCAGCGCGTAAGGGTCCTTGGGGCAAGCTTTGTTTAAATTAGTACAGTCGACGCACATCCGCCACTTGCCGTTGTGTTTTTTCACCATTACCACGTTTGCCAACCAAGTGGGATACTGAAGCTCCTTAATTATTCCTGCTGCTAAAAGCTTTTCGACCTCACTTTTTATCGCGACTTCCTTTTCTGTAGAGAATTGGCGCGCTCTTTGTTGGATTGGCCTGATGTTGGGGTCGACGCTTAGATAGTGTAAGGCGACCTCCGACTCCACGCCTCTCATATCGGTTACCTCCCAGGCGAAGGCGTCCAAGTTTTCTTTTAGAAGCTCGATCAATCCTTCCTTTTCTTTCTCGGTTGTTTGCGACCCTATCTTTATCTTCTGATCAGGGTATTTGTTGTTTATGATAACCTCGACCAGCTCGTCCTCGGCGGTGAAATCAGGCTCGTCCCGGATTTGCAATGTTTCAACCTCTATAGCCCCCGCCGGGACTTCTGCTACCGTGGCTATCTGGTCCGTAGCCATATTGAAACCCTCCACTCTGGGTCATTTGGAATCGACCCTATTCTTGGTCATATATTCGAGGAAATATCCGGGTCGACTGGTGGCGACCCCAATTTCGTCCCCTACATGGAATTTGACCCTTTGGTGGGGAACATATGCCACCATTTGAAATTTTCTCATAGCTGGAATTCCCAGAATCATGTTGTAGTATGAGGGGAGATCGATGACTAAGAAAGTGACTACCTCAGTTCGACAGGGTTCATAGTCGCCCAAAGTGATGTTGAGGTCGATTGTGCCTTTGACCCGGACTGTATCGTTGGTAAAGCCCTCGAGCACTCCGAGGTAGGGTTTTAACTTGGCCTCTCCGAATCCGATCTGTTTTAAACAGTCGAAATAAATGACGTCGCGGCCAGCCCCGGTGTCGACCATCACTCTGTTGACGCCATGTTTATCGTTCACCCCGACTTTTAGAATGAGGGGTATCTCCATAGGGCCGTCGACTGTGGTTAGCTCGCTTTTGGTAAACATGATTCCTTTCTCATTCTCCCCCAATACTATCTGTTTTTCGAAACCGCGTGTGTTGATTTGATGTATCTGAGATTTCAGCTGACTGTTGATGGGAATATTCCCATGGATAACTTGGACCTCTTTTTGATAGATGCGGGGTTGGCGCCCCTGACTGGGGCCAGCGTTCCCATCGCGTTTATACTTAGTCGCTGGTCCCTCACGGATTAACCTCTCAATTTCCCTCCTTGGGGTGAAGCATTCATCTGTAATGTGGCCGTGGTCCTTATGATAATCACAATATTTTGACTTATCACGACTGTCGGGATCGCCCCTCATGGGCTTGGGTTTATCGAAATGCTCGCGGATTTCAAACAGTATCTGGGACACTTTTGTGTTAAGCGGCGTGAAGTTATCCTCGCTGAATTTTTATACGGCTTCTTGGCCTCGCGGTCATGGTTCGCGTCTCGGCCCTTCTCTTTTTTACGATCATCCGCGCGATCCTCTTTTTGTGAATGCTGCTCTGTTTTAGGCTTTGCTCTCCCGGAGGACGGCGCTTCGCTAACTCCCATCATTATGGCCCTTTCCAGCATTTCCCTAAGGCCCACTTTGGGGAGTCGTAGGTTAAATTCTGTCTTTATCGGACCTTTGGCGATCCCGGTGAGAAAGCATGTTATGACCGCATCGTCTGGGATATTTCTAGTCTGATCGTATACTTTGATGAACCGCTCATAATATTCCTTTCCGGAATCATGTCCCCCCATGTCGAACCTGGGTCATGACAATGCTTGCGTGTCAGCTCGGTCCAGCCTGCGCTCTGATTCCCTGTGATCTTGCGATCCCTCCTGACGAGCTCTTTTTTCCCTTATAATCACGCGGGCGTCCTGCGCGTTTCTATCTTGTCGGGGAGGTATTTCTCCCCCTGGAAGGCTGAGATGACTTGGGGCCGAGGCCTTGTCCTTCTCACCTAGTTTTTTAAAAGCTGATCCTCTTTCGACCGTCTTTCCTCTCTGATGATCGTGATCTGGAAGGACCTAGGTTTGTACGATTTCTTTTCTCAGCCCCTTACGACCCGATGAGTGTACACTTCCCTCTATTTCGATCCCCTGGATTTGGCTCTGGCGGCCTTTATCTAGGGCCGCAGGAACGATTTCATTTCTGGGAGGATTCGGGGGTCGGATCAACATGGGGGCATGGCCCTTTGCCACCAAGCGAGAGTTAATCAGGTACATCGTTTCAGCATACCTCGCATACTCCCTCATTTCTTCGATTTCCGGGTCTTCCTGGAAACCTGGTTTTGTTTTGGGGGTCAACCTTTGGCTTTGCTGCGACCCGCCCGGCTCCTTGCGAGCCCTTTCTAGAGCAGCGATAGCCTCTTTTGACTTAGTTTTTTGATTAATGATGTTTCAGGCGACGCTAGGGTCTAGGGCCCCTCTCTACGACCTTTCGCCTTAGGCGGGAAGATTCTCGAGTGTTTCTCCATGCCCTCTCCGCGAGCCTTATGTTGCGTGCCCCCCCTTCGCGAGGGTTTTGGGCGTCAGCTGTCCTTTACTTCCTGCCATCGCTGAGTTAGCGAACCGATTTGGCTGGGGGATAGAGTTTGCTTGTGGTTTTATATCAGAGATCCTTTTTGGATAGTGATAGATCGGGTGACGTGGCGTCTGGAAATATATTTTTTGAGGGAAAAGTAGCAAAGATTTGCACGCAATAACCTCAGAAACGTGTATGGCTATTTTTCAGAAGTTTTGTATTGATGAGGGTTTTTCTGGTATATGTTTTTGAGGTAGAAAATGTCACATTCTGATGGTTTTCTTCACTAAGGCAAGGAAAAAAAGGCAGTTTGGGGGTTTTCTTTGTAAGGTTGCCACTTTTACGGGGTGAACTCAGACGAGGGGACACAGCCGGACGTTTCCAGGCCGGCGGAAGGGAGATTTCTTCGATCTGCTGTGTGTTAGCACTTTCAAAGCCCTTATTTCCCGGTAACGGAGCCAACTGATGATGTCGGAATCATCACGGTGGCACAGCTGTATGGATTTAATGGATATCTGGCTGATTTGTAGGTGATTAAATGTAAGTTAGCCGGAGGTGTGCGGCGGCGATAGGAGGAAAGTGAGAGAGGTGGTGTTTTTGCAGAGCTTTTGCCTGTTTTCGTATTAGAATGTCTATATCGTTTAGGTTACACAAGCCTTCCTTTTATAGGAAGAGAAAACGTAAGAGCTAAGTAAAAGAGCGAAGCCACTAAGCTAAAATTTTAGTCAGCGATCTTGCTTAATGACCAAGTAAACTAGTAAATATCTGGACTGCAAGTGGATGAAATATCTCGGCGACGACTTCACCGGGTCGCATAGACCGCCGACTCCGTTTGTCTTGCTATTGTTCCCTGTTTCTTCTCAAGTCTTGTGCGGCCTTAAGTGGGCCTTTTGTCCAAGATCGTGCTCCAGCCCCCTAGTCATGATGACGTTCTAGGCGGGGTTTGATGACGGCGACCTTGACTTGGTATTATTGGCATCGCCAACGATGTAGTCGCGGACCTTCCGCCGGTATGATAAGCCAGAGAGGCTATTTCCGGGACTAAATGGTGGCGATATATTTGTACGCATCAGTGGGGGCTCGGGGGGAGCTCATGAAGGGTTTCATACAGTTTCGGATTCATGCACCCTCAGACTGTAGTTTTCCGAACTGATGCACCTCTGCATGCGAATGGTGATGACCTTTACCCTTTCGTGTAGGAATACATCATTTCGTTTATGGGGTTCCTTCAGTCTATAAAAGGAACAGAATGCGAACTAATTTCAAATAGGAAAAAAGCATCATCAGAACCAATTTTTAAAGTGTCCTTCGGTTTGATTCAAACAAGTCACTGTTTGAATCAAACGCCTCCATTGTATCCTGAGAGAGATTTTCGATTGATCCCTAAGAGAAAATCGAGTGGGACGAAACATCTCTTAAAAGATAACGTTTTGCGTGTCTTGGAGTCTTCTAGAATTTCTGTCAAATTCTTATTAATCAACATTTTCCAACAAACAATAGAAGAAACGAAAATACAGAGAAAAAGAAGGAACCTAAAAGGGGGACGGACGCCGGCAGCCTATTGCCACCGGCGCCGGAAGCTATTGATGTATTATATGCTCAGAACATGCTTGGAGTTTCTGGAGAGAGAGAATATTTTTGTTGCCAAGAAGTAATATATAGCGTATACTTCATATCAATTTCATTCGACACAAATTACATTACAAATCAAACAAAATTTCGTACTGTGTTTGAATTACATCGAAATGTTTCATGTCAAATTGGACCGATTTACAGATGAGGCCTAGCTCAACGGGCTAGAACTGATGATATATAAGAAAATATAATAGCACATTTACTAACATCAATTGGTTTTAATACAACGGTAAGCACTTGATCCTAATATGGTATCAGAGCAGGAGATCCCGGGTTCAAGCCCCTTCTTCCAACACAATTAAAAACAAGAACAAAAAAAAGCAAGTGTTGGGACCACTCTTTTCTTATAGGCCACACTTTCCAAACAAAAAATAAGTCAAGTGTTGGGCTGGTAACCGAGACCAAGAGGTCTCATGTTCAAATCCCTCTGGAGACGAAAATCTGTCTTCCAACATAGTTTCCTATTATGGTTGTAAATATCTATAGTTTCTTCCTTTCTATTGTAATAATAATTTTGAAAAAAAAATAATTGGACCTGATTTTGTAAAAGATGGACCCTTTTTATCTTATCAACAAGAAATCATTAATAGATTTCCTTTCCTTACCATGCACCCTATTGGTGTACCAAAGAATATGTTAATGGTAGTTTTGGTGGGAAATATTTGTGTGAAGGTGGATTTTGAAGCGAACTGACGGGTGAAACGATCAGAATCATACAGTTTAAATATATAATAAAATTAGATTTATATTAAAACACATAGTGTCTCCATCACACCACACAAGTATTACCCAGTTTTGATTTATCATTTTGCTTATTGTCTTGGATAGGATTGAAGGGGTCGATTCTATTTGTAGGGATTTTAAGAGGAGCGCCTACGTGGCGGGGATCTCGAACAGCATAGTTTCCTGAGGTGGAATACACGGTGTTCCGTGTGTGAAAATTATGTGATCCAGATGCTGCCATGTAGACAGTTCCTTAATAGGAAGTCCCTAAGATAGAATTTTCGGATTGAAGGATGAGGAAGTCTGGGTAAAAACGAAAAAGAAAGACAAAGAGGTGCCACGTTTTGTCGACAGTTAGTGTCATTTGGGTTGTCCATGTGACACGTCCTGCCTTTTGATGTGTCATGTTTGCATTACTATTTGTCAGTCTCGGACTAAGTTTAGACTACGTACTAAATGTTAGTGTAAGAATAAACAATTCTTTTATATGGAAAATGATATGTGTACTATACATTTGTGTAGTTCACAAACCATAATATGCTGTGTAACATTGATTAAAGTGATAAATTATTTATTGTGATGGGTCCCAATAAAATATGTGGTGTTGATTGTGTTGTGTAAGATGTTGTGGTAGAAAAAATAGTGGATGTATCACTACTCCTTTTATATTAGATGTGACATATCATGTATATTGAGTGATTACTAGTATATTGATTGATTAATAGATAATGAGTGTATGACAATGAAATCAATATTCCATACCTTTTACTGACGTGGGTAATGACTCGACCTTATACATATAATACTCACAGTTTAGATTTTTTGAGCAAAACGAGCCTAACAAGTTTAACATCACATCAGACATGGACAGACTTTGATATCGGCGATATGGCTAGTACAAAGTACAGAATGATCATAATACATTAACATTGCACAGGTCGTCATCTATCTCATATAATCAGTATGAAATAATGTAATCACCATCTCGTGTCACTGACATGGTGCAGGTTCATCTTGGTCTGGGACTCACAGCTCGATATAAGTCTTCAATGAATTCACACAACAACTACAGAATCAACATGACTTTAACCCACAATATATTACGACGGTTTCATGATTCACGCATACAATTAAGACCATGCATGATTACACCATGAATGCCCTAATAAATTCTTCAAGTCACTAACTCGACTTTAATGATTACGGAATCAACTAGGATCATTATCACATGCATTAAATGGTTGATCCCAAAATATTTAGATACATAGGTAGTCAATCTATATTGGATAAGCTATAATTAAACATAAAAATTTTCAGTCAAATAGTTGAATTATACTCACGAACCTCAATTACCCCAATTTTTATTCGATTTCATCAGTGACGATTTATGCCATCGTCTCGTACCTTTGTATAAAGATAAATTAGTTAAAACATATTGACTTCATTTCTTTCTTTCTCGAGATAATATACTTATAATGGTGGTATATTGTATATTATATCATACGACCAAGGACGGAGCCAAAGGTAGGGCTAAGGGAGGCTAAGACCACCCGATGAAAAAATTTCTACGCCAAAAAACCTACATAATTCAACTTAAGTTATCAAAAAAATCTTATTTAAACCCACACGATTGTCCGAATATAATCCAATAGCCCACCGAGATCCAAATTAGAAATTTGTAAATGAACGTCGATGATTCGATTCGATTCATTTGTATTCGGCTCGAAAAAAGCTCGATTCGAGTTCGATTCGAACCTTCGAACGTCGAGCCGAACGTTAGGTATTTGATATTCGTCTATCGAGCCGAACAGTATCGAACACGTTCGGCTCGAACTTTTTATATTTAAAAAAAAAACTATATATATATAATATATATATATTATATATATTATAATATATAATATAATATATTATATATATTCGAACAGTTCGAGCGAACATGTTCGAGCAGTTCGAAGCATGTTCGAGCGAGCCGGACGAACATGTTTCCTAATATTCCGATTCGAACCCGAGGCGAACCTTGCTAAACTAAGGTTCGATCGATTCGAGCCGAGCGAACCTTAGGTTCGAACCTTTCGAGCCGAACTCGAACCTGGCAGCATGTTCGGTAGGGTTGATTCGTTCTATTCTAATCCAAATCATGGCCCGTCATTGCATACAACTTCACGTGCCAAAATAAAACAAACCCATACTTGTTTTGTTCCGACAACATAGAAAGATAAGGCACGTTCGTCATTTTAGAGTATATCCACAACGTAAGGGCTTATCGTCCCATAAGTTACATTAAATGTGTTGTCCCTTTTGGAGAAACTCTTATCCGCAAGCTCTACACAAGGCATACGATGAAAACTCAATAAATAAAATAATAATATGTATAGATTTTCTGTTATTACTGTGACCTTAACTAGATTCTTTTGTTTCTCGAAATTCGTGAAAATTTTAATATAGTCAATTCAATGAATTAATTTTGCAAGAGGGATTGCTAACAAAATTGTGTTCAACTTCCAACCTACATGTACAACAGCAGGGCAAAAGAATTGAACCATATAAACCTACAATATATACAATTTTGTTTGACAATTTTTAGTCTGGATGAAGAAGTTGTGTGTGTTCAAGCATGAAGAAGCGTTAAAGTATTCTCTCAGGACATCATCAAACACTTAAAGCGGTTAAGAGACGTTGGGGGAGTTGTTAGTTTGTTAAGGAGTTGGTTAAAGACGGTTTAAGCTTATATATAGCTGATTAGTCACTTTAATTAAGTTAATAAGTGATTCATCAACAAATTCTGATGTAATTAAAGCTGAATAATCAACATTCATCTTATTCATTTGAAGAAGCTTTTCCTCTGTTTTAATTTCCTTCTCATTTATTCTTCAACACTTGAAGTTTATTAACAAGAGCATTTCTTGTTGGAGTTTTAGCTCAAAGGGAGCTTTGGGACAAGTAGAAAACAATCCACTTCGAGCACAATTTCGAATGGGTTATGGTATGAATTACTGGGAGTTAAAAACAGATTTAGAAACTATTAAGATTGTGGTTGATGTTAGGTTTTTGAATCACTCGATTCCGATATCGGGTGAATGAAAAATTAATGCCTAAAGATATTGTAAAATAGATAGGTTGTCAATAAAGATAATGTAATATATTTGTCCCACATAGGAAGATGACTTCTGTTAGAAGAAATAAATCAAAGATAAAGATAAATACCAAATAGATTGTTTAAGATATGGTTGAACAAGCAACTAATGATGATTGATAACGCACTAAAGATGATTGATTACGTTTCGATTACGAATAATCCTTGTAATAAATATTGTCTTAATGACTAAGTAGTATATGACTATATATTTGCTATTGTACCAAAATCAATTTATCAATAAAAAAGAAGACATCTCTCTTCTACTATTTTTCATAGTATTCTGGTTTTCTTTATGGTATCAGAGACATGGGCGAGGGTTTGAGTGCCTTAAGATTGGTGAACCCTCGCCCGATTATTTCTTCCGTTTTTAAACAACAAAAAAAATTCACAGCCACGTCCATTATTCTTCGGTTTTCAAAAAAAAAATTATAGCATTGTGTCCATTGTTTTCAATCATCATCATGTGTATACCCATCAAATCTTCCATATAAATGTCCGATCTTTCAAAAAAAAAAAAAAAAAAAGGTCCGATCTAAAGAACTCGTGAACCCATTCGCATCACCCGAGCATGCATCCAAACAAGCAGCCCTATACGTCATATTTTTTTTTTTCTTTTGAGTCCATTTATTTTAATGGGCGTTATGAAAAAAAAAATCTTGTCATAGCAACGATATTTTCTTTAGGCATCAACTATATCTCTATTTTTTAGTGTGATTAAGAAATGCATGTCAAGTGCAGCAGTCCAATTGGAGGCCGAAATCAAATCCGCCAACCAGTTTTCAGAACACAACAACTAATGAACTTCGGAAGAGCCAAAAGAGCTGCCGGAGTGGAGATTCCCTCCAAAACACAACATATGAACTCCGGAAGAACGGCCGGAGTGGAGATGCCCTCCAAAACATCACAATTAATGGACTCCGGAAAAGCATCCGGAGTAGAGATGCCCTCCAAAAATCAAAATATGGACTCCAGAAGAACAGCTGGGGTGGAGATGCCCTCCAAAATCACAACTATGGACTCCAGAAGAACAGCCGGAGTGGAATGCCCTCCAAAATCACAACTATGGACTTCGAAAGAACCGTCAAAGTGGAGATGCCCTCCAAATTATTCCAAGACAAACTCAGTCTCCAAACCCGGCCTCGTTTGAGAGAGGGTGTTAGAAGAAATAAATCAAAGATAAAGATAAATGCCAAACAGATTGTTTAAGATATGGTTGACCAAGCAACTAATGATGATTGATATGCACTAATGATGATTGATGATGCTAAATAATGCACCACCGGTTTAACAGGGCCACGTGTAATCTAAGGGTGAGTCAAGAAGAATATGCAAGGCTAGTACTGTAGTAAGATGGTGTTTTTAGTGTTTTATGGCTGAGTCCAAGAACGTATCTTGGATTGCCTACGTATCTTGTGTTATGTCCAGGAATCAAGCCATACGTAGTTCGTGGAGCTGTGTATTTATAGGCACATGCCTTTCTTCTGCCATAAACTTAAGGCGGTTTGGTCTATTGACATAAATAACCCTTACTGGGCCTTGCCCTTTGCCCAAGTAACCCTTTGGATGTTGGGCTTAGGAAACTGGGCTGGGATCCTGGTCTCGACTCGTATAACACCGACATGGGTGTTCGAGATGAGACACTTGCAGAATCTGCTGGTTGCTGCGGACTTCACTGACTCGTCTCTTATTCGACTCGAGGTGAGTACTAGAGGCTTGGACTTTTCATACGCCAGCCGGACCAATCAGATAATCCCACGTGGAAGGGTGAAATCTCGTATCGTCAATGATTGATTACGTTTCGATTATGAATAATCCTTGTAATAAATATTGCCTTAGTGGCTAAGTAGTATATGACTATATATTTGCTATTGTGCCAAAATCAATTTATCAATAAAAAAAGAAGACATCTATCTTCTACGATTTTTCATAGTATTAGGTTTCTTTAACTTCAAGTAAACATTTAAGATGTAGAGTTTCACTAAGTGGCAAGCCCCAAAGGGCAAGTGGAAGGAGAACTTAGATCATGTTTGGTTTAGGTTTAGAAACACACATGCGCCGCCGTCCAGCCGGCTCAGGCCATGGCTTTTGCTTGTGCTTGTGTTGTGGTTTGTGCTTGTGCTTGTGCTTGTGCCTTGGGCTTTGGTCAAGTCATGTATTATCTTTTTGGGTTAGCTCAACATTTGGTTTCTAATATTTTTGGCCTAGTCAAGTGAATTTTGTGGAGGAGGGAAGACTTGAATCCTGCTTGGTTTAGAACACACATGTGCCGCCGTCTAGCCGGCTCGGGCTGTGGCTTGTGCTTGGGCCTTGGACTTTGGTCCAGTCCAATATTATCTTTTTGGGCCAGCTCAACATTTTGATTTCTAAATATTTTTGAAGCATTGCATATGTTCGACTCGAACATATCTATTATGTTCTCTTCGAATTTGAACAGTTGGAAAACTAATCAGAGAAACAGATGATGGCATATGTTCTATTAAACTGAACATATAACTACCATAAAAATGAAATTCTTAAAAGTTATACCTCTTTAACCCTACTTGAACTCTGCCTATATAATCCCATCATCACATAATGAAATGGACAAGAAATTTTTCCATTTGCATCTCGAAACTCTGCACTCACTTTTCCAAAGATTCATGACTCGAGATAACGAGGCATAATCGGTTTGCCTACTTTTCCACATTGAAGTGCTACGATTCGAACAAGGTGTTAATTGTTGCATCTTGAGAGACTTTTGTCATTACCGTGAGCACATAATCGGGCATTGAAGTGTTAAGGACATAGAACTAAACTCGCCTCAGTCACTATAATCTTCTTGTTCCTTTTATTCATTCGGTAATTTTAGCATGTTATAGGAATAAAATTTCCATGTCGTTCTTTGTGTTATGTTCAATTTGTGTTAATTTATGTTTCATGCAATTTCATGTTAACAGATTACTAGAACTAACAAACTAGTACTTAGTATCAACAATCTTAAGACTTTATTTGCAACATGTTAATCTGTGTTTTGGTTCTAAATAATATGTATTTTCAATCGGTACATTTAATATGTTGTTGCATCGGAAACCTTAATTTGACCGTAATAAGTAATGTTAATTTATTTATGAATCGAAAAAAATTTAGTAAAGAGAATATGATATTTGTAGTGAACAGAATTGTTTCATATGTTAAATTTCGATTTCTGTTTTGTATAAATTGTGAAAATTCGCAATCAGTAATTGATTCAACAACCTGCAAATTGTTGTGGTGTAATACTGCAGTGTTCATACTTGTTTTCATTCGAGAAATTTGGATAATCATCATGTGTTAGATAGATTATTTGCTTGAATTCGTGAATTACCATTGTTGAAAGTGTTCATTACAGAATCTGTATTGCTCTATTTAATGGATGATCTTCTAGTTTCACACAGAAATGGAAGAAATATTAGGGACTACAAATCCTTTGTCAGAAGTTTCAGTACCTACTATTCTACAGGTGCAAGGAAACATGTTCATCACACAATGAGAAACCAGAGAAGTTCAGTGGGCAGAACTTCAAAAGGCGGCATCAAAGTATGTTGTTATACTTGACAACCATGAAATTGGCCCGAATGTTGAATGAACATCCTCCTACAGTGCAAGAGGGTGAAAATTACAAGGATTATGTGATAGCATGGGATGCATGGAAACATTCTGATTTCCTATGCAGAAACTATATCCTTAATTTCCTTGAAAATACTTTGTATGGTGATTATACTATGATTAAAATTGCTAAAGATTTGTGCAAGCACTTGAAATGAAGTACAAGACAAAAGATGCAGGTAAAAGGAAGTCCAATGTTGACATGTTTATGGATTACAAGATGGTGTAATCCAAATATGTTGTCAGCCAAATGAAAGAGTTGCGAATTATTATTTCCGAATGTCCCGGGGAATGATTTGTCATCAATGAACCATTTCAAGTTGTTGTAATAATTGGGAAATTTCAATCACCATGGAAATATTTGATCGAAGAATTATTTGAAGCACAATAACATTGAAATAACAATGACCAAGTTGGCGATAATACCGTGAGTTGAAGATAACAACCGACTTCTTGACAAATGGGTGCACATTGGACAGTTCAAAGCAAATATTGTGGAGTCCAATTCTGGTGCAAACAAAGGCAAGAAGAGGAAGTTCAAAGTCAATGGTGGTTCTAGTTCCATTGGCAAGAACGAGAAGAGGGAAGACACGCGCTTCAAAGATACTTGCTTCAACTGTGGCAAGCCGGGACACAAGAGGTCTGAATGTTGTAAGCCAAAGAAATATAGAGAAATCAAAGTTGTTGATATTGTGACTGACGGGGTGAACGAGAAGAACCTTTCAAGGGGGGTGTCACAATGCAACAAAGTTATGAATCCCTGTGAACGTTTGTAGACGCTGGAGCTATGCTCCATGTTTGTGATCTTTAAGGCCATGTTTTCTGACTACATAGTGGTGGTAGGGGAGAAGTTGTTCATGGGAGATTTAGCAACCTCTAAGGTTGAAGGTCAATGAAAGATTATCTTGAAGATGACTTCCGGCAAGCACTTGACCATGAACAATGTGATGCACATGGTTGACATTCACAAGAACCTTGTGTCCGGTTATCTTCTTGTTAACATTGGTTTTAAGTTCATTTTTAGATTCTGGAAAGTTTACTTTGTGTAAGAATGGAACATTTCTGGTAGGGGATATTTCCTAGATAGTATGTTTGAGTTAAATGTGATGAATATTGTACCTAAGGCCATTGTGCCAAAGTCTGTAAACGCTATTGCTAATGGTAATGAGAATGCATCTAGTTCTTCTTACATGCTTGAGTCATCTTTTTATGGCATTGTAGATAAGGACATGTAAACTATAAATATGTTCGTAAATTAATGAACTTGGATTTATTGCCTAAACTACAATTTGATGATAAAAAATGACATACTTGTATTAAAGCAATTAACGAAGTAACCGTTTTAAAGTGTTGAACAATTTAATAAACCTTCGGAGTTGATTCTTAAGGATATTTGTGGTTTGAAATTTGTACAAACTAGAGGCGGTAAAAAGTATTTCTTTACTTTTATCGATGATGGTACAAAGTATTGTTATATACACTTATTGTGAAGTAAAGATGAGGCTCGTGATGCTTTTATGCATTATAAAAATGAAGTTAAAAAATCAACTCAACAAACAAATTATAGTAATTCATAGTGATCGGGTAGAGAATATGACACACCTTTTGATTAATTTTGTTCGAAATCTAGAATAATTCATCAAACAACTACTCCATATTCACCATAATCCAATGGTGTTGCTGAATGAAAAAAAAACAATGCACTTAAGGATGAATGCTATGTTGATTAGTTCGGGTTTACCGAGAACTTAATGTGCGACTTGAAGGACACGATCCGCTGTGTATTCCTTCTTCTATCCATCATCTTCTATTTCTATAATTCTATAGAAACGAAGGTGCTCTTGTCTCTCGGCTGACTTCATTTTGAATTGAATACCATCCAAGAAAGGGATGAGACACCTTATGAATTATGAAAGGGTCACAAGCCAAACTACAAAATTCTAAAAGTGTTGGGGTGTTTAGCTAAGGTAGAATTACCTAAACTTAAACAAGTGTAAATAGATCCAAAAACAATTGATTGCATCTTTATTGGGTATGCAAATAATAGTAGTGCCTGTCAGTTTTTGATTCATAAATCACACTTTCTTGGCGTTCATGAAAATACAATCATTGAGTCAATGGATGCAGTATTTATTGAGGAGATCATTCCTTGTAAAGACAAGAAAAAAGAAGGTTCAAGTTTAAAAAAAAGATATTATGATGAGATATCGAATGATGTATCAAATGATCATAAAGAAACGGACGAACTTCAAATAATTAAGAGGACAAGGACGTCTGCGTCTTTTGGTCCTGATTTCTGATGGGAGTCAAATTGTAGTGTATTTCTTATATTAGATTACCTCCTTTTACGAGTTATTGATGGTAATTTTGGGCTATTATGGGTATGTTGGTCCCTTGGAAAGGCTAACACAAGTTTAGAGGGGGGTTGAATAAACTTGTCCCTAAAAACAGGATTTAAAACAGATTAAGGTTCAGTTAAAACTTGTGTGGAGTTAAGCTGACTAAGCTGAGTTTAAGTCAAACTGACTTAAGCAACAACTGAGTCAACCGGCAGCGGATTAGTTTAGCTTTTATCAGATATGAATTAACAAACATATTGTTTACTTGGTTTTAGAACGGATATTAGATAAATACAACTGCAATAAAGTAAATGAATGCGTTAAGTAAATAGACAAGAATTATAGAGGTTCCAGGTGGTGTAATCCTGTACATCCTCTCTTCCCCTGTGATGCAGAGGAAAATTCCACTAGAACTTCTTTGAGATGACCCGGTTACAAAGAGTCCTAAACTGATAGTCCTTGACTAATCCCTAGCTTCACTATCTAAACACTTGTAGAACATGTAGAATTGATGCTCTTCAATTGTTTGAAACACTGGTCCTTGAAGGGTTGAATTGCCTCTTCACTAGCTCATCACAACCACAGTCTCTCTGACTGCACTCAACTGCCCTTCACACCTTCTTGGTGTTTCACAGTCTAAACCTTTGATAAAATCAAAGTTGAGACTTGAATCAATAACTATGATTCAATTGTGATTTGAGATTTTCTTCTAGATGTATAAAATATGCTCGGCTCTGTATTTCTTCAAATGAATGATCTTGATTTTCCTTGAATGCTTAAGAACACTTGAAGAAATTTCTTGATCTTGCAGTTAAGTATTTAGCAGGAATTATTTTAGATTGGCTTTCCCCCTCAATTTTATCTTTCTTGACTAGATTGATTCTTTTTAATTCCTCCTGCTCTCTCCTTGTTGTTGTAGAAGTAGTCTATTTATAGGGGTTTATCTAACGGTCACATTGATGCCATTCAATTTCTTGTAGCCGTTAGTGGTCCTGCTTCTTGCTTGTACGATTATGTCAGAACGGATAGATTATCCTCCAATCATAATTCTTGAATTACAACGTTGAATCCTTTTTCAGTTTTAGTCAAACCTTAGTTGTAAAACTGATTTACTGTGAACATTATCAGTTCTCAGCTTCCAAGAGCATTAACTGAGTTTTTTACTCTTCTTCAAAATCTCAGTACTCAAGTTTTCATCTGATTATAATTGACTTAATCAGAGTACACCACAAACAAATATATTCTAAGAATTCATTGTCCTTATGATTCTTAGATCTTAATACAAGATCCATAAAGTCAGTTCAGGTCATCACAATCTTGCCTGAAGTCTAACTTTATAGTCTCGACTTGTAATCTTCATAACTGAGTTTGAACCCTCAGCTCTTCAATCTTCTATAACCGAGTCTGTGACTCTCAGTTCTTCAGTCTTCTATAACCGAGTCTGTGACTCTCAGTTCTTCAGTCTTCTAGATAAGCCAACTGAGTCTGTGTCCTTCAGCGAGCTTATCTTCTTCAGTTTTACGTTGGTGTGCTCTGCTTTAACTGATTTCCAGTTTCCCGCTAACTCAGTTTCTTGTTAACTCAGTTTCTTGACCTAGAAATATTACAGTGCTTGTCTGATTTAACTTATACAAATATTAGACTCTATTAAATCCTATACATTGACATCTAGACATCTTTTTGCTTTGCACTATAACAGCTAGTTATGACACTTCATCAATGGGGTTTAGAATCAAGACTAAATAAGTGATGAATCATCATCAAAACATAAATTTTATTTCCAACAGTGTAGTACATGAACGATATTCACTTATATGCATGTTTCGAGACTAATGACGTTTTCGTCCTAAAAACTCGTGTTTTATGCGGATTTCGTTACATTTCTGTCAATGCATATTATGCCTTGGTGTTCGGGTCTTTGTTTTCAGGCTTATATTGATGTATAAGGTCGAGAATAAGGAAGAGAGTCCTGAGAAAGAACGAGATTTGGGGCCAAGGAGGAAAAAAAGAGTGAAGAATCATTGACGAAATCTGAAACAGTCACTTCAGGGGAATTTTGGTCACACTTGGAGAAGCTTTAAGGAAGAGTTGTCTTGATGAAAGTTGTAGAGGATTGAACGAGCTTTCCAACGCATTTCGAATCATCTCATTTGGAGCCCTAGAAGTGAAGTTATGATGAAAATACTGAAGCTTAGGTCAAACTAGCGTTTGGCCAATCCAAACGAGCGTTTACGGATCAAATTTTCATAAAGAGAGTTGACCTTTCAGGAAAACGAGCGTTTGCCTTGCCACAAACGCCCGTTCGCTGTCGGGATGCGGCAAAAACCTATAAAAACCTTCTTTTCGATCCCATATGATATTTATTCAGTACTTAAACGTTTTAGGGTTTCTTAGGGGCGATTTTAGGGCAATTTCCATAAGTTTAAACGTTGTTTCAATCCTTAGATCATATATTTAATTCCTAGCAACTCTATACAACTTTCATAGCTTATATTTTCGATTCGTGATCCAAGATTTCATCTTTTGAAGGAGATTTTCATACAATTCAAGGTTTCATCTTTTATGGTAATTATTTTTTTGTCTTTCAATTATTTGATTATGTCTTTGATTATTGCTTTCATTATTATTTCATTTTTTCAATTCCAACATGAGTAGTTAATCCATTGTATGGTCGAATCATGTGAAAGCAGGTGAAACGCCTTAAGGGGGATTAGACGGGAGTAGTGTAGCGCTTAATTAAACGTTTGTATGATTAATCCACGTTCTAAAACTTGTTCTTATAAAGATTATATCTTTGAATTGGATTGACAACCTAGTTCACTGTCACACACACATCGAACTTATAGATGTATTTTGCGGTGAGATGTGGGATAAGGGGTTTTAGGATCATTGCGTAGACACAGCCTAGTTGTTAGATTGACAACCTAGCTAGTGTTAGGACTATGCCCTATGTGAGGTTTTCATCGGTTTTCTGAGCGGCTCTAGATTTTGGTAAACCATGTTAGGTTGGTTGGCTTTCTAAATGGAGGGTTAATTAGCCTGGCATAGGGTGTTAAGCAAGAGTTGTTCAGACCTTAACACCATAATTAGGAGTTGGCACCCGTGGATGTCATATAAACTGAATTGGATAAGTAGGTTGGTTAAGACACGCTCATTGTCGAGTCTTTCCTGTGGGGTAAAAGTAACTCGCTGGATCGTAGTTCGGCTATTCTTTTTAATCATATAAGCAAAACCAGTAGTGCAATCGTTATTTCTGCATTAGTTGTTAATCTTTCCACTATCTATTGACCTGAACAAAGTTCTACGTCGACTTTGGTACTTCACTGTTACTCCCTGTGGATTCGACCTTGTGACCTCTATACTACCGTTGACCCGATACTTTATCGGTTAAAGTTAGCGGTTACGTATTTTGCTATCAAGAATTTTGGCGCCGTTGCCGGGGAGTACATGGTGAATATCTTGCAAGTTGACTGAAAGCTTGGGCTTAGGTCGTTTTATTTTTATTTTTATTTTTATTTTTATTTTTATTTTTATTTTTATTTTTATTTTTTTATTTTTTTTCTTTTCTTTTCTTGATGGAGTTCGTATATTGAAGCGTCACACCACCTATTCTTTGTGGTGGTGGTGGCGAGATACTTTGATTGTGTGGTGTTGTTTTCGAGATCTTGCGATTGTAAGCTACAATGGATGAGTCTCACCTCCACACTACCAACTGAACAACAAGGGATGACAATGAACCAATATGCACAACAATGGTATGCGCCTCAACCTATATATCAGCAGCAGAGTAACCAGAGTTCTTGGGATTATTAGTGCCCTAGTGCAAACCAGAATCAATACTACGGTTATTCAAATGGAAACAGTAATGGATAGTTTGGTGGGAACGGGCATGATTGGAATTAGGGTAATGGGATTGGTGATTTTCAACCAGTCCAACAATATCAACCGGTTCAGCAGAATTGCCAGAACTTTAAACCGGAGTTCAACCAAGCGAATGTCAACTGAGTTCTGCAAATGCTAAGGGATGAGGGGTATCAAAACCATGTTTCCCAACAACTCCTACAACAAATTATACAGCAGCAGCAGAGTCAGTATGACCGTTCTGTATCTCAACCGCGAGAGGAATACGAGATTGATCCCGGTTATGCTGAAGAAGAACGGGAAGTTGAGATAATAGAGGAGCTGGCAGAGAAGGTTTCTGTGGCGAAAGTCGAGAGAGTGCGGATACACCATAGTTCTGACTGGGAGAAGCGGATGGATGAGTTGCAGAGGGAGATCACGGAATCTATGGATCGGATTTGGGCGCTCAACCGAAGGAGTGTGTGAGGTGAGTATAGAACCTCCACGACTAGAGCAGAATGGGCACGTGGGAAGAACATGTTGCTAGACATATCCAAGGATCTCCTCTCGCTTACGGAAGCCCGGGAGCTAGAACATGAAAATAAGGCTTGTTCACATGAGGTGAATAAGGTTGCAGAGGAAGCTGACAGTGAAGAAGTTTAGGTGAAGAGTGAGGTTGATGATTCGGGTTACCATGATGAGCTATCGGACCCAGAGAAGCAAGAGCTTGAGTTGGGATCGCCCATTTCTCCATCACTCCCGATTGAAGAGATGAAAGTTGATACTTTGGTGGAGTGTGCAAGGGAACCGACCATTGTTATGAGTGAACAAGAAGCCTTTGGTAATGAAACGCTCTGGGATGAAGAGGAGCTGCAGGACTTGGGGACAGCAGAGGTGCAACTTCTGTCTATTACACAACCTCCCGATGAACCACAAAATAATGACGTGGAGGGGTGTGTGATAGATTTGAGCACACTCTTTGATGAGACAGAGTTAGAGGTGCGAGATATTGATATGGGATCGCCCATTTCTCTATCACTCCCAATTGGAGATTTCCATAAGGAGTGTATGAGGAAACCTGATGAGATTGATAGGCCAACTTTGGTAGAGCCACCGGGAGAGTTAGGAATATTTGATATGTCGGTCCCGGATTACTACTCTCGTCCACTCTGTGTGGATGAATTTTATGCGGTCCAGTTTGTGTACCCCCCGGTGGATGAACTTTATGGAATTTCAAAAAAAAAGGGAAATGACTATGGAGTGGTGATTTTCAGAAGAAGATGGATCGACAGGCCGATAAAAGAAGATTCTCCGGCTGGGAGGAGGTAGCATCGAGGACCAAAAGAGGTACGTTTCTAGTCAATTCAATTTCGATGGTTCTCGCATTGTTCACTTTTCTTAAGCTATTGGTCTTCTTGAGTTTAGATTTTGGTTGATGGTTCTTGGTGTTACTTGTTTGAAATAAATGGTTATAGTGATGTTTTGATTCGTTTATGATTTGAGTTTGTTAAGCGTCACCCGGTCGAGCCAACGACGTAAAACACAGGCGCTTGTGGGAGGCAACCCACCTTTTTTCTTTATTTGTTTAGATCTTATTGGGACCCTGAGAGGATATTTTACACCCGATTCTTGTTTTTGACATGCATGCTATAGCCGATATTTTCTACATATATACATCTCCATGTTTGTGTTACCTACACTTAAGGTTTCGGCCTTTCGTTGTAGAGAATTCTTTGTGTTTACCTTTGTTGCACAGGCACCCTAGGAGATACATCTGCGGTTGTTGCATTGCATTGGATGAGCATTGCCGACAGTTCGGCTAAGTTTTTTTCCTTTCTCACTCACACACTGAGGACAGTGCTTCGTTTAAGTGGGGGGTAGGAGACTAAGCTTCACTCTTTTTGTTGATGGCCAAAATAGTGACGGTCCAACTTTAATCAACAAGGTACCGAGTCGGATGCACTATAGTAGCGAGCAAGGTCGTATCCCACGAGGAATTTATCGAATACCAAAGTCGTTTTTGGACTTAGTTTAGGTTAACCAAGATGTTTCAAGTTTAATTACACTAAACCGAAATACAAACTATAGATAAAGAGAGAAAGAGACATAGCCAAATCACGATCAAATTGAATACTTTCGCCCCTCTAATCGACTATTTGGGAATGGAAACTACCAACCAACCATCCTAACAATTATATCGACTCGTTCATGGGTGCAAACTCCTAAGATAATACTAGACGCCATGCAACAACCTAGTACCCTTTGCCCGGTTCAACAGTCCGCCTTTAAGGATTTAACTGACCGAAACAAGATAAAAGCTCTAGAGCCGCTCGATTTGCACCGACAAACCTCGTTACCCAATCGATCTGAACAACTCAGTCAATTGTAGATAACGATCTTAAAACCCCTTTTCCCACACCCCTTCGCAACATACATTTATAAAAGTGGTGTGTGTTCATGAACTAGGTGTACAGTCTAATCCAAGCATTGATAACAAGTTTTAAGACATGAATTCATCGATATAACAACAATTAAATGCTACCCAATCCCAATTAATCAACTAGAGGGTGGTTTCTTCAACTATCACATGGTTTGACTATGTAGTAGATTAGCTACTCATCACAAAGCATAACATAACAATCAAAGAGAGGATTAAAGCCATAAAACAAGAAAGGAAATGCTAGAATTAATTACAAAAATAAGAGGAAGATGTGTTTCTTCAATCTCCATACAAACCCATGTCACTTGGGGGAAGAGGAAGACTTCAAAAGACACCAAAATCCAAGGGTTCGAGCTACCAATCTAAGCTAATTTAAGTCTAATCTAAGAGAAATTAAAGTAAGAAAGAGTTTATGGGAGTAAAAGAGGAAGGGGATCGAAATTAATCTAATGCTTAGGGGTTTGGAGGATGAACCATGCTGAAAATCTGTGTAAAAAAGTATATATAGGTGCCCAAGAACGTCCGAATGCGTACGCATTCACTCGAATGCGTACGCATTGCTCAAAATGCCCCAAATCTGCACATTCTGCTCCAGGAATGCGTACGCATAGAATTCAATGCGTGCGCATTGCCCTGTCAGCATTGATGGCCTTCAGTAAGTTGGCGATATCTTTGCGTGTAGAGCTCCGATTTTAGTGATTCAAAATGCGTTGGAAAGCTCAATCAATTGTCTACAACTTCTATGAAGAACGCAAGTCCAGAAAAAGCATGTATATTGGATAAAATTGCAGATAAAGTGAATGTAAGGCGAAAGCACCAACTATTTTTGATCCGTTTCCATCCCCGGGCTTCGGTTATGCCACTCTAAGTCTCATGCCTTGTCTTCCGGGCTCATAAATCACCTAGATCCTGCATCACAACATTCAAACGCATACCAACCATAACTCCGTATGATAACTAGGGCTCGAAAATGGTCAAAATACCGTAAAATAGTGAGGTTTTTCATCTATTTGACGGTTTGCCTCAAAGTGAGTGTGCAATGCATTTTGCCCTATAAATGGTCTAAAACTACCCAATACAAGCCAAAAGTGTCATAAATGGGGGTTAAAACATGCACCGAGGCATAGTAAAGTTGACTCTCATCACATGCTATAGCCGATATTTTCTACATATATACATCTCTATGTTTGTGTTACATACACTTAAGGTTTCGGCCTTTAGTTGTAGAGAATTCTTTGTGTTTACCTTTGTAGCACAGGCACCCTGGGAGATACATCTGCGGTTGTTGCATTGCATTGGATGAGCATTGCCGACAGTTCAGCTAAGTTTTTTTCCTTTCTCACTCACACACTGAGGACAGTGCTTCGTTTAAGTGGGGGGTAGGAGACTTAGCTTCACTTTTTTTGTTGATAAGTTTTTATGCCATGTTTTCATATACTTGAATGATTTGTAGGCTTAGTTTTTGCTATATCATGTTAATTTGGGCCATATTTTAAAAAAAAAAAATCATGGATTGATGTTGTGTTATATGTTGAATCATGATATCATTAGGTTAAGTGGTTTACAATTGAGTAAATGCATGCGAGTTAAGTCGTGATCTTGTTATAAAAATAGACTACACACGCACTTAATAGCTTCAATATCATGAGTTATGGTAATTAGTGATGCTTATAGTTGTCATAGTCTATTCTGTTACCTAGAACTTATACCATTAACTTCGAGGCGAAATAGAAAGGTCAATCTTGGTAGATTAAGGGATGACGGTCCTGGCATTTCTTTGACCCAACTAGAGCCAAATATCCAACCCTGTACATAATTTCCACAGAAACCCCTCTGAGCCTTTGTAGGGTGGTTAGACCCCCACCCGAACGTAGCCATTCTTTGATTAGCCTATAATTACCGACCCTTAGCCTTTATTTGTGGTCTACATTTCTTTGGCACCCTACGAGTGAGTTTTAATCTTATTTTGGGCACACTTGCTAGCACAAGTGTGGGGTGGTGAAGATGTGTATCAAAGTGTGGTGTTGGTGAATCTTTTGTACTACGAATGAGAATGGGTAGAAAAAAGTGTTGGTGTTTGGTTTATTAAAAAAATCAAAATCAAAATTAGTCAAAAAAAATGGAACAAAGTGTTTGAAAAAAGTTGAGTCAAAGAATGTTTGATGAAGGCCGTGTATTAATTCATCCAAAGTGGCGTTGGTGGACGAGTTTTCATTAAAGTATGTTGGAATTTGAGAGTTAATAAGGAGAATGCTTGCTTGAGCCAAGCTAAGGAGGTGAGTTATGAAGCAATTTCAATAAGTTTTGATTAAGCTCACTCGTTTTTCTCTTTTGATATTCCTTATATCCTTTCGTTTAGCCCCGTCCCTAGCCTAACGTTACAACCGTGCAAGTCCTGCCTGACCTTAATTAGCCTTGATTTGACCTCGATTAGTGGAGATGTTTATGAAGTATAAGCCTATGGTGTAACAACAATAGTCATGCATCTATAATCTGAACCGGTTAACTGTGATGAATGAATGAATGAGAAGCTATGCGCACACTCACATTCCGTTTTTGTAATAAGGTAGGATTAGACTCAATTGCATTGCCTGGTTGTTTTCACTTGCCCTTTACATATGATGATCCCGTGTATGACTACAATGTTGACTCTATGTTACATTTTAGAGTCGCTTTGTTTGCTCGAGGGCGAGCAAAAGCTAAGTGGGGGGTAGTTGATGGGAGTCAAATTGTAGTGTATTTCTTATATTAGATTACCTCCTTTTACGAGTTATTCATGGTTATTTTGGGCTATTATGGGTAGTACATGAACGATATTCACTTATATGCATGTTTCGAGACTAATGACGTTTTCGTCCTAAAAACTCGTGTTTTATGTGGATTTCGTTACATTTCTGTCAATATATATTATGCCTTGGAGTTCAGGTCTTTGTTTTCAGGCTTAGATTGATGTATAAGGTCAAGAATAAGGAAGAGAGTCTCGATAAAGAACGAGATTTGGGGCCAAGGAGGAGAAAAGAGTGAAGAATCATTGACGAAATCTGAACCAGTCACTTCAGGGGCATTTTGGTCACACTTTAAGACACTTTCAGGAAGGGTTGTCTTGAGGAAAGTTGTAGAGGATTGAACGTTCTTTCCAACGCATTTTTAATCATCTCATTTGGAGCCCTAGAAGTGAAGTTATGATGAAAATACTGAAGCTTAGGTCAAACTAGCGTTTGGCCAATCCAAACGAGCGTTTACGGAGCAAATTTTCATATAGAGAGTTGGCCTTTCAGGCAAACGCCCGTTCGCGGTCGGGATGCGGCAAAAACCTATAAAAAACCCTCTTTTTCGATCCCATATGATATTTGTTCAGTACTTAGACGTTTTAGGGTTTCTTAGGGGCGATTTTAGAGCGATTTCCATTAGTTTAAACGTTGTTTCAATCCTTAGATCATAGATTTAATTCCTAGCAACTCTATACAACTTTCATAGCTTAGATTTTCGATTCTTGATCCAAGATTTCATCTTTTGAAGGAGATTTTCATACAATTCAAGGTTTCATCTTTTATGGTACTTATTTCTTTGTCTTTCAATTATTTGACTATGTCTTTGATTATTGCTTTCATTATTATTTCGTTTTTTCAATTCCATCATGAGTAGCTAATCCATTGTATTGTCGAATCATGTGAAAGCGGGTGAAACGCCCTAAGAGGGATTAGACGGGAGTAGTGTAGCGCTTAATTAAATGTTTGTATGATTAATCCACGTTCTAAAACTTGTTCTCATAAAGATTATAGCTTTGAATTGGATTGACAACCTAGTTCACTGTCACACACACATCGAACTTATAGATGTATTTTGCGGTGAGATATGGGATAAGGGGTTTTAGGATCATTCTTGCTTGACACCACGGCTAGTTGTTAAATTGACAACCTAGCTAGTGTTAGGGGATATGCCTATGTGAGGTTTTCATCGGTTTTCCGAGTGGCTCTAGATTTTGGTAAACCATGTTAGGTTGGTTGGCTTTCTAAAGGGAGGGTTAATTAGCCTGGCATAGGGTGTTAAGCGAGAGTTGTTCAGACCTTAACACCAGAATTAGGAGTTGGCACCCGTGGATGTCATATAAACTGAATTGGATAGGTAGGTCGGTTAAGACACGCTCCTTGTCGAGTCTTTCCTGTGGGGTAAAAGTAACATGTTGGATCGTAGTTCGGCTATGCTTTTTAATCATATAAGCAAAACCAATAGTGTAATCGTTATTTCTGCATTAGTTGTTAATCTTTCCACTATCTATTGACCTGAACCAAGTTCTACGTCGACTTTGGTACTTCACTGTAACTCCCTGTGGATTCATCCTTGTGACCTCTATACTACCGTTGACCCGATACTCTGTCGGTTAAAGTTAGCGGTTAAGTATTTTGTTATCAATTTCCTTACCTATTTGGTAGAAGATGACCCAAAGACATATGTTGAGGCTTTGTCTACTCCAGAAGCACCATTCTGAATGGAGGCTATTAACAGTGAAATAAAATCCATATTGTAAAATGACACTTGGGAGTTGGTAGATCTTCCACCCAGACATAAACCACTTCGATGTAAGTGGATTTTCAAGAAGAAGTTGAAAATGGATGTACCTATTGATAAATACAAGGCCAAGTTTGTAGCCAAAGGATATAGACAAAATTAAGGCCATGACTACTTCAATACATACTCACTAGTTACAAGAATTACGCCAATATGTGTTCTGGTTGCAATAAATACAATGTTTAACTTGGAAATCCATCAAATGGATGTGAAAACTGCCTTTTAAAATGGTCAGCTGAAAGAAGAAATCTATATGGACAACCTGAAGGGTTTGTGGTTCCTGGACAAGAAAAGAAGGTGTGCAAACTTTTGAAATCACTGTATGGGCAGAAACAAGCATCAGGACAGTGGCACTTGAAATTTGACCAAACAATGATGTCAAATGGATTTAGAATCAATGAATGTGATAAGTGTGTCTACATCAAGACAACACCTAAAGCCTACATGATAAGATGTTTGTATGTGGATGACATGCTAAATTGCTAATCATGGGCAGTGATCGTGCTTTTATCATGAACACTAAGAGGATGCTGACCAAAAGCTTCGAGATGAAGTATATAGGAGTTGATGATGTTATACTTGGGATTAAAATCTCAAAATATCTGATGGACTTATGTTGTCACAATCTCACTATCTGAAGGGAGTCTGATCTGAAAAGATTTAGTGCTTTTGACAAAAGTCGTGTAAAGACTCCAACTGACTTAAGTACACACTTAGTCAGAAATAGATGTGACCCTGTAAGGTAAATTGGTGACATCCCATATTCTCAAGGATGTGATGCACTGGTGGAAGAACAAAAAAAACAAACAACTTTAGATGCATTATTTCGATAAGAAATGATTCTTATATGAACATCGTTGATTGAATGAAATATATATATATATAGTTTTTTTTATTGAATTTAGTGATTATTTTATGTTTACATAAGGAGTTTAAGGACTCAAATTTTTTTATTCGTTAATGCATTTAGCGAGGTTATTTATTTAGCTGCTTTGCTCAAGTTGATATCGGAGAAAATTATACATTTGATGAATTTATTCATTTATCGAAAATTCAATTATCGAGATTATAGTGTATTTTAATGTTAAATTATCAGGCTAATTAATAAGAAAATAAAATAGATGCTACTACATGATGATCAATTAATAAAGTGACGGCCGAGTTATTGACATAAAGTAACATGTCGAGCAAAGTTGTTAACTGGTTCGGGTCCCGCTTAGGGCGAATTGGGTATGTGTCTTTCCTTTCGAAAAAAAAAAGAAAAGAAAAGAAAAAGAAACAACGAGCTGACGGTTCCGTTATTTTGATACTCTCGACGGTCTGTTCCGTTATTCGGTGATTCTCGATTCGACGGAGGTTTTCCTATATATACCCACACCCCAACACTTTGCACCTTACCAATACGACTACATCTTTGAGTTTTTTAGACTGCATAGTACATCTTTTGTGTTTTATACATCAGTTTTTATATCAGTCAGTTACAGAAATGGAGGGAAAGAAACAAGGTGGTGGTTCTTCTTCTTCATTCGTATCTGATCTTTTTGGCTCTAAAGAATCTGCACCTCGGGGTTCATTTGGGTCCATTTTTGCCCCCGAGTCTAAGGTATTTTATTTTCACTAGGATTTTGCCATGCTTTTTGGGTATATAGAGAATTTTAATTCCTAAATTCGATGTGGCTCCCGCTCCGCACCGGCTATGCCTCTTTCTTTGAAAGTTTCTGTTGCTTTTTCCACATGGATTTATATCGAATTTCATGCATCAGCTACGATGTATATTCGATATATCCATGTAGAATCCGATTCAGCTGCTGGGGATTTTTAGAATTCTGAACGTGCTTGGGAAATCGCCTGATATGGAGATTTTATTTGTTTCATCCCAGGCTGCGTTATTTTTGGAAAAGTTGGAACCTTTTTTGAAAATTAGAAGGGCCCAGAAGAGAAATTTAAGTGTAATTTATTGAACATCCCTTTACTACTTACGTTGGATTAGTGGTGTACAGTGTTTGGAATTTTGTGAACTGACGAATGAATGATGAAGATTTTGGGTACTATTTGAAAGATAAAATAAAATATACGTTTAGCTGATATATGCAGCTTTCATTTGAAAATTTTCTACTCAATTCTGTTTTGATGGTGTTTGTTTCAAATTCAACTTAGTTAATTTTTTAACATTTAGGCTCAACGAAGAGAATCCATGCGCTACCACAGTTCTGTTGAAAAGAAGCAAGATTATTTCAATCAGGAATCGAATTCTAAGACTCCTGCAGGTTTGGGAATCTTTTGGTTATCTAATTTGTCGAATGTTATTCGGATTCGAATATAGTTCCTTGCATTATTTAAAATACTTTTTTGCTCTTTCATTGAAAGTTGTTTAATTTTTAGTCAGTTTTCAAATTTGTTTCTAAGAAAGAATCTTTTGCCAATTTGATTTTGTTTTTCCTGTCTGTTTGAGAATATACTCTTTGTACCTTTCAGATAATTATACCATGACTAAAGAAGAAGAGAAGAAGAGCACCCCAAATAAATTCAAGAATTCGTATTATCCGGAACAAAAGTTACAGCCTTGTCCTCTCAGCTCATCTATATACTATGGAGGTCAAGATGTATATACCTATCCTCAGAATTCTCAAGATTCTACATACTCAACTGAGAATTCTAGATACTCAAGTGTAAGTGTGCTTCTCCTTTAGAAAGCTTTGAATCCATTGTCCACTTTGTAACTTTTCTTTCTGTTTATCCATATTTTAGTTAAGGGAAATTTTATGGTGGTCATTGACCAAAATCTTCATCTTAATGGTTGAGAATTTGACACATATGCACACAATCACCCTTGTTTTGACATGTGTCCTTTGAGTTTGGTGGTCAATGACCATAAAATTTGCCTTAGTTAAGATGGTTGATTCTGAGGTTGACAATTTTCAGTTAATAGTTTCATATAAAGGTTGGTTTTTTTGTCAGTTACACTGCCTTCCATGAGGCCACTCTGGAAATTTATGCTTGTGAAGATTTGTGTAATCGATAATTTTCTGTTGTATCGCGAATGATTCTTGTGATTATGTTACTATAATGCCATTTGAGATCTTGGTATACTAGACTATTCAAACACTTTTTTTGTATGTGTATTTGCTTCAGTATAACATAGATGAAGAGGATGATTCTGGTAGTGCTTCTAGAGGAAATTGGTGGCAGGGTAAGAAGCTATAACATACGTCTTATAAGACTTGTTTACAAAAGTTGCCTTGTTATAACCTGACGTTGTCTTTTAAATTTTTTTATTTTGCAGGCTCTTTGTATTATTAGATGAGTTTCCCATCACATAAGTTATGAAGGCAGACTAGGTATATGTGGTTAACTTACTTCTTACAACATTGATACAATTCTTGCACTTTAGTCCTAAGAATGAATGAAAGATGCCAAATTTAATATTAGATTCTGGGTAGAGATTCTTTATTTCACCGGATCGTTTGGTACAAAAAGGAAAAAATGTTTTGCCTTTTTGCTGATACATCACTCATCCGTTGGTGTGGTGCAATATAGACTCTGCTTACATGTTATTCCCGGATTTTATTGCTTACACTGTTTCGCTTTGTACAGCTAACAAGTTACGTATCAGTTGTACTTGCAATGAGACATGAAATGCAGGGAAGATCTTCTGATCTAAGTACTTGTCTGATTATTAAGAATCAGAAACACATAGTGTCTGATCCTGAAAAGAATCAACACGAATACCTGTTTTTATCTCGTGTGGTTGATGCTGGCATTGAGTATTCATGTATAAATCATGATTTAAGTCGTTTGAGATTGAGTGAGTATTTATATAGAAATCATGACTAAGTTTTGCGTTTTGATTTTGTTTGCAGGGCTTTATTACTAGAGACAGAGAAACATGTTCAGATGCAGTTAGCTAAGGACAGCCTAGTTGTTCACATACAAATGTAGTCTTTTGCTATTACTGTCCTCTTGTATGCTGGCCTTGTTATGGAGGTCATAGATATGGCCTTTCTATTTTAATATGTAGACTGTGTTTCAGTTTTATTGTCTTCCTGCATCCCTATATATGTTATTTTTGCATATACGGTGGATGATCTATGTTTGTAAACTATGACCCTTGTGCTTTTAGCTTCGGCGTGCATTATTTTAGACGCCTAATGCTACAAGTTATAAGGTTGCTATGGTCTTGAAATATATTACTGGTTTCTAGTTCATTCAAATAAAAGTGATCTCATGCATAGATGGATACATTATTCTTGAGTAATTTACATTGATGGATACATTATTCGTGCGTAATACAACTGATATTACGGGAACTGATAAGATTTCCATCCATTGTCTTCATTGTCTTGCACATCATCATGGCCTTCAAGGCAAGGTGTAAGCTGCAGAATGATCAAAACAAAACATGAGCATTGCATACAGTGTTTAATTATAAAATAAAACATGACGAGGAAAATTAACTCACGGCCGCATTTATATCCGACTGGACGGTTGGCGAAGTTGCATCGTTTAGGAATGGTGATTGCGTTTTCTGGCTTGATCCCAGAATTCTTGGCAGTATTGGAAAGCAAAACAGCACAAAGGCAGCTGGGATTCTGTCCAATTTTCTTAACCATACTACAGCAGTTGTCTGGGACGGAAGATTTATCGTCTTGAGCAGCCATATAGCAAGGTGCAAGATTCATGGCCTCCCCATCAGGTGAATTGTTTCCACACGGGCCTGCACCGTCTACACCAGCAAAGCAAGAAATGGTGACCAAGAAAAGGAAAGCAACTAGGCAACAGAACTTGACTACTGATGATGATTCCATGTTTGTAAGATTGAAGCTTAAGGCAGGATGTTGAATATGTATGTTATAAGTAGATTGGTATTGAAACACTAAGCCAGGAAGGTTGAATTTATACTAGTAAAACATCATGGTATATACTGTAATGGAGAAAGCACTGAGCTTTGAAAAAGTAGAAGCACAACTATAGTTAATGGAAGCAGCACCACCTGGTAATCAAGTGTGTTTTTTAATATCAAATTTAGAGGAAATTGAACTGCTTATACCAATCTGACATCTTTACAGTATTGAGTGGTGAAACACCCTCCTAAGAAACCATTTGTTTAATGTTTGTTAGTGGAAATTAAGGATTTTGAACCACCACACCAAGCACTCAGAATCTCAGATCATATCATATCTTGTTCATTTATTTAACATAATATAACAGAGCCATATGGTCGATCTCCTATAAGATTGCAGCCCTAATCAAATGAAAATAAAACAGATTTAGTGCATATTGATCCAGTTTTGCCCTACACATGTACTTCGCGGACATAACACTCATCTAACAATCCGGGGCGATAGATATCCACTACATGAAAATATTCGTTATTGCAAGCCCATTCCAAATGAGAATTCAATGTTGAATCAAGCTACTGATCGAGTTTGGCAAACTACTTTCTCAAGCCGTCCCACATAAGGACAGCGTTGGATCAAGCTAGCATACTGATCCAGATTTGCTCGTGTCCTGTCATACATGATGATTCTCTTCTATTGCACAACAATATTTTATGAGTGACATATGTAAAAATATCAGTGCACAAATGAATACATTTGCGAAAATCGGGGCTGAGGGAATTATTAGAGATATAGGTCAGGGGGTTCGTAAGTTTTAATATTGGTGAAACCTCATCCGTTTCTTGATCTCCCGCTTTTCCATCAAACATTCGTCAATGTTACGAATACATTTACCACCATCATCTACTCTTTTCCATTGTATCATTGTACCTTGCGGCAGTCTGTTGAACTAACATCTCTCCTAAAAGCTACTCTTTTCCTCCGTATCTTTGTACCCTGCAGCAGTCTGTTGAACTACCATCTCTTCCAATAGCTTAAGATGATGAAGATACAGATAATTAATATTTTAGACACTTTAACACGCCCACTCAAGTGTACTTTAACACGTCCTCTCAATATATGAGCTTTATAACAAGGTTGGGTCAACTAGGCACACAACAAGCTCTGTGACAACTAGCACACAAAAAGACACTACAAAACCAATATCAAAGACAAAGGAGCTAAGATTATGGTTTAGAAATTTGGTGGAATTCGAAAATGAATTGTCGTGGGATAAGTGTTTAAGAAAAAATTCCGTGAGATACAAATAAGAAAGTTTATTTTTTTACAATGAATACAATTAACAAAATTGTTGTGAGTTTATATTATAAGCCATTGACTATATTGTTTTCAAATTAATAATTGACTATAAAAATTATTGTTTCATATTAATAATTGACATGAATACTAATAATTGACTATAAGAAAATATATTGACGATGACTGATTGTGTCAATCTAGTGATGAACACACACAAAAACCCCAATGCCTAAGGAATGAGATGGTGTCGTTTTATGTTTGCGGTTGAGTCTAAGAATGTATCTTAGATTGCCTACGTATCCTGTTAGGTTCCAGGAATCAAGCCTTACGTAGTTCCTGGAATAGGGTATTTATAATGACAACACTTGCCCTAACCCTAATACTAAGTCGGCTTATGTTATTGTCACATTTACACTATAATGGGCCTTAACCCTTGCCCAAGCTATTGCTGTTAATGGGCCTGGACAGCTGGTGCGGACTCTGTCCTCCATGTCGATGTTGCCGACCTGCGGTACTCGACTCCGGGACTCATTGCCCTACACTGCTTCTTGGTCGAACGTCGTAGCCTCGAGACTGGGCATCGACATGAGTACCTTGGCGATAATCCACAATGTGATGACCCACCGATAGACGACACGTGGAGGGGTGAAACCCCGTATCGTTATAAGCCCCCCAGACTTGAGAGAGGCGACTCCCGTTGTCCGAGGTCGAGTCTGTCACATGGATCGCCTCCGAGTTGGGTCGTCGTTTGGGCGGGAAAAAGCCCGCCTTTGGCAACCCTAACTGCCTGTAACCACGTGGCGTGATGTCATGGTACATAGACGCTTCGTATCCCACAAAACGCGTCACTGCCTTGATTCTCGCGATTCCTAGGGGTTATAACCCCCCACTACCCACGTCTTTTCAAATCATTTGCAAATCTTGGCTGGCATATAAAGGAGAGAGACAGAAGTTGAAGCAGAGTTACCTTGCCATTTTCTTATCACAAACTCCAAACACCATGTAAGCAATTTCATTAGTGTTCTTCATCTTTTTCTTTAAATTAAACCATGTCCGAGAGAAGTGGTGCCCACCGAATCGGATAGGGTAGTGAAACGCTTGATTCAGAGCCAAACTCCGGCACTGATTCTTCTGATCATCTTCTCCGGCAAGACTGCGGCGAGCCCACAGCCTCCTCCCCTCCTGTCCCTAACCAACCCAAAAAGCTAGTCACCAGGATGGATGGGAAATGTGCTAAAGGGTGTCTCAGCGCTCTTTCCCTTGAAGATGTTACCAGACTTTGCCGGAAATGCAATATCACCAATCCTCCGTTTGAAGCTCGACTCCCTTCTGGCCTTCATAAATTTGCCGATGAGCCCCCAGAGGAATTCTGCACCGTCTACAAGAGGCAACTCTTGAGTGGATTAATATTTCCACTATGCCCAGCCGTCCTTGCGGCCCTGGACCATTACGAGATAAGCGTTTCGCAGTTGGCCCCAAATGCTGTTAGGACTTCGATGGGGTTTATCATAGCCTGTCGAGTCGCGGGAGTCTGCTTCTCGATACCCCTCTTTCGGTATTACTATCAGATTGCTGCTACCCCCGACAAGCTTTGGTATACCTTCCAGAGGAGGCCGAATCGACATGAATTTGTAACCCGAGGGCCTTCTTCTCACGGGGAGTGGAAGCCCCGTTTCTTCTTTCTTCGACATGGCCTGGAGAACCCCTACATAGGACAGTGGAGGTCGAGGGGCGTGAAGAAAGACAAACTTGGAAACGCTCATGTTCCTAACGAGGCCCGCCTCCTAGGGGGTTTTAGCTTCGAGGTGTGCACTCGAGACTTGAGTCTCCTTTATGATTTAGTCCACCTGGAGGAGGCTGGACCGGTCCCATACGCAAACCTCCACGCCCAAGACCAAGAGAACTGTAGGGACATTCCTTGTTTGGCTGTCATATTTCTTATTTTGTCGAGTCTGATAACTTCATTTGTTGATCAATACTAACATGTTCTTTTTGTCTTGCAGTAGGAAGATTTTTCAAAGTCAACGATCCTACACGCCTCCCTCCGTCGGTGGTCATGGTGTTAGTAATACCATCCGCAACGGAAGCGATTTAAGGATCTAGATCTATAAATTACACGTAATAAAATAACTAGATCTACTCTACAAGGGGGTTGTAGAACATACCTCTTGGATCTCAAAATCCAAGTTGAAGAACCGCAAAAGATAGAATGCAAGAAGATGTGAAGAGCACCACGATCTTCCGTACGTGTGATCCAAGCAACTCCCAGTGAAAGGAAATTCTCGTCTCGAATCCTCCCGATATGCTACCCGGAAAATCTCCAAGATTTTCCCTTCTCCCCTTGGCCGAATTTTTTTACTCCTTCTCTCAAAGAGAAGTCGAAATTTGCATGTGTGTAAGGCTTGTGAGAACTCTCTTTATATAAGAGAGTAATCCTTGTCCTCCAAGGATTTTATTATGCAAATAAATAAATCCAATAAATAAAAATAATCCCATAATATTTTAGAACAAATCTAGAATAATATTTATCTTTATTTCTTACTATAAATATTTATCCAAAAAAATATTTTGTACACATGTCTTAAAACAATTTCTTGTTTCCTAAAACAATGCACTTGGGGCCGAAATTCATCTTACTAACCTAGTCAATAATTTTCGACCATAACACATAAATTGGCCAAGATTATGAAAAATGTCTTTTTCACATATTTAATTATTTAGCCCAACTAATTTAATAGTTCACTAAACAATTAATTCACATATCGTTTTAATTAAATTCTAATAAGAACTAAATTAATATTATTAGGATTCGACGTCCGAGAATAGCTATGCTATATTGGAGGCACGTCGGGGACCATGGACTAATAATCGGTGCTCCGATAAATCAAATATATAATTATCTTACAAGCGAGAATAATTATATTCGATAAATCAATCACAGAATATGCCACCATAATCCCGTGATCGCACTCCTCCGATTATGAGATTATATTTATCTCTCACGAGAATAATAATAAGCGCCCATTGATATAATCATTACATATGGATTAATCCTCCATAGATTATTTCATTCTAAATCGGAAGTTACCGTTAACCCTTTTAGAACCTCTTATCCTTATTTATCATTAACCCCAGTGATCAATTAATTCATACAACTCCTTTGGTAGCTAATCGATTGTAATATGAACTCGCGCGATCGATCGGTTTCTAGGATTAACAAATAAAGGAATCGTCTATCTACTTCCATAAAAGGAAGGAATGGATTCTCGTATCCGTGATAACGCAGACTACTCACTCAATCCAAAGACAATGCCAAGATGGGGTAATTCGGACCACTGACTCGGTGTAATCCTTAACCGTCAAGTCAAACCTCACATCGATTCAAGCGATTGATCGTGATCACCTCAGTATTAAGATATATCCATAAATATGATCATCGATTGATTCGATAAGACTTCTCGATTACGGAATTATATCGTGAACTCTAATCAAATCGGTCCAACCCTATATGATATATCTATCATATATAAATGCCCCACTAGGTTCTCTTAACCGAAAGTCCGGATAAGACAATCACACCTATTGTGTTCTGGGCGCATTAATAGCACGTTAAAGGAGAGACCCGATACTCTCGATTAACTTCACTACGGGCTAATTGTATTTTAAGTACATCTTCACTAACTCAATCCTCCCGTGCATATACCATACACTGAGTTAAGTGATTACATAAACGATATACTTTAGGGTTTTCTGTAGTGTAAATACTATTGTCACATCGGAGAATATGAAAATAATAAATATGAATAATAATATCATTTCACTTATTAAATAAAACAATTACAAAATTGTCTTTCGGGCATCACACCTAACACATGGCTGCTCCACCTCTCAGGGGTCGGGCTGCTCCTGAATTGCCTGTGGCTACAACCGGGGTGCCTTGTTCTTCCAGAGAGGCGGGTGCTTCTCAACCTGAGCCTATCCCTGCTGCCGTCGAGTCGACGGTGCCGGCTCGATCATCCGAGCAACCTCCGACCTCTAGCGGCTTATCGGTCCGTTATGGCTCGCTCCGAGACGGGGATGAGGAGGTGCCAGTCGATTTGACTCAGCTTGTTGAAGTAAACGTCGAGGAACAAGTACCCCCGACCAAGAAGAGGCCTTCCGCTGCCGAGCTGGTGAGGGAGCAACAGAGGCAAGCCAAAAGAACTAAAGTTGTTGAGGCTTCTCCCGAACCAGAAGTCGATGTGAACTGGGTCGCAGATGATTGCACGGCACTCGAGGACAAGGCTCTATCCCACGCTCTTCGGAGGTCGGCCTGCCTCGTAAGTCGATAATCTTTCTTAAATGTTGATTTCTTCTCGAGACCTATGCCTTGTTCGTTATTTGACATTTCCTTCTCTTTTCGGAGCATAACTTTCTCAACCGAGAGGCCGCCCGCATCTGGCCAAAGCAGAGAGCGTGGAAGGGCGATCTATGGAAGGAAAACGGCAGTCGCTGCAGACAACATTGCAAAGGATGTCGCTATCATCATTTGGTATGGAGTCTCTCGCCGAGGACTTGAAGCGCGAGGCGGAGGCCGAGGTCGCGAAATTGCAGACTGCCCTAACTGCTACCGCTGATGACTTGGCTCGAACACAAAGAGAACGGCATGATCAGGGTAGGGAGTTACTTAAGCTGGCCGAGGACTTCGAAAAGGTGCAACAGTCGCACAAGGCTTCGCTGGAGGACGTGGCGAAGGTTCGACATGAGAGGGATACCTTGGCGGCCGAGCTGAGAGTCGAAAGGGAGCAGTCCTTCAAAGATCGGGAGGCCAAGGCGGAAGCGATCCTGAGTATCGAAAGTCGTAAAACCTTGACGCTGATCTGGAAGTGCTCGTGCGCGCGGCGATGATGGGTGGCTTCACTTTGGAAGTGACTCGGGTGAAGGCTGTCAACCTGGGATTTGACGTGTCGACGCTCGAGACGCCGATGTTCTACAATCCCGAGGCGGAGTCACTGTACGACCAGTATATCGAAGAATTCCAACAGGGAAAGTCTTTGGCCATCAAGTATGGACCTTCCACTTCTGCTCCTGCTGCTGATCCGACTTCTGCCATCCCCGAGCCGACCCACGAAGCCGACCTCATCGTTGTCTTTTCAATTTTCTTTTTGTTGACTTGTCATTTGAACTCGAAACTTTGTAATATTATACATCGCTTTAGATAGACTTTTGGGTGGTCTTTTGACTGGCCTCGCTTTTGTATCGATATTTGTTTTGAATTTGATTTGATTTTGCAATGTTTTTATTGTTTATCTTTCTTGTTATCTTGCTTGTCTCGATGTTTTATAGCCTTTTGCTTGTCGAGCCTTTGGCTCTATTCGCTATTCGCTTTGTTAATGTCGTGTTGCCCCCCAAGTGTATTATGAGCCTTTGGTTCTTATTGCACTTGAGCTTTTAGCCGAAATCGACTCGCTTGCCTTGGCACTTTTGTCCTTAGGATTATTTTTGCTACGATCGTGTCGACTGTACGAGTCGCGACTTCGTGGGTCGCGCCTTTGCCTTGGCCTTGTCACTTCATAAGTTTATTGGGCCTCTGGCTGAATCTTTTAGTCCGACTATGCGAACTGTCCTCTGTCTTTGGCCTTTTTCGCCTCTTGGGCTCGTTTGGCTCTTGATTGGGACGTTTGGCCCGACTATGCGAACCGTCCTTTGCCTTAGCCTTTTTCGCCTCTTAGGCTCGTTTGGCTTTGGCTGGGACAAGTGACTGGGCTCGTTTGGCTCTTGACTGGGACGTTTGGCCCGACTATGTGAACCGTCCTTTGCCTTAGCTTTTTTCGCCTCTTGGGCTCGTTTGGCTTTGGATGGGACAGGTGGCCCGACCATGCGAACTGTCTTTTTGCCTTAGCATTTGTTGCCTACTAGGCTCACTTTGCTTTTGGCCGTACTGAGATGTCCGACTTGCGGATTTCTCCAGTCTTTGTCGACTGTATTGCCTTTACATTTTATATCACACTGGACTTGTAATGTTGCGGCTATAAATCCTAACATAAAAGCATCTCGAGAAAAAACATGTTTATTAGAATACTTATAAGATTGTCTCATAGACTTATTACAAGATTGAAAACGAAAGGCACACAGAAATTTATTGAAACAAAGATTATCTTAAACATAGTACTTCCTTAGGTTGTTGGCGTGCCAATGTCGAGGAACCATGGTTCCATCTGCTCACCAAGTTGATAGGACCCTTTGGGGTGAACCTTCAAAATGTGATATGGGCCTTCCCAATTCGGGGTCAACTTCCCGATCACCTCTTGCCGACTTGCTTCGTTCTTTCTGAGAACCAGATCTCCGACTTTGAAATATTGGTGCCTTACCCTCGAGTTGTAATACTGAGAGATCTTTTGCTTATACCTTGCCATTCTGGCTAAGGCTATCTCTCTTCGCTCCTCGACATTATCTTTCTCATGTCGAAGGTCGGGTGAATTTGTTTCGACATTATAAGCCAGAACTCGAGAGAGAGGAACGCCAATCTCAAGCGGGTATCACCGCCGCATCCATATACTAGAGAGAAAGGAGTTTCTCCTGTCGAAGAATTAGGAGCTGTCCTATATGACCATAGGATGCTCGAAAGTTGTATTTCCCAATCTCGACCTTCTGCCTCTAGCCTTTTCTTCAATCCCAGCTTGATCTGTCGATTAGTTTGCTCGACCTGGCCGTTTGCCTGTGGATGGGCCACTGAGGGGAAGTGCTGATTGATATGGTATTCACTGCACCATTCTCTTACTTTTTTATCCTCGAACTGGGTACCATTATCTGAGATCAAAGCCTTTGGAATTCCGTACCTGCATAAAATGTCGACCCACAAGAATTTTTTGATGGTTGCCGCTCGGATGTCGGGCAAAGCCTTAGCTTCTACCCATTTTGTGAAGTAGTCCACTGCGACAACCACATATCGATTATTCCCCGGGGCTCGGGTAGAGGTCCAACAATATCGACTCCCACCGATCGATCGATAGGCCATCGACGAGATGACATTCATGTCTTGTGCTTGTTGATGAGAGATGTTATCATGGATTTGACAAGGTTTGCATCTCTGAACTAAGTTATTGGCATCTCGTTGCATCGATGGCCAAAAATATCCAGCTAGTTTACACTTCCGAGCCAACATCCTTGCTCCACAATGATTTCCACAGGCTCCCCTATGGATTTCTTCAAGGAGATATTCGCCTTCCGTCTCGGAAACACACCTCAACCATGGGCTCACAAAAGATTTGCGATAAAGATTGTCGTCAAAAAATGCGTATCTTGCTAATTGAGTCGGACCTTCTTGGCTTGTATTTTATCGGATGGTAGAATTCCGTCCTTGAGGTAAAGACAATCGAGTCCATCCACGTGGCTCTTTGAGTGATCGGTGGGCCTCCGCTTCGTTGTAACTCCTATCGGTCAATAGCTCGACTAGAACCTTCTTACTCGAGACGAAGTTCGATGCAATCTTAGAGAGTGCATCGGCCCTTTTATTCTGACTTCGGGGGACCTGCTCGAATTGAACTGCCTTGAACTTAGGTATGAGGCTTTGCACCACTGCTAAGTAGTTCTTCATGGTTTCTTCCTTAGCCTCATACTCCTCTTTCACATGATTTACCACCAACTGGGAGTCACTATAAACCAACAAATCCTCGACACCTAGCTTCAGATCAAGCTTCAGACCAGTGATCATAGCCTCATACTCAGCCTCATTGTTCGTTGCTTTAAAGTTGAATCGAAGGGCTTACGGGAACTCTTCACCTTTTGGGCTGACTAGAAGGAGACCTGCTCCCCGCCCTCTTTGCTCGATGCTCCAAATGACTGGAGGGTCCATTTCTCCTCTGGACTTTGCTTCTCTTGGTCGAGTTGAATGGGAATCCTTCGGCTAAGAAATCGCCAAGGCCTGAGCTTTTATCGCCGCTCGAGGACAAACTCGATGTAAATCTTGTGCCATTTCTACTACCCATTTCGCGACCAACCTGAGGTGTCCGGCTTTGCTAAATTTGCTTGAGTTGGTTGGTCCGTGACTACCACAATAGGATGGGATTGGAAGTAGGGCCTCGGCTTTCTCGAGGCATGAACAAGACATAGTGCTAGCTTCTCCGCCGGTGAGTCTGAGGATCTCGGGGCCATGTAGTGCTTTATCGACAAAATAGATAGGCACTGGCCATGTACCTCTTCTCGAACTAAGACTACACTCACCGATTCCTCGATACTGCCAAATAGACTAACAACTTCTCCCCTTCTCGAGGTGAAGTGAGGGTGGGTAACTCTGACAAATAAACTTTCAACTCCTCAAAGGCTGTCTGACATTCATCGTTCCAATGAAAAGGACTGGCCTTGCGGAGAATCTTGAAAAATGGTAGTGCACGCTGTGCGGACCTCGATAAGAATCTGTTGAGAGCGGCCATTCGACCGGTAAGTCTTTGCACTTCCTTTGTGTTTCGAGGAGCAGGCATATTCTTCAATGTGTCGATTTTATCCAGGTTTTCCCGAATCCCGTCCTTCGAAATCATATACCTCAAGAACTTACCTTACCTGACCCCAAAGGTGCACTTTTTTGGGTTCAACCTCATCTGCGTATCCCTCAACACTTCGAATACCTCTTGAGCGTCATCCAAATATTGCTTGATAGATCGACTCTTGATCAGCAAGTCGTCTACGTAAACCTCCATACATCTACCAATTTGCTTGGCGAATATCTTGTTGACTGCTCTCTGATACGTAGCCCCAGCATTTTTCAGTCTGAATGGCATGGTTACGTAACAGAAAGTGCCGAATTCCGTGATAAATGCCGTTTTTTCAGCGTCTCGAGGATCTGTTAGAATCTGGTGGTATCCCTTATACGCGTCTAAAAAACCAAACACTTCAAAATCGATGGTGGAGTCCACTAACCTGTCGATTTTTGGCAAAGGATATGAGTCTTTCGGGCATGCTTTGTTCAAGTCGGTGAAGTCCACGCACATACGCCAACTGCCATCGGGTTTCTTGACCAATATCGGGTTGGCTAGCCATTCTAGATAGAACACTTCTCTCACTATCTGGGCCAACAGTAACTTACCGACTTCCAACTCTATTGCCTCAAGTCGATCGGACGCAAAGTTTCTCTTCTTCGCTAGATCGCTTCTTAGCTGGTCAATTTTGAGCTTTTGGACCGCGATATCTGTGGATAGCCCAGACATATCGGTAGCCTTCCGAGCAAAGACATCTCTCGAACTCGATTAGCAACTCTATGAGCAACTGTTTTTCTCTGTTATTTCCTTCGCGACCTAGAGATCGATTCCTCTAAGGTGATCGGTCTCTCCGTCTCTGATTATCTCGGCCTCGACCACTATCTTGATCGGAGTTTTTCCTTTTATACTTTTCACGCCCCCTGGGCCCATCAAGGCGAGATCTATCGACCACTTCATCCAACTTCCCTTCTCGAATGCAGATGTCAATATCTTTTTCAGTCATGACAATCCTCGTCGTGTGACCTATGTCTTCATGAAACTCGCAATACTTGCTTGAATTCCTCTTTCTCGAGGTTTCTTGATGGTGGCGGTCTCCTTGCTATGTTCTTCAAGAGCATGATCGATAACACCTCGGCTCGAGACCGATTAAGTGGAATGAAATCCTTGTCGCGTGGGTCCCTTCTTTCCCTGCGGTCCGAGGCGGGTGTCTCTATACGATCCTGCATCGAAGGTTTACTCGACGCCCTGTCTCTTGGATTGGCTCTTGTTCGGACCTCGATTGTCCTTTTTCGAATCCATCCAGTCGGATTGGGTGTGCCTCCGCACTGCCTCTTCCCCTTGACAAAATCTATTCACCACATTAACACACTCGCCCATGGTGTGGGGGACATCTCGCTCAACTTCATGTATAACCAGACACGCAGCCCCCACGAACAGCGTGATCGAGGTCGATCATCTCGCATCCTTGACTGCATGGCCTCGAGATTAAACCTCTTCAAATAATCTAACACTACTTCATCCTTTCTTCGCCTCATATTCGCGAGGTGCGTGGCGCTAAGTGAAACTTCTTGTTGACGATGAACGCATCCCGAAACTTGTGGGCTAGCATGGCGGCGGAGATCGACCAGTCGTAGCTTAGTAAACCATTCTCGGCACGACCTACGAAGCGTTTCAAACGCCCGACATCTCATCACATCGGGTGCGCCATCCAACCTCATCTAGGGACAGATACTGTGTAGATGATCTTTCAGTCGGTAGTACCATCGTGAAGGTTCTATCTTTGGTATCTTAAACCCCTTGGGTTTAGGAAACTCTCGATCTCCTTGGTGAAGGGTGACTCCAACCACAGAGAAACCTAATTCATTCCCAGTATAACGTCCAGCTCCTCCCTGACGCTATTTTCGTCCATTTTCTGATGCTTTTGTTGAATCTCGCGCCTCTTTCTCTCCACAGAGCTAGAAATGCGACCGACTTAAATCTCTGGAGTTTGCTTGGGCTTGTCTACGGCGTCCTTGAGACCGCCCGGTCGCTTGTCTTTGCGTCGAATCGCCTTCTACTATAATTACGGACATTAATTCAAGGTCTGCTCCCGCCAATTGATCCACAAGTGCTCGGTGCTCCGGAGCAAGACCTTGCTTTTCTCGCTGAGGATCTTCACGTACATGATCCAAGTCTGGATCTTTTCCTCCTTGCTTTTCTCGCTGAGGTTCTTCACGGACAAGATCCAAGACCGGATCTTTTTCTCCTTGCGTATCGGGATCTAACGGCTCATTAATCTGTGAGCCTTGATCTGCAGCTTTGGATGCGGCTTTCCTAGGAGGCATCGTGATCTTGGCGTATTCAACAGTAGAAGGGCCCTCCTTCTAGCGCCAATAACGATGACTGATTGTGTCACCTTAATGATCCGGGCCCTAAATGAATCTAGTGATGAACACACACAAAAACCCTAATGCCTAAGGAATGAGATGGTGTCGTTTTATGTTTTGCGGTTGAGTCTCAAGAATGTATCTTAGATTGCCTATGTATCTGTTAGCAGTTCCGTGAATCAAGCCTTACGTAGTTCCTGGAATGGGGTATTTATAATGACAACACCGCCTCTAACCCTAATACTAAGTCGGCTTATGTTATTGTCACATTTATCCTTTAATGGGCCTTAACCCTTGCCCAAGCTATTGCTGTTAATGGGCCTGGACAGCTGGTGCGGACTCTGTCCTCCATGTCGATGTTGCCGACCTGCGGTACTCGACTCCGGGACTCATTGCCCTACTCTGCTTCTTGGTCGAACGTCGTAGCCTCGAGACTGGGCATCGACATGAGTACCTTGGCGATAATCCACAATGTGATGACCAACCGATAGACGTCACGTGGAGAGGTGAAACCCCGTATCGTCAAATATCAATTATAACAAAAAGTCTGAAGTTTAATATAGTAAATAAGTTTCCAGAAAAAAAGTTTAATATAGTAAATAAGTTTCTAATTTAATAAATATTATTGTTTACATATTAACAATTGACTATAAAAAACATATCAATTATAATAAAAAATCTGAAGTTTAATATAGTAAATAAATTTCCAGAAAAAGGTTTAATATAGTAAATAAGTTTCCAAAAAAAATAGTTAATTGTCATTTATGACACATTTAGAAAGATGTCAGGATTTTATGATTATAAGAAAATGTTTTTGTCAAAAAGGACATTTCATCAGTAAAAGTGAAAACGAAAGTAAATTTGAAAGTGAATTACATTGGTTTTGTGCTGAAAATCAACGTAATTCACTTTCACCGATGAAATGTCATTTTTGATAAAAATCTTTTATTATAGTCCTTTTTGCCTGACATCTTCCATATTGTGTCCTTTAGGACCCTTATCCCTAAAAAAAACATAGGAAAGGGGGTTCAAACTCAACCACTTATCTCAAGAGTTTCAACTCTAAACCACTACATCAAACACATAATTTGTATTCTAGTAGGAACATATAATATATATTACCCAATTGTGACATATCACTAAATAGAAAGGATGTTTTAGTAATTTCTCGGATAATTTAAGGGGGTACGAGCCCCTCTTGCTCCTCTATAAGTCCGCTCCTGGTCATAAAGACTAACAGTTGCATAATATAAACAAGGTGTAGCAGTCTGTTGAATTATCATCTCTCCAAAAAACTTAAGCTGACAAAGATACAAATAATTAATATTTTACACATTTTAATACGGTCACAAGTTGCATCAATAAATAAGTTCTTGATTTTACTAGAACTATGGCATCTCACCCGGTTTGTGTTCCTAAAAAAATATTTTTAGTAGTCAAAATTTTCATTCTACATCTAGATCAAAAGTAGTCTTGCATCCAACCCATATGCTTCCAAGTTCCAGCATTGTATCCAATTTTTTATTTTTATTTCCTTTTTTTGGATTCCAGGTTTCTCTATTTCTTTTTACCATTAATAAATAAACACTCGTGCATATAGCATCTATTATTTTCATTATGTATCTATTTTTATTTCTTTTAGGTGTGCTGAAAAAGTATAGATCTAAGCCAATAGTCACACAGACGGTGCAAATTGTAGAGCACGTTTGATTAGCCGATTGAATAGTTTTGTTGTCTTTGTTGTTGTTGTTTTTTTTACGACGACAACAACACCACATGGGCTCAAAGCTGTGTGTTAAAAAGTCACGTATCGTCATTTTCGTTGGCATGATAAATGTTGCCTACAACCCCGGCACCGTTTGCTAGAGATAAATTTGGATTTTAAAAAAGAGATAAATATGATATATCTTTAAGATGAAGTAGTACTGGAAATAATCTAAATTTAAAACTTAAATTTGTCTTTAGTCATTGTTTATCTTTAATAATTGTTAAAACATATGAGGAACTTATTGCACAAGAAAGAACAAACACAGAAGCAATCAAACGTAAAAGATTAATGGCAAAGACAAAAATAACGGAAACAAAAGGAACACAGTGATTTAACGTGTTTTCCGGCGTTGTGTCGACTACTCAACGGACAGAAATGGAGAACTTTTATTATGCACGGAAATGTATGAGTTTTTCACACACTACATTGATTACAATCATTGGGTATTTATAGCCGTGGAATCCTAACCCTAGCCGTCACTATGACACTATCGGAATTCCCATAAATGCCCTCAGACGTGGACCTCAGCTCCAGTTGTATCCATCAGATGAAACTCAGCACTGTTGACTTTCTCAGACTTGTAACCATGCATCTCAGATTGCAGAACTCAGCAACATTCATAAACTCAGCAGACTCAGACGTCTGCTGACACAGAAGGATCTCAGCTGACTTCCACATACATGAACACTCCTGCTCAGCTGACAAACATATTATTTTCAGCAGATTAGAGATCAAATCACTTTGCTGAAAAATCTCCACATTGACTTGAACTCTCATTCACACTCAACCAGATTGCATAAACAGATGTACTTGTACCAGATGCATTTGTCAATGTCAGGATGTACTTGTACCATACTCCTTCACATAATCCACTCAGTTGATATGCCCTCAGCTGAGTTTTCAAATTTCCAAATTATAAGCTTTGAATATTCAGCAAGTCCAGACACAACTGAAACTTGCTATGCTAAACTGGTTTAGTGAACATATCAGTAGGATTCGCCTAGGTGCTGATTTTCTTCACTACAATCCTCATCTCATTTCTCAGAAAATGATACATCACATCAATATTCTTAGTTCTTTCATTATTAACCTGATACTTAGCTAGACAAATTGCACTCACTGTCACAATAAATCTAAGCTTGATCATGATGTAGCCTTAAATCACTTACTAGTCCCTTCAACTAGATTCCCTCATTGGCTGCTTCAGTAAGAGCTGAGTATTCTGTCTCATTAGTTGATAAGGCCATTATGGCCTGTAGAGTTGTTTTCCAGCTGACAACTGAATTCTCCAATGTGAAAACATAACCACTTATCGATTTTAGCTTTTGATTTTCCAGCAGAAGGCTTCGTGATTCAAAATTTCAGTTTTGGATCATGGCCGAACGATTCAGGTACGGGTAATTATGTAAAATCGGGGTCAAATAACTTTCACCTCTAGATGTTCGATGTGTTTCTTTAAGAGATCCACAGCATCCTAACACCTTATAAGACACTGAAAACAACCACAATAAGTCACTCAATCAAGCTCCAATGTCCTTCTAATTTGCAACTACTTCAATAACAAATTCTCTTCTGATTTGCTTGAGCAAATTGAATCTTCATCCTTGAATACCTTGAGTCTATGGTCCTGATTCTGGAGTGTGTTAGCTGAAGCAATCTTTGAATGTTGAATGGAGCTATGAAGAGTAAACAATTGTAAATTTCTAGCTTTTCTTTTGAATTTGTTTAGAAAAAAAAGTCGATGTGTTATGCACGTTTTTTTATTTTACTTTATTGCATGTCGAACATCTCAAACTTCTCGTTTTTGAATTGTGTATCGACCTCCGAGACGGGTCGTTTGCCTCCATTTACCAAAATGTTACTGGGTAATTCTAATGTAGGGATTCTATTAGAACGAACCGTCAAATGACTGCCACGTATATTAAAAGAACAAAACATATTTGTTTTTTTCCTACATATGTCAGTCCTCCAACGATCCGTTTTAATAGGACTGTGCATCAGAATTTTCCAATGTTTTTACCGGTACATGTGCATTGTGAGTCAATAAGAATAAACACACGTTTATTGTAACGTGTATACTGACATAATTTGCACGCAAAACCATTCAAAAAAATAAATTCTACTAATTAAGGTACTTCCCGTGACGGTAAAAGGGAAGTGGAAGGCAACTTCTCTTCTCAGCGTGAACATACAATTTTCACAGATTGCTTATTACTCTCATTTTATTTGTTCCGTTTTACTTTTTACACGGAATAAAAAAAATGTAGTTAATGTCTTAAATTTTATTAAATTATCTGATATTTTTTACATTTCTGTCATTTGATAGTTGTTCGAGCATTTAATGCTACACACTGTTTATCGTAAATATTGTAAAGAGAGAAAGACATTTGAAAATTTTTGATTATAAATTCATAAAATGAACACTTATAGATAGAACAAATACTTTTATGTATTCCAGAATAATAGAAAAGATGTTCCCAACGGTTACATAATATAGAAAATATTTACACTACATTGAAGGAGAATCTATCAGAAGTAGATAAGGCTGCCAAGTGTCCTATACAAGGGATAATAGCATAATAGGACACACATTAATGCAAAATACAATAGAACTCATTACTTTCTAACATCCCCCCTCAAACCAAATGGTGTAGACACAACATTTAGTTTGTCTCTAAAGTAACAAAACAGAGAAGGATTGAGAGGTTTAGTTAAGGCATTTGCTGTTTGATCAAGGGAAGGAATGTACTGCACTTCCATAACTCCAGCCAACACTTTGTCTCTCACAAAGTGTGCATCAAGTTCTATGTGTTTGACTCTTGAATGTAGCACAAGATTATGAGCCAAGGATCCAGCTCCCAAATTATCACACCATAGGATAGGCTTGGCTGGTAGTTGAGATGCATTTCTGATAACAGATTAAGAACCCACTGTGTTTCAGCTGTAGCATTGGCAAGTGCCCTGTATTCAAACTCTGTGCTGGATCTGGACGCCACTGGTTGCTTATTGGAGGACTAGGAAATCAAGCAACTTGCTAGATAAATGCAATAAGCTGCTACAGACCGTCTGTCATTTTTGTCACAAGCCCAATCAGCATCACTGAAGCCATGTATAACAAGAGGCTGAGCAGATTTGAAGTGCAGTCCATAAAACAAGGTTCCTTTAATGTACCTCAGCAGATGCTTGACCTGTTGCCAATCACTCAAAGTAAGTGACTACTTATGTTGACTTAATGTGTTTGCAGAAAAGGCAATGTATGGCCTTGTTAGAGTCAAATATTGTAGAGCCCCAATGGTGCATCTGTAAACAGTAGGATTGCTCATAAGCTCAGTGGATTGAGGAAGTTTGTGTGTGACCACCATAGGAGTAGAACAAGGCTTGAGATTCTGTAAGTTTAGCTTTTCCAGCACCTGTCTAGCATAGTTATGTTGAGATAGATAGAGACCGGTCTGATCTCTAACAGCTTGTATTCCCAGAAAATGATGTAACTCCCCCATATCCTTAAGAGAGAATCTGACATGTAAGGCTTTAATGAACTACTGAATCAGTCCCATATTGTTTCCTGTTATCAAAATATCATCCACATACACCAACACATATAGAAAATGATTGCCAAACTGGAAAATAAAGAGAGAGTTATCAACCCTAGATTGTTTAAAATGCCAGGACAAAAGTTGTTTACTCAGTTCAGCAAACCATGTCCTAGGGGCTTGTTTCAAGCCATAAATGGCCTTCTTAAGATGACAGACATAACTAGGCTTAGTGGAGTCTTCAAAGCATGTAGGCTGAGTCATAAACACATATTCATACAAGGTACCATTTAAAAAAGCATTATTAATGTCTATCTGTCTGACTGGCCAATTCAAGGCAGTTGCAAGTGCCAGAATGATTCTGATGGTTGAAGCTCTAGAAACAGGACTAAATCTCTCAGTGTAGTCAAGACCAAGTGTTTGATTAAAGCCTTTGGCAACAAGCCTGGCTTTGTACTTGTTTACAGTACCATCTGGGTGGAGTTTAAGTTTAAAAACCCACCTATTATCAACTAGATTATGAGCAATGGACCTGGGAACTAAGTCCCATGTATGGTTTTTTAATAGAGCAGCATACTCCTCCTCCATAGCCTTCTTCCAAGCAGGGTGTTTAAGAGCTTCAGCAACTGTAGCAAGTTCTGGTGTGTAGTCAGAGGAAGTGGACATGGCTAGATAAGAATAGGTTTTAGGTTTAAAGATGCCACTTTTGGATCTTGCCTGCATGGGATGGTGATTAGATAGAATAGATGAGGTATTTGGTAAAAGGGAGTTGGACTTGGTGTTGATGAAGGTGAGGACTGAGAGCTGGATGCAGAGGACTGAGTAGGAAAAGAAACAGGAGAATGAAGAGAGGAAGATTGACTAGGAGACTGAATCTGAAGGGTGGCCAAAGGAATTGGTGAGTTAGGATGTATTGATAGAGATGAGGAAGGACTGGAAGGATCAGAAGGACTGGAGCCAGACTGAACATGAGTAGGATTGGAGATATATGAGTTTTGAGGCTCATAACTATTGGGGCACATGAAGTCTTGATACTGTGTAGGTAAGATAAGAGGAGGATTGGACGACACATGTGATGAGGTAGGACTGATGTTAGAAGGAGACTGACCATCATTCGATTTATAATAAGGAAAACTGAGCTCATCAAATGAAACATCCCTGGAACACATACACTCCACCATTAGGATCTGAGACAAACATACCCTTATACACAGGACTCAGCCCGGATGCACACACTTGCGGTATGGAATTGAAATTTCCTTTGATGATAAGGTCTCAAATTAGGATAGCAAGCACATCCAAACACTTTTAACATAGAGTAGTTAGGTAACTTACCAAAAAGATCTTCAAAGGGACATTTATGACCAAGTGTAGGTGTAGGTAAGTAGTTAACTAACCTAACTGAGTGTAAAAAACTCTCCCACCAAAATTTTAGGGGCATTGAAGTCTGAGCAAGTAAGGTTAATCCCATTTCCACTATGGTCCTATGTTTTCTTTAAGACCTACCATTTTGAGAGTGAGCATGAGGACAATGGTGTCTAAATTGGATACCAGACTGTTTAAGGACATCAGTAAAGGATTTAAACTCTCATCCCCAATCAGTTTGTAAGCACTTAATCTTATTATTAAATTGGTTTTCCACCTGATTTTTGAATTGAATAAAGGCACATAGAGCATCTAATTTATATTTTAGAGGGTATATCCAGGTATACCTGGTGTAGTCATCCAAAAAGTGAATATAATAGTGTAACCAAAGAGTGGAAGTTATAGGTCTTTGGACCCCACAGATCAGAGTGAACAAGTTCAAAAGGCATGGCAGTTTTAGAATTAGAGACATAATAAGGTAAAGCATTCTCTTTCCCAAAATGACAAGCCTCACAAAAAGATAGTTTTTCATTACTTTTCAAGGAAACATTACACAGTTTTAAAACATGATTCAAGATCCTTTCAGAAGGATGCCCTAACCTTCTCTGCCAAACATTGGCAGAACTACCTTTTAATTCACTACAAACCAACACTTTAGGGTGTCTAAAACACGCCTAAGATTGAGGAACATTCTTGACATTATTCAGATTGACAGACTGATGATCATCAGAAACTTTGGAGTGAAGAGAGCTCAGACTGATGATCATCAGAAACTTTGGAGTTAAGAGAGCTCAGGTTCACAGGGAAGTGCATCTGATATAGTCCATTCTTATGAGTTCCTTCCAGTAGGATTTTCTTTGTAGCTAGATCCTTCACAAAACAACAATTGGAGTGAAATTCAAGATACACAAGATTAACAGAAGTTAACTTAGAGACACTAAGAAGGTTTTTAGTTATGATTGGCACATGAAGGATATGATTAAGGGACAAAGTGTTGAATTATCATTACTGGGGAGATTAGAGTGGCCAATATGAGCAATAGAGAGAGACTCGCCATTACCTGATTAGTTCATCGGATCCTTTCACACTCGAGCTCAAATAGAGGCTATTGAGGTCATTTGCAACATGACTAAGCTCCACTATCAAAGATACCAACTTGGATCCATAAAAGTATCTCAAGCAAGGTAAGCAAGAGTTAGGTCCAGTCCAAGTGTTTTGAAAGGAAGCCCCATTTACTGTGTTAGTAACTGGAGCAGAGTCATGTATAAGAGGAGTCATATCTATGATAACAATTTTTGCTTATATATGACTGTCCTTGTGCACACGACATGCAGTCTTGGACCAATGTTATTGCCATTTCTTCCACCCCTACCTCTACCTCTATTGCCTCTGCCCCTGGCTCTACCAGAATCCTGACCTGTATGACCACCAGAGGGACTGTAGTTGTTGTTATTAAGCCTGTAATTGCCTTGCTTTTGGGTGGCCAAATGAGCAGCAGGGGAAGGTGCATCTAGAGTAATTGAGGGATTAAAACGAGCCAACAGCCTTTCATGAGTGATCAGTTGAGATTGGACTTCCTGCCAGGATAAAGAGCCAATCCTCGATGTGATATTGACTATGACAGATTCATAGTCTTTTCCCAGTCCACCAAGGGCAAAAAGGATAAGTTCTGAGGGTGTAATAGGATACCATGCTGCAGCTAATCCATCAACATACGACTTCATGAGAGCTAGGTACTCAACCATAGATTTGGTCCCCTTATCTGTTCTGGTTAAGGCACCCTTGTATTCAAGCATCCGAGCTTCGGATCTATTGTTGAAATAGACATCTAATGTGTTCCAAACTTCAGCAGCAGTGTTGCATCCAATAGTTTTTACCAAGGCCTGCTCAGTCATGGAGCTATTAAGCCATCCAACAAGTAGATAATCAGTAGCTACCCAGTCATCATAGGCCGGATTGACAGCAGACCCATAGATAGAACCATAATTCAGGATCTGGGGTAGACAGGGTGTGGTTCCAAAAAGATGTCCATCAAGTCTGTGACCACGTATAATTGGTAAAATTGTGGATTTCCATAGCTGATAGTTCGATCGATCAAAGGAAATCCACAATCTTACTGTGTTTGAGTGAGAGTTCCACCAAAAGGAGTGACTGGTCGAGTATATGAAACGTAAAGTGCAGGTGTATTGGTAATAAATTGTGGTAAAGAAGATAAAGGAGCTCTGGTGTAACCTAGAAACATACCATCAGACCGAGAAATACCATAATCGGCAAATGAAGGGAACGGCATGCAAGTAGTGATGGCAGAACGTGGTGAAGCTGAAGATGAGGATCCTTCTCCGATGAGCGGCGGGACAGTCGGAGTTAACAACGGAGTAGATAGAGATCCCAATTGGATCATGGACACTGGAACAACAAAAGAAAAATGTATACTAGCCGAAACTGAGCTCACCGGAGGAAGACTAGTTGAGATTGAGCTCACCGGAGTTGAACTACCGGTGGCACAGTGGCGTTGGCCATACCGGCTCTGATACCAAGATAGAACAAATACTTTTGTGTATTCCAAAATAATAGAAAAGATGTTCCCAACGGTTACATAATATAGAAAAGATCTACACTACATTCTATGAGAATCTATCAGAAGTAGATAAGACTGCCAAGTGTCCTATACAAGGGATAATAGCATAATAGGACACACATTAATGCAAAATACAATATAACCCTTTACTTTCTAACACTTATTTTGAGACAAACAAAAAAAAAAACATGGACAAATAAAATGAGACGTAGTGTGTACTTCCTTTATTTTTAGAGGTATAATCTTATATTTCTATAAGAAGCTAAGAGGCTTCTCCCACATTTGGCCATGTGGCAGCCTCCATGGTGACACGTGGCACTTAGTTTTTTTTTTTTTTTTTCCTTCGGCAAAAACCGTGATTTCGGTTATCTCGTTATATATAAATCGATTTTTTTTTTTCTGACTTTCCGTTACATAAATCGAACCAAAGTGTATATTTCGATACGCTTCATTTTTAGTGCCTCCAACAGACAATGCGGATTCAGTTTTACATTTCAATCAACCGAAAAATTTCTATTTCTCGATTCGATTTCGAAGCAACAATTGAATATACATAACAAAGTGTATATTTCGATACGGTTCATTTTTTTTCCCATTCGATAATAACCAGGGATTTCGGTTATCTCGTTATATATAAACCGATTTTTTTTACCGACTCTCCGTTACATAAATCGAACCAAAGTGGTTCATTTTTTGTGCCTCCAACAGACAGTGTGGATTATGTTTTATATTTCAATCAACCGAAAATTTTTGATTTCTCGATTCGATTTCGACACAACAATTGAATATACACAACAAAGTGTATATTTCGATACCGTTCGTTTTTTTCCCCTTCGGTAAAAATCGGGATTTCGGTTATCTCGTTATATATAAACCGATTTTTTATCCGACTCGCCGTTTAATAAATCGAATCAAAGTGTATATTTCAATACGGTTCATTTTTAGTGCCTCCAACAGACAGTGCGTATTCAGTTTTACATTCAAATCAACCGAAATTTTTCGATTTCAACACAACAAAGTGTATATTACTATATTTCTATACGCTTCATTTTTAGGACCTCCAACAGATAGTGCGGATTCAGTTTTAAATTTCAATCCACCGAAATTTTTTGATTTCTCGATTCAATTTCGACACAACAATTGAATATACACTACAAAGTGTATATTTCGATACGGTACATTTTTAGTACCTCCAACAGACAGTGCGAATTCCTTTTTAAATTTCAATCAACCGAAAATTTTCGCTTTCGATTTGATTTCGGCACAACAACTGAATAAAACCGTGTCTTTTTTTTATCAAATACTTTTTTATATATATATTTTTTTAAACATCATTTTTTTTGTTTTCTCTTCGATAATAACCGGAATTTCGGTAAGCGTTATATATAAACCAAATTTTTTATTTTGACTCTACGTTACATAAATCGAACCAAAGTGTATATTTCGATACGGTTCATTTTTAGTGCCTCCAATAGACAGTGCGGATTCAGTTTTAAATTTCAAGCAACCGAAAATTTTCAATTTCTCGATTCGATTTCGACACAACAATTGATTATACACAAAAAAATGTATATTTCGATACGGTTCATTTTATTACCTCCAACAGACATTGCGGATTCAGTTTTAAATTTCAATCAACCGAATTTTTTTGATTTTGATTCGATTTTGACACAACAATTGAATAAAACCGGTATTTTTTTATTTATCAAATGTGTAACTTTTCGATTCATTTTCCTCCTTTTTTACAATGGTTTCTTTTTTCCTCGGTAAAACTGAATTTTGTTATATATAAACCGATTTCTTTTTCGACTCTCCGCTACATAAATCGAACCAAAATATATATTTCGATACGTTTCATTTTTAGTACATCCAACAGCCAGTGCGGATTCGGTTTTAAATTTCAATCAACCGAAAAATTTCGATTCGATTTCGGCACAACAATTGAATAAAAACGTGTAATTTTTTTTTACCAAACGTGTAACGTTAGTAGTTTGAGCAGAAAAGGAAAAAAAAAACGGAAAGACCGGCGGATTTGAAGTTCTACTGTGTAGTGTACGATAGAAGATGAGTCAATTTTAGCTATTAAATACAACAACAAAAAAATAAGGGCAAACAAATATCCGCGTCAAGAAGGTGTGCCCGCATGTGACCACGTGGACACGACATTAAATGTTTTTATTATTTTGAACAACATCACGTCGGTGGAACCGATAGCCGTTTGCAGTACGAACGTCACTAAAATTGACGTTGGAATACAAAATCACTTTATATATTCTTCGGACCGTTTAACACGTGTTTTTTTTCCCACCAAATGAATGAACACGAGATCACTGACGTATTCAATAATGATAAGAAAGATAAACGTCGTATTGAAAATGAATGAAACACATTTTCAAGCAAATTAATGATCTGGAAGCTAAGGCGTCCCGGAAGATTTGACCGTGTAGTTATGGTCCGTTTATTGTTTTTCTATAATGTTTCATTACGTAAAGTCGAAACTAAAGGGATATATTTTATAACATTGTTCTCCGATACATCATATTGTGGTTTATTTTGTAGGGGAAAATTTCTGATAGGGCTGGAAGAGAAGTGATTCACAATAATCACGTTTCTAAAAAAGAGCTACCTCTTGCAGAAAATGTGATATGTTTCGGTTATCGTTATATATAAACCGAAGGAGGCTTTAAAATTCAATCGACCGAAAATTTTCGATTTCGACACAACAAAGTGTATATTTCGGTACGGTTCATTTTTAGTACCTCCACCGATATGATCATGGATTCGATTTTAAATTTCAATCAACCGATAATTTTCGATTTCGACACAACAATTGAATAAAACCGTGTGGACACCACATTAAATATTTTCATTATTTTGAACAACATAACGTCAGGCCATTTGCAGTACGAACGTCACTAAAATTGACGTTGGAATACCAAATCGCTTTTTATATTCTTCAGACCGTTTGACACGTGTTTTTTTCTACCAAATGAATGAACACGAGATCAATGACGTATTCATTAATAATAAGAAAGAGAAATATCGTATAGAAAATGAGTGAAACACATTTTCAAGCATATTAATAATCTGGAAGCTAAGGCGTCCCGGGAGATTTGACCGTGTAGTTATGGTCCGCTTATTGTTTTTCTATAATGTTTCATTGCGTAAAGTCGAAGCTAAAGTGATCGACTTTATGACATTGTTCTCCGATACATCATATTGTAGTTTATTTTGTAAATGGAAACTACTGCTAGGCTGGAAGAGAGGTGATTCACAATCTTCACGTCTCTAAGAAAGAGCTACCTCTTGGAGAAAATGTGATACATTTCTCTTGCTCTCTTTGTCTTGTGCCTTGAATTTGTTACGATTTAAGCTCACGCAATTTATTTCACGTTGGGGATTTATTCTTTGATATTATCGTTGGTAACGATTTATGTTGGGCCCGCCGTGCCTTGTACGGCTCACGTTAACTAGTATTAACATTTGTTATTAGCAACAACTTTGCTCTATGCTCATGACATTTACGATTTTTTTAATTTATATATAAGATAGTAGAAAGTCAACAAGACATCACCCAAATAGTTATCATAAGGGTATAACCTGACACGAGAAGGCTTCGAGTGCCGTTTGGGGCAAATTAAGGGTGCGTGTGTAAAAAAAATTGTCCACAGGACATGCCCTAATGGTAAAGATTTGAGTGTCGTAATAGCAGCTGGACAGAGAGCTGAAGTGTGGAGGTTCGAATCCCGTAAATGAAGGACTTCTTTCATCTCTTGGAATAATATCAACACATGACTCGAACCACTAGATTACACACGATTAAACTCTCCACTCATTCCGTGAGACAAAGGAGTGAGTGCCTTTTTCGTTAGGGTTAACCATTTTTATATGTATAAAAAAAATTACAAATAACCGTGTAATTAATGAGTGGTATTATGCTCATCAACAAGTGTAGCATAAAAAGAACGAGTCGACATATAGTTTACATCATTATTTTATTATAAGCATATCAATTAATGACTACATACCAACGAGCCTTAGTTCAAGTGATTAGGTTTTGGGTTTGAGTCCTTCACATTGCAATGTACTTACAAGTTCCACATTTCATTCTTAAAATACTTGGAAAAATTTACATTTTTGATCCACTATCTTTCTTTATTTTCTTAAAACTAGTATCTATATTTAATAATTACATTTTTGGTTGCTTTAATTATATGTTTTTGTTACATATTTAGAACACTACTTGACAGATTAATCCAATATATATGTTAAATGTCCAAACAAATGCAGCAAAAATATACCGGTACCAAAAATGTCATTATGGAAAAAATAATGACCGGTACTACAACAATAAGAAAGTATAATGGATAAAAATAATCGTCGTATTTTGATTAATCATGTAATATTCCGATTTTTAGGAAAAGCAGACGTGTCTTTTTTGCGAAAACGAAATATTGGGTTGATTCCTTTTGATTGGAGTTAATTAATTTGGACGTTTATATATATATATATATATATATATATATATATATATATATATATATATATTAAGTGGTGTATGTATATATAGGTAAGGAAATCTGATTTTTGTGACTAAGGGCAAATAAGGAAAACTAAGGTTTTATGGGAATGGTATTTAAAGGGAAATTTGACTGATAATCCCCATAACCTATTTACAAAAAAAAAGAGCAGCCACGTTTTTCCCTCTCTTCTGCGCATTCAAGGAGAGAGTTGAGGATTGGGGAAGTTTCACCAATAATTGAAGCAACTTTTGGTGGTTTTCAGATCAGACGAAGGATTTAGAACCGTTGTGAAGGGAGCAACGATTCGTTACCAGTTGGTGGAAAGTGCAGCAGTTTTTCAGAGGCTTTTGGACCAGTCCTGCGGCTGCAAATAGGTAAGGAAACTATCCTTATGATCTCAATTGTCTTTTATAAGGTTTAGATGAAATTGTAGGGTGTTTTGATGCTAGATTGTTGAGTTTATGGATTGGTCATTGATCATAAGTGCCACACTATGTTTAGACATAATTTTTTTAGAGTTTTTTTGTGTTGTTCTTGCTGTTGTTCGGTTTGGAATCGTTTTGGAAATCGCACGATGAAGGTTTAGGGTTCTAGTCGAACCCAGGTGGACGAGCGTCTGGCTCTCTCGGACGGGCGTCTACTGGGGGCTTTACCGAGACGACAGGCCTGGCTTTCCGGACGGGCGTTGAAGGGTTGTTTTACATTCGAGATTGAAATCGTTTTAAACGGACGGGCGCCTGGTATAGTGGGACGGGCGCCCAATAAGCTTCAGACGGGCGCCCAGAGCCTTAGACGGGCGTCCTAGCTTGTTTTGTCCTTCTTCCTTTGTTAGTTGTTGTTCAGCCTTATAAGCATGATTTAGCTTTATGAAACCTTTATATATGACATACTAAATGGTATAAACTTGGACAAGCCTGAATTGAGCTTCGATTCGTTCGGTTAAAACACCGAATGTACTCTTAAAGGAGTTGAAGTTCGGATCCGTCGGAAGAGCATGATAGGCTTGTGCTTTGATGAGTTAGCATTCATCAATGTCTGCGTGTAATTGCTAGGACTTGTCCGTGTCTACAGTGGTCTAAGAAGAGAGTAGCTTTGTGTGAGGAGATTACTTGAAAACACTTTGGGTGGCTAGTTAATCATCCTAATAAACAACGACTTGACTAGTAAAAGATTAAACAACATGTCTCTCTTGGCTAGGCACCAGGCTAATCGCGATGCATGTGCTACCTCTCCGAAGGTGGAGGAACTCAGTAGGTCAAAAGACCCTAAGCACAGAGGACTCACGAGACGCTGCAAGCCTATCGAGTCTACCTTTTCTAGACTTCGTGGATATTGGTGTGATCCACTAATATGTTGCAAAAGAGTGTTCCCGAGATGGAAGAACTCCGTAGAGTCACAATGACCCTAAGCACGGAGGGACTCTGCTTTGAGGTGGATGCGCAGTAGTGCCCCTTGAGTGCGGTTGTAACATAGATAAGCTAGGTAGAAACGTTTAGTCAATTCGTGTTGATGGACATGAAATGAACCCAAGATTGAGTCGGTCTCACATAAACAACCAATCGGTTTAAGTATCTTTCCTTATAAAGCTGCAGCTTGTTTTCATAGCTTTCTTCCTTATTAAGTCACGTTGTACTTACCTCAAATGCATGTTTTACGTGTGTTTGGGGATGAGAAGACTAAAAGGTTTTCGAGGAGGAGTTCGACGACGACGCTTGACGGCGCTTCGTTGAAGACTTATCATTTTTTACTGAAATTTAAGTTATACATTTGGATTTCTTTGATACTTTTGAGGTAGACTTTTGGTCTTTCGAGGCGTGTAGTACTTTTTTTTTGGGATTTTATTTTTGTACTTTCTCAAATGTAATAAATTTACATTTCGCTTTTAGATTCCCTTTTCTATTCTTAAACGTTTAGAAATTTTATACCCGAGTTTTGCTTCCGTTTGCTTTAATTTGATACGACGTAGTAGAGGCTTACATTATAAAGTGAATTTACTTTTATTTTATACGTGCCGAACGTTCATTTCCGGATAAGGACTCGGTGTCCGGGAACGGGGCGTTACAAATCATCAATCAATAATAACGTGACATGTAGTATTATTTAATATTTACAAATTCTCTAAGTGTCTTAGAAGTGCAATAAAATGTGTAATTAGAGGGCCAAAAATATCATAATAAAAACAGAGGCTAGTTTTAGAAAATAAGAAAAACAGGTGACTAAACATAAGAGTAATGATACACACACAATACGCAGATCAACGCGTGCATCTACATCATTAATTATTATTATATCTATCATTATCAATGGGTCAACATTAAAAATTTACAGTGTAGATACACGTTGTGGCACTCGTTGTGTCACAACAATCGTTTCTGCATCATTACTCAAAATATAATTGAGTAATGATACGGGCACAACGGTTGTACCACAACGAGTGGCACATCAGTGATCTGCACTGTTGATCATGTTAGATTTACATCTGATTAATTTAGACACATTATTAATAATGACACAAATCACTATTGTGTCGCTCGTTGTGACAGAACCGTTGTGCTCGTGTCATTACTCTAAATATAATTATCCCCTTAAAGCTACCCTACAAAAAGAAGGCAATGTTAATGGCACAACACCCAATATCTTTGAGATTATTATATGGTTGTGCAAAATTCGACTTTTTAGATGTCGAAATAACATATTTCGACTTTTCGAGAGTTAAAATAAGACATTTCAACCTCTAAAAAATCAAATTTTACACAGGTATGATACTCGAATATATTGAGTATGGTGACAAAAAACAAAAAAACAAAAAATAAATTATCCCCTTAAAGCTGTAAGGAAAAAAACAAAATCAAAGTAGATACGAAAATGAAACGCAACGACCGCACCTTGTTTGTTAAAAAACAAAACAGAAAGAAATTTTCGCCGTAATCTCATTCTCACACGCAAGGAACTTTCCTGCTCATTCACTATAAACACATTATATTTAAGTAATAAAATTTGTTCACTACCTACACAAAAGCAAAGATCAACATTGATAGATAGAAAGAAAGAAAACGAAAGTAAAAAATCTAGAAGAAGAAGAAGAAGAAGCAGCGACGAGATCGATATGGGCAAAGACAGGAAAATAGGGGTGGCCATGGATTTCTCAGAGAGCAGTAAGACGGCTTTGAACTGGGCGATCGATAACTTGGCTGATAAGGCTGATATCTTCTCTATTATCCATATCATTAACCATTCCGACCCTCGGAATTCGCTTTGGTCCAAATCCGGCTCTCGTATGCTTCATTTTCTCTCTCTCTCTCTCTCTCTCTTTTTAACTTCGAAATATTGATGAATCTCGATTTTTGACAGATGAAATGAAAAATTGTTGATCTGATAATTTTTTAGTAGGATCCGATTAATTTCAATGGAGGTTTTTTTTTTTTTTTTTTTGTTAATGAATGTAGCTCTGATTCCGTTGGTTGAATTCCGGGAGCCGAAAGTGATGGAAAAGTATGGTGTGAAGATAGATATTGATGTTCTTGACGCCCTTGATACTGCTGTTAGGCAGAAAGAGGTATTTTTCCTTCAAATTTATTATTTTTTTCTTTCTTGATTTCATCGAATGAAACGGTTGAAAAATACTGGGGATTTAGAAATAAATATTGAATTGACAGATAACGGTAGTATGGAAAATATACTGGGGAGATGCAAGGGAGAAGCTTTGTGAAGCTGTTGAAGATCTGAAATTGGATTCTTTGATCATGGGTAGCAGAGGCCTTGGCACCCTTCAAAGGTACCCCTTCTTTTTCTTTTTCTTTTTCTTTTAAAAACAAAACTTTTGGAAATATATAATGAATAAAGATGACACCACAACAGGCCGCGTTTTATGTATAAATTCAAATCTGGGCGTATCGAATTTTCTTGTCCCGTATAAATAAATAAATAAATAAATACATAAATAACATTTTCGTGTGAGGTTTCTTCTTATAAAAGTTTTTAATATAACTATATATATGGTTGATGTGCAGGATAATACTAGGAAGCGTGACAAACTATGTGATATCAAACGCGGCCTGCCCGGTGACTGTGGTTAAGGATCCCAACTTCAGCAAGCACTGAATCCTTCTCTATGATCATAATGATGTTCTATGAAAGCTTTTTATTACTTGACAATCGACATGTTTTTTTTTTTTTTTTTTTTTCCCATGTTTTCTCCGGTTTACATCTATTGAAGTTCCATTTCTTTACCATGAAGAGAAGCCTTGTATGCTAAACGATTTTCTTTTTAAGCGTGGATATTATATTGTCATTGTGGTGATGTTTTATAAGTATCAAGGTGTCACTTGTATGCACAAATTTTCTGTACGGGCTAAATTCTGATTTTCGTCTCTAACTGTACGGCGTTTTCGATTTTGGTCCTTGTTTTTCTCCGCGACAATTTTAGTTCGTAAGTAAGTGTCTTTTTGCAAAATAATAGTCATGAGCTTGAGAAAGACCACTTACTGAGGACTAAAATTGGTCTTTTAAAGCGACAATTTTAGTCATGTAAGTGGTCTTTCCGGCGACAATTTTAGTCATGTAAGTGGTCTTTCCGGCGACAATTTTAGTCCTATAAGTGGTCTTTCCGGCGTTCAGGACTATTTTTGCAAAAAAAAAGACCACTTACAGGACTAAAATTGTCGCCGGAGAAAAATCAGGACCAAAATCGAAAACGTGTCTAGATAGAGGACGAAAATTGTAATTTAGCCCATCTTGCCAACCCAAATGGCCACTATTCGCAAAACATCCTTCCATCTGTAGAATTTCGTCCGGAGAGTGAAAGAAAAAAAAAAAGTTTAGTTATAACTTGGCCGTTCACGTACTGTCTTTAGCCCAAATCGGATAACCTTGGATCTTCGGCGCCTCCTATACAAGTATGAAGCGATATTGTGTCATGCTTCGATCCGGAAACTTGAGAAAACCGACCAGGTGACAATGACAGCATGACCTAAGAATATTTGAAGCCATCTACAAACATTTTATTACATAGTACGCGGAAGCTTATTTTTCATGCCCTTTTTTCTTTTTTTGAATAAAAATGGCACGGCCTTTAATACTAATTTAGTCTTCCATTACCAAATCAGTTTCTATATAACAAAGGAGAATGTGGTTCTTAATCGCTAATTCCACGAGAAGAATGCTCAAATGTATCAGACACACTAGCTTGATCAAACATTGGATTCTCATGATGGCCTTAAAAACGGGAGATTCTTGGGTAGAGAGTCTTTCCGGATTGACATATGTGTGTTTGCTTCTATTGGTTGTGTAATAGAGACTCTTCATATATATATATATATATATATATATATATATATATATATATATATATATATATATATATATATATATATATATATATATATATATATATATATATATGAGAGATGCAAGATTTGATCAATATGCTAGCTCGATCATTTGTTGCCCTTATGTAGGCGGTTTCAACCATACTACTTGAGGTAGTAGTTTACCATATATACCTAACCCTGTATCTTGATCCAACCTTGGATTCTTATTTGGAATGCCCGTCTGGCAGGGAGTTGAGAAATTATGTAAAAGATAATTCTATTGAATGAATAACTTGTGTCTTGACTACACTCTTATATCAACCATATTGTTATAACTAACTACACACATTCCAAGACAGAATGTAGTAGAAGATAATACAGGATAACATCAAGATTATTAGGCCAGCTGTCCTTATCATCTATTATTCCTTTTCAGTCCCTCTCAAACGAACATGTGGGATAGTCACATTGAGTTTGTGCCTGAATATCTCAAGTGATTCAATAGGCAATGCCTTAGTCAAACAGTCTGCTATCTGATCCTTTGTTGGTACGTTGCACCATCAGTTCTTTGTTCAGAACCATGTTCTGATAAAGTGAACATCCACCTCTATGTGCTTTGTTCTTGCACGATACACTGGATTTTGAGCTAAAGAATTTGCTCCAGTGTTATCACAACATAATATTGGAACACTTGGCAACCTGAACCTCATCTCATTTAGTAGCTGTCTGATCCACTTCACTTCTGCTGCAAGATTTGCCAATGACCTGTATTCAGAATCACAGCTAGATCTGGATACTGCAGTTTGCTTTTTGGAGCTCCATGATATAAGAGAATCCCTTAAGTACACGCAGTATCCACCAGTCGATTTTCTATCTATTGGACACACAACCCAGTTGGCATCAGAAAAGCCATGTATTTCAAGTGTCTTGGAAGGGCTGAACAATAGTCCCATTCTGAGCGTGCCCTGAACATAACTCAACAATCTTTTTAAACCATTCCAATGTGCTGTGTGAGGATCCTGCATAAAATGGCTCAGGGTATTTACAGCAAATGATATACCTGGCATTGTCAGGGTTAGATATTGCAGTGCTCCCATGATGCTTCTGTATACAGCAGGATCTGTCAATGGCTCACCTTCCTGTGACATCAGTTGTTTTCCAGGCACTATTGGTGTTGGACAGGGATTCAAGTGTTCCATCTTCAATCTCTTAAGTAACTGGGATGCATAATAGGACTGAGTAAGATGCTGATCCATCCGATTTCTCAGTTACTTGCATTCCCAAGAAGTGTGATACTGCCCTAAATCCTTCAGAGCAAACTTAGAATCAAGAAGTTTAATGAACTTTTTGATTAACTCAAGTGAATCCTGTCAGCAATATGTCATCAACATATACTAATGCAAACATAATCTGCTTATCAAGTCTGAACATAAACAGAGATCACACATGGACTGAGTGAACCCCCAATCAAGCAGTTGAGTTTTAAGGGCTTCAAACCATGCCCTGGGAGCCGATTTCAACCCATAGATTGCCTTATTCGGCTTGCAGACATACCCTGACTTCTCTAGATCTTCAAAACCTTCTAGCTGATCCATATAATTGGTTCTCGTAGTGGACCATTTAAGAAAGCATTGTTAATATCTATTTGATTTATGGGCCAATGCATTGATACAACAATAGACAAAACAATCCTGATGGTTGCAAGCTTGGCTACTGGACTAAATGTCTCAGTAAAGTCAATTCCATAGCCTTGTAGGTACCCATTGGCAACTAGTCTTGCCTTGTGCTTCAAGATACTTCCATATGGATTTAAGTTCAACTTAAACACCCATTTGCACACAACAATACTCTTATTTGAACTAGGCCTCACTAAATCCCATTTTCAATTGTGAACCACTGCCTTATACTCATCAACCATTGTCTTTCTCCATTTGTCATCCACCAAGGCATCGATACACTAGTTGGTTCGAGAGGGAAAGTATGAACCTTACAAAGTGATGCCTTTGTAGGTCTTAGGCTTAAATATACCACTATTTAACCTGGTTTGCATGTGATGAGTTTTGACAGTGTTTTGAGTGACAGTGGTGGTAGGTACAGTCTCTGTGCTAGTGGTGACTTCAATGTTGGGTGATGTATTGATAGATGGTGATCCATCAGTGTTAATAGCATGGGGTGAATTTGACACAAATGGTGTAGGTGATCTAGTATGTGATGCAGTTGTGTGACTTGATTCAGGTGATGCAGTTTGATGACTTTTATGACTCATAGAGGACAGAGAAGAATTACCAGAGTTACCATTTAGACTTTCACTTTGCCTTTGCTCAGGAGTACAACTCAAATCTGGTTCTTTTGGATCTGGCTCAGTCACAGTGGCTGTCTCATTGTGCCTCTCTGAGTGAGTCAGACCAAAAGGAAGAGGATTAGTGAAAAGATCAGGTGTACATAGAATCTGTTTTGAGGGTCCTTAAGTAAAGCCATTTGAGAAAGGGAACTTGGTTTCATCAAACTTAATATTGTTGGATATATAGATTCTGCATGATCTATCAAGACACTTGTACCCTTTATGATAAGGACTAAGACCTAGGTTTACACACTGAGCAGTATGGTATTGGAATTTGGTAGTATGGAAAGGTCTTAAGTAAGGATAGGCAACACAACCAAACACTTTGAAGACAGTATAGTCTGGTTTCTTTGTAAAAAAAACACTCATAAGGAGATTTATGACCAAGAACAGGAGTTGGAAGACAATTTATGATGGACACAGATGCTTGAAAACTATGCCACCAAAAGCTGAGTGGCATGGAAGCTTGGGCCAACATGGTCAATCCTAATTCTGTAATATGTCTATGCTTTCTCTCTGCTCTCCCATTTTGAGCATGGTCATGAGGACAGGGGTTACCATGCTGCTTTTGAAAGGGTTCAAAGACTCTATACTCACCCCCCCCAATCAGATTGAACACACTTAATTTTAGAATTAACTGTGTCTCTACGAGAGTTTTGAAGTGAGTGAAAACAGAAATAGCTTCAGATTTGGCTTTTAGAGGAAAAATCCAAGTAAATCTGGTATGATCATCTATAAAGTGGATGTAGTACAGATGGCCTTCTGTTGATTTAACTGGAGCAGGGCCCTAAATATCAGTATGAATTAAGTCAAATAAAGAAGCAACATGAGAAACAGAATTCAAATGAGGTAAAGCATGAGATTTGCCAAATTGGCAGGCATCACAAAATAACAGTTTTCCATTGATAACATCATTACAATCATTGAATTTGACTCAAAACCTTGCTAAAGGGTGGCCTAACCTCCTATGCCACATATTAGGATCTTTCTTAGGGTCTAGAACATCTAGTGTTGATGAACATTCTCCTAGATGATAGTAGTTGTGATCGAGAAACACAAAGCAGAGCTCGCTTAACGAGCCGAGCTTTTCTGAACGTTCGATTATGTTGTTGGTACATGTTCTGAACATGCTTATTGTTCGCGAACATCTTTATGGGATGACTTGGATTGAAGGAGATCTCTGTGACTCACTATCCGGAGAGGCACTATTTGATAAAGTCCATCCTTGTAACAAACGAACGACCCTCGAACATTGGCCTCCTTGTTACCTTGTCCTTAACAACACAAAAATCATTAACAAATTCAGTAAGCACATCATTGTCAGACATTAGCTTAGAAAGGCTAAGTAAATTTTTGGTGATTTCAAGTACATGAAGGACAGTATTTAGAAATAAAGGTCCAATGTGAGTGTGGAGGACAGTGTGACCTATGTGCTCAATGTGTAGGTGTTCATCATTCCCTACTGTCAGTGTATCACTGCCATGATAAACAACACTTTGATTAAGATTACCCAAATCTGAGGTTACATGGTTTGTGGCCCCACTGTCCAGATACCATGCATGATCAGCAACTGTGCTAGGTGTAGCCATATAAGCTGATGGCTGATTAGGTCTTGGTGCATTATTGAGGTCTGGAGGTTGAAAATCCGTCTCAAACCTATGCCAGCAAATTGCCACAGTATGACCATTCTTTACCACAGAGTTGACATTGCACCTTAGCATTACTTGAATTTCTACCACCACTTCCTCCTCCTTCTCTATTTCTTCCTCCTCTGGTACCTCCACCCCTACCTCTATAGGAGTTTTGTCCTTGTGGCCTAACATTTCCTCTGCCTGACCCAGAAAACTAATTGTAACTTGCAAGATTTACAGCATGATTGATGACAGGCCCCTGTGATGAAGGATTGAACCTGGCTAGGAGTCTCTCATGAGTAATAAATTGAGACTGAACCTCCTGCCAGGACAATGATCCAATCCGAGCAGTTAAATTCACAATGACAGCTTCATAGTCCTTGTCTAAACCTCCAGAGTAGCCAATATCAACTCAGATTTGGTAATAGTATATACGGCAGCTGTCAAGTTGTCACAGTAGGATTTCATAAGTGCCAAGTAGTCTGCCATGGATTTGGACCCTTCATTTCTTTAGTAAGAGCACTTTTATACTCCAGCATCCTAGATTCGGATTGATTGTTGAAAAGAACTTCTAAGGTGGACCAGATTTCATGCGAGGACGAGCAACCAACCACCTCTGTCAAAGTTTGCTCTGTCATTGACCCTAGCAACCATCCTTTTAGTAAGGAATCGACTGAGTCCCATTCAGCAACAGCTGGATTCATTGGGAGACCTGGAATCTCCGGTGGCCTTGGTTTAGTACCAAACAGATAGCCTTCAAGTTTATATCCTTTAATCACAGGTAGAACAGTATAGCGCCACGGTAGGTAATTATCTCCGGTCAACTTAATAGTGGTCGATTGGCTAAGATGTCCATTGAAAGGAATACGATTCAGCTGATTAAATGGGGAAGTAGGACTTGCAGGACGAAAAACTGGAGCTATAGATTCAGGTCTAGAGAACAGAGATAAGTGCATGAAGGAAGGAAGAGTGGAACCAAGATTCAAACCTTTCATGGATGATCCGGCATGAAGAGGATGAGCTCCGGTGAGAGGTGAAAGTGAGCTCCCGGAGAAGAAGGGTGAGGATAACGGTAACCCAGAAACTGGTATTCCAGTGACTACATCTCGAAGATAAAGTGAAGATGATAACCCAATGGCCGAGAACAAATGATGATCTGAACCTCCTTCACCTCCGGCCGGTGAGAGGAGTAGATCGAGCTTGGGCGGTGGTTCCGTCATTCCTAGCTCCGATACCAAGTTGAGAAATTATGTAAAAGATAATTCTATTGAATGAATAACTTGTGTCTTGACTACACCCTTATATCAACCATATTGTTATAACTAACTACAGACATTCCAAGACAGAATCTAGTAGAAGATAATACAGGATAACATCAAGATTATTAGGCCAACTGTCCTTATCATCTTTTATTCCTTTTCAAAGGGGATATTTTCGGGGGTACGTAGATGATGTCTATTGCACCAGACCATCCTATGGCTGTCATATGACTCATATTTATAAAACGCACTCGACAGTGACACTTATCTAATAGTGTGTAATGATATATAGGTTCTTAATTTCTTTACAAGTAACGCAAGACTGGATCAATATGTAGGGAGGTTTAACTAGACCATGCATGTTAATTAAGAAATTAATCTACCATGTCATTAACACATGCAATGGTTTTCTGACAAAAGTGTGCACTGTGCAGGCAAGAGAAGATGATTGATCTTCCAAGATGCTTCAATTTATTAATTGCAGGCTCAAACTGGACTAAAAAAATCTTTGGAAACTTATAGACATATATGATAAATCGAGGGATCGAATTCGGTTAAATGATTAGTGTAAGCATTCTAGTAAGTATCATTACCTACTTAGTAGTAAAAATCCTGGTGTATAATAGTATAATTCTGTTTTATTTTCATTTTAACAGGGCAATCTCATAGGAAACCATCTGGCTCTGTTATCGAACTGTTAAAGTGAACATGATATGATATAATCTGAGTGCTTTGGGGTGGTGGTTGAAAATCCTTAATTTCCACTAACAAACATTAAACAAATGGTTTCTTATATAGGAGGATTTCACCACTCAGTACTGCAAAGATGTCAGATTGGTATAAGCAGTTCAATTTCCTCTAAATTTGATATTAAAAAACACACTTGATTATTACCAGGTGGTGCTGCTTCCATTAACTATAGTTGTGCTTCTACTTTTTCAAAGCTCAGTGCTTTCTCCATTACAGTATATACCATGATGTTTTACTAGTATAAATTCAACCGTCCTGCCTCGAGTTTCAATACCAATCTACTTATAACATATATATTCAACATCCTGCCTTAAGCTTCAATCTTACAAACATGGAATCATCATCAGTAGTCAAGTTCTGTTGCCTAGTTGCTTTCCTTTTCTTGGTCAGCATTTCTTGCTTTGCTGGTGTAGACGGTGCAGGCCCGTGTGGAAAAAATTCACCTGATGGGGAGGCCATGAATCTTGCACCTTGCTATATGGCTGCTCAAGATGATAAATCTTCCGTCCCAGACAGCTGCTGCACTATGGTTAAGAAAATTGAACAGAATCCCAGCTGCCTTTGTGCTGTTTTGCTTTCCAATACTGCCAAGAATTCTGGGATCAAGCTAGAAAATGCTATCACCATTCCAAAACGATGCAACATCGCCAACCGTCCAGTCGGATATAAATGCGGCCGTGAGTTAATTTTCCCTCGTCACGTCTTTTTATTTTATAATAATAATTAAAACACTTTTTGCAACGTTAATATCTGGTTTTGATCATTTTGCAGCTTACACCTTGCCTTGAAGGCCATGATGATGTGCAAGACAATGGAAGGAAATCTTAGCAGTTTCCTTAATATCAGTTTGCATTACGCATGGATGAATATATAATGAATCCATCAATGTAAATTACTCAAGAATAATGTATCCACCTATGTATCAGATCACTTTTATTTGAATGAATATGGGAAACAATCGAAAATCAGGTGTTTGATTAATTCAAACGGTAACTCGTTTAATCAAACCAAAGACACTCGGATATATGAACTAATGATGCTTTTTGAAATTAATATTCTTGTATGCAAATTGTGCCTTTTATGGGCGAAATATGTTGGGCAAGGTAGGGTTGGTAGGACAGAATCGGATGAAGTTGTGTAAGGTAGGATAGGATATGGTGGTAAAAGGTAATGTGAGGTAGGGTTAGGTAGATGCGTGGTAGAATAAGTTGGGATAGTGAGATAGGGTAGGGTGTAGTGAGGTGATTGGTAATGTGAGTGGTAGGTGGGAAGTAAGTGGTTGACTATGGTAGAGTGGTGTGGTGGGTAGGGTCACCCCACCCCACCTAACCATATCCTTTCCACCAAATTATACCTTATACATCATATTCTACCATTTCCCACGTCACCCAACCTTAATCCACTACTTTGCCCTACTCATCATTCATTGTGTCACCTTTTATTTCATTCATTGTGTCATCATTCATTATTTTGCATTCCTAACACGTTAGTTTATTCTATTTTATTCCATTCCTGCGTAACAAACATTTTATTTCCGATGACTTTCCTTAATGCATTAATGACTTGGACGATTTTGTCAACTTTATCACGAGTGACGTAATGATAAAAAAAAAAACATGGTGGCTGTGTTGTAGGGCCCGAAAAAATCCCCAATTAACGCAACCGAAGACTCAATTAACTTTAACTTTATTTCAAACCAACTCAATTAACGCAACCCAATAACTTTATTTCAAACCAAGCCCAAGACTCAAAGCGAGCCAACCGAATTAACATGCAAACCAATTGAAACCAAAGTTTTTTTGTTGGTTTTTACCCAACCCAAATTCAATTAGGTTGGTTTGGGTTTTTTTTTTGGGTTTTTTTTTTTTTTTTTTGATTCGACCCAACCCTATCCAAAATAAATTACAATATGTTATTTCTATTCTTGGTCAATGATAAAGAGGTTATTTCTATTCATTTCATTTTCTCAGATAATTAAGAATACAATCTCAAAAACATTGACATTTTGATGTATGTTTGCTGTGCAATGGGAACAAATTAATATAAAAGTTATTTAATGTTTGACTATTGTTATTTTTAATATCTATGCTGCTAGTTGATACGTTAAGGAAAATAATATATGCATTTCTGTGAATGTGTAGTGCACAAACCACTCTGATTTAAGTATCATTGATTAAAGTGATTAATTATTTATTGTGATGGGTCTCAATAAAATGTGTGGTGTTGATTGTGTTGTATAAGATATTATGATATAAAAAATAGTGGATGCATCACTACTCATAGGTTAACAAACTTCTAAAAAAACTCAAATTTAGGATTTCGAGCAAAGATTGGTGTCTTACTGTCTTTATTAATTATTTTATATGGACATGAAGTATGAAATTTGAATTTAGATGAATACATTTTATAGGAAAAATTAGGTATAAGTCCACTTTTCCTACCTTAATTAAGCATTAATCCACATATCTTTTTTTAGTAGCAATAAGGACAAATAATTTCAGTCGGACTAAATTACCATTCTCTTCCAAAACGCTGTTTCTTCTTCCTCCTTCGCCCTCCTCAAAAAATTTATCATCAACATTCTTAGCCAATGCTTCCGGTCTTCACAATTGAGAGTGTAACGCCCCTTTCCCGGACACCGAGTCCTTATCCGGAAAGAACGCTCGGCACAAATATTATCAAATAAATTCAATAATATATGTAAGCCTTACGTCATACATCAGAACTTAAACGACTCGGGAAAAAGCAAAAGACAAAAGATCGAACACACGGTTTCCAATGCTGTAAAACTAAATCCAATAAAGAATACTAAACCAACCAACATTCAAATCCAAAAGAATTCAAACGGAACTATTCCAAAAGAAAGACAACATTGTTTGAAACTAAATCAACAACATCATTGAAAGAATCAAAAGTAAAAGAACTAAGTCTTGAGAGCTCCATCTCACATCCTCGTCAAAAACTCATCGACATTAGCAACATGTTCATCTTCTTTGGGAAAAGAGAGACAAGCGAGAAGTAACGGGGTAAGTACATAAGTACTTAAGTACGCGTGAAGATCGTACAACATCAATCTCATAAAGAAATAAAAGCAACGCCGTCTTTTATTAATTCATTCCGTTATTATACACAGCTAACTATCACATTATGTTCATAGCATAAGATGAGGTTCCAAAGGTATCTAACTTAGCTCAAGTTTGTTACATCATGAATATCAGGACACTACGCTAGTAATATGATGTACTAGGACAGCTGGGTGCGACCTACTTAGAGACACGCTCACAGTAGCCCGGGAATATCGAGTCCCGATGGTGTGATAACCGGCGAGAATGTACCAGACGCTTTATCTAGCCAATCGATTGACCGGCGTGGAGTACGATCTACTTTGTGCAGTCGAGAGAACACATCGCGATATTGTACTTATGCCTTACCAAGCATTGCATGATGTTTAAGATTATTAATTCAGCACATACGTTTGATTAGATGTTTAACTAGCCACCTAAGTTGATTCACATAAAAGCTCACCTATCGAGTCTACTCTCTTCTTAAGACCACTAGACTACAACAAAACCTAGAACTTACACGAGACATCGATAAACTCTACAGCTTATCGAAGCACAAGGCAAATCAAAGCTTTCGATGGTCCCACACTTCATCTTTTAGGGAATCCATATGGTGCGGAACTAAACGCATCAAAAGCTAATTCAAGGCTTTGTCACATAAGGTTAAGCGATAAAACATGATTATAAAGCACGAAACCAGGCGACCAGCGGTGAAAAGCGGAATAAGCAGGTCAAGCGCCCGTCGACCCAGTATGTGAACGCCCGTCGACTTGGGCGTTTGTCCACCAACTCCAGACGCCCGTCCACGAAATTGACCACATCGTATCAAAGCCCGAACCCTCAAAGCGCCCGTCCGAAATACCCCAGGCGCCCGTTTGAGCTTCGCTACAGCGGACGCCCGTCGCCTTATCGCGACGCTGCCGTCACACAGGATTTACCGGAAAATCTGCAAGCTGTCAAACGCGATTTCCAACCCAATTCGCCCCAAACTCCAACATAACAGATTAAAAACAATGCAAATTACATACAAATTGCTCTATAAGCCTTATGACACCTTAATCATACGATAAGAACACCACGTTACCTTGATTTGCGAGCTACTACGATCCACGCTACCAAAGTCTTGAAAAAGGTTAAACCTTTAACTCCAAACCTATAAGCGATCAATCCAAAGATGATCACTACGATGTTTAAACTCAGAAAAATGTAGCCTAACACGATGAGGAATAAACCACTAATACCAAGAACGATGAGGAAAACTTACGTTAACGGATTTAGGGATTGTTGATATCAAAGCGATCCTCTTCCCTTGGTGATCCTTTCTCTCTTGAGATGTGCATTGAGAAGAGCAGCGGATTAGCTTCGAAATTCGAAAGCCTCTTCTATCTTTTTCTCCAAAACTTGCGCCCCTTAGTTAGTTTTTTACGTAAACAATAACTAGGTTAATTTAGGATTAGTTTTCCTTTTATAATCCCAATTAAAATCTAATTATTCATTATTAATTAAATCCAATTAATCCTTTTCCTTCTCTTTAATTCCATTAATTAAATAACATAATATTCTGATTTTTTGCTAAAAGACCAAATTGCCCTTTTTAAAAAATCGGGATATTACAGAGAGAAGGAATCTGGATCGCGATTTGAGAACACTGTGATATCCCACATCGATAAATTAAGTGAGTGCTCACCCCGTATAAGTGTGAGACATAAAGGTCTTGTCAACTCGGGTTAGCCGCTTTTAGACCAAGCGAGGGCGGAGGTCTAAGCGATTGACCGGACCATTTATGACTCATTTAAGCCTTCTGAGCCGAGTGCAGGGGCGTTCTGAGAATGGTATTGAGCCGACTATCAAAGCGGAACTATGCATTTGCACCGTACAAGAAGGCGAGTGTAAGGATGGCCTCACAGTTACCTCTCGGTAAGGGCGATCCGGGACAAGTCTTGGCCGTCTGGCAAGGCGCTTGATCCCTTATAAGGGGAGAATGTGATATCCCACATCGGTAAATTAAGTGAATGCTCACCCCCATATAAGTGTGAGACATAAAGGTCTTGTCAACTCGGGTTAGCCCTTTTAGACCAAGCGAGGACGGAGGTCTAAGCAGTTGACCGGACCATTTATGACTCATTTAGCGCTACAGGCCCGGGGTCTGGGGGCGTTACAAACACGACTTCATCAAATCGTTCACCTCACAGCCGGTAAATCTTCCATGTCAGTTTCTTTCAGCTTTTACTCTTAATCACCAAGCCTTAATTGGTTATTCGCTTCATTTGGCAGACGCAGAAGTCGATGGAGCTCACCACGATGGTGCCGAATTTTCAGTTAGTCTTTGTTCTAGATCCCTGGTTCTGCTGCTACTGGCACATGGACCAAGCTTTTGGTTTGATTAATCCATTGAGTGTGGAGTCCGATGATGAAAGTTCAATAGATCAACATAATCTTTGTCACCACAATGACATGGATGACATCAAACAAAATTATGGATGCTATGCTGAACTTGGAGATGTTTACTCCGCTGCTACAAATGTAATGGTGAAACTATAGCTGAAAATGAATTGCTTAATATCCTTGTGAAGAATGAAAAAGCTTTTGATTTGCCTACATCACCACCTCCTAACATACCCCTGAAGCTGTTTTCCACAAATTTGACTTGTGATCAAGCTTTGTTGCTGCTGGAATGGATCAAGAATATGAGACTGAATGCACATATTAAACTTTTGGAAGTCATCAAGTATGTGAGGGAAATTAATAAGTTGTATGATGACTTGAAAAGGAAATTAAAGGAGGGAAAATGGCTCAAGACTCTCAATGGTTATTCCTGCCCCAGTGGTTCTATATTTGTCATGTCTCTTGGGAAGGCTATCAAGCAGATAACAAATCTGCACATTGTTGATAACTTGTACTACAGAAACAAACTTTCTCCATTCATATATGAACTCAAGTTTCTTGGGGTTGTGGTGGATGTAGAAGAAGTTTATAAGCTGATCCCTAAAAGTTTCAGATTTCCTGAATATCTTTCCAGTTTAATTGTAGAATCTGTGTTCCTGTTTCTGAAATGAATGTGATCTATAGGACCTGCTGAATTTTGCGCCCGTTGAAAATCTTGGGTAAGGACATGTTCTGGTTTCAAATGTCTGTCAGAGACTATTTTATCAGACTCCAGATATAATATTGTGTCCCTTGAATTAAGCCTTAAATGAGCTTATATGAGCCAGATATGTGTGCCTTGAAGTAGTCCCTTGAATTAAGCCTTAAATGAGCCCGATCTTTGTTTACCAATCGACATCGATCATCATATCGATCATCATCGACATCGATCATCTTGTATGTCTTATATGAGCGGATATGATATTGTGTACCGCCTTAAAATTAATGTGTGCTTTGAAGTAATCACTAAATTAAGCCTTAAATGAGCACGTATTGTTTGAAGTAGTCATATTGTAAATTAAATTATGAGCGATATGATTAAATTAAATGAGCGGATATGTGCTTTTCACTAAACGTCGCCTTAAATGAGCACGATATTGTGTACTAATATCGATCGATCATCGACATTGATTTTCATCGTCTTGTGTTAGTGTACGCTGCGATTAAATTGGCTTTCAAATACTAAATCGAAAAGGTATCAAATGAGGTCTCAAAATGAAGATTAAAAAAATATGAAATTTGGTGAAACAATTTTGATGATCGGTGTTCTAAATCAAAAATTACGGTCGTTTATAAAAAAGCGCTCGGTTAATGTAAATATATTTTAGGCTTTCAAAATTTACGTTAGAAGGGTATCGTATTTGGGCTCAAATTCAAAATTTACGTTAGAAAGGTATCGTATTTGGGCTCAAATTAAAGAGCAAAAAAATGAATTTTGGTGAAAACATTTCGATGATCGGAGTTACAAACCAAAAGTTACGGGTGTTTGAAAAAAAAAAAAAAAAAAAAAAACCCAAAACAAAGCATGATCGATCAAACTTGAACGCTGATGTAGTACCTGAGGCGCGCGGCGAGGTCAATTTTGTCCGTGTCAAATTTTTTGTCATTTTTGCAACTAAAAAAATGAATGTGTCATATTTATTCATTTTGTAATATTTTTTGTCATTTTCCCTCAATCACCCAATTTTATAATATTAACATTTGATTATAAATAGATGATTTTAAATTAAAACCCAAAACCTAACACAAACCAATCCAAACCAAAATATTGGGTTTTCTAGTAATTGGATCTGGTTTGGGTTAGTAATTTATTAAACCAACCCGACTATAATACATCAAATTCTAACCCATAGAAATCCAACCCGGCCTAAGCTCGGTCTTACTTCATGTTGACAAGTTTTCTTTGTTCCTATATTTGAGTGACATCTGATGTATCATAAACCTAAGTTACCAAACTGGTGGGTGGGGGAGAGGGGGGTTGCACCAATCTTTGTACTCTCCGTCCCAAAATATAAGTTATCGTGTTTTTTTTTTTTTTTTCTTGTCTTAAAATCTAAGTCATTCTATATTATCAATTAACATTGTTTTTTTTCTCTATCTTACCTCAAGTTTATCCAACTACGTTTTGTTATTTCATAATCATTACATTAAGGATAGTGAAAGAACATTTTAGTCACTTCTGTTTAAAATTTATCTTAATTAATCTGTATGAAAATACTCAAGATGACTTATATTTTGTGACGGAGAGAATAGTCACTTCCGGTAAAATGATTTGTCTTTTAATTTTAGTCATTTTAGAATACCAAATAATCATTTATTACGTTTTTTTCTTTCTACTATCCATATTTATTCAACAACTTTTTAAACTTTACCTTCCTATGATGGTATTCAAAAGATATATTAGATTTTATCATCTAAAATTAATTCCATTTATTCACTTGCTTAATATGAAAAGAAAACCAAAGTGACCATTATATAGTATTTATATTTACACATTAAAAAGAGTCTTTTAGACACTATTTTTTTAATTCCAATTTTACTCTTTAATTTCCACTTTAATTATTTGTTCAATAACGTATATTGAGATCCAATGAGATTTTAAAACTTCTACTAAATCCACTCGGCTTGTTTACTATTATGGTTAGAGTTGTTAACGAACCGAGTTGAATTGGGTATCATTTTTCAAATTTGTGTTTGTAACGAACAAAAAAAATATGTTCAGTTATGTTCGTTAAGGCCGCGAGTTTATTCGCGAATGTTTGTTTAATAAATGAATAATAGGTTCAAGCTCAACTCATTTATAAAGAAAATTTGCTCGATCTCGTGTTCAACAATTTTTCAAACTTTACCTTCATCTAATGTTAAACAAACGTTAAAACTCAACTAATTTATAATGAAATTAGGTTCGAGCTCAACCCATTTATAAAAAAAATTTGCTCGAGCTCATATTCAACAACTTTTCAAACTTTACCTTCATCTGATGCATATTACATTTTTTTTTTCTTTATACTACCCCTGTTTATTCAACAATTTTTCAGACTTTTCCTTCATCTAATGTTATTCAAAAGACAGATTAGATATCATCCAAAATTAGTTACATTTATTCACTTGCTTAATAGGCATAAAAACCCTAAAGTGACTATTATTTAGTATTTACACATCTAAAAAAATTCTTTTACACACAATTTTTTTTAATTTCCAATTTTTCTCTTTAATTATTTTGTTCAATCACGTATATTGAGATCAAAAGAGATTTTAAAACTTCTATCAAATCCACTCGGCTTGTTTACACCATATGGTTAGAGTTGTTCACGAACCGAGCTGAATTGAGTATCAGTTGTTCAAGTTTGTTTTCCTAACGAACAAAAAAAATGTGTTCAAGTTATGTTCGTGAAGGCATGAATTTATTCATGAACGTTTGTTTAATAAATAAATAAAAAGTTAGGTTCAAGCTCAACTCATTTATAAAGAAAATTTGCTCGAATTTGACTTGCAACACGTATTTTTGCCTTCCAGCTTGAGCTCGACTTGAGTTTGGCTCGTTAATGTATAAAAAATCAAGTCCGAATGAATAAATAATAAAGTGCAATGCAACATTCAAAAAAAATATATTTAAACATCATAGTACCAAAAATATTTGGAGATCTCTATAAACATTCTATAAAATTATTCTAGATATCTATTAGATTAAAAAAATGGTTTATCATCTTATGTGTTAGGTTAGGTTGTACATTGATTTATCTATATAAATAGGTTCACGAATATAATAAAGCGTTCATGAGTAAATTCGTGTTTGTTCGTTTAGAAAAGCTTATAATATTGATCAAGTTTGTTTCGTTAAATTAAACAAACGAACGATTACAAATACTTATTACTCGGACACGAATTTATTCGTGAATAGTATGTACATTTAACGACACGAAATATGGTTGATTACTAAGCTTGGGCAAATTACTAAAATCGAATTTTAATGTACATTAATATTTGGATTTTTTTTTTGAAAAATAATATTTGGATCTTAAATTTTAGAGATAATGGTGCAAGGACGTAATATGAAAGATGTCAGACAAAGATTATATAGAAAAGATTTTTATCAAAATGACGTTTTTAAATGGTGAAAGTGAATTTGAAAGTGAGTTAAGTTGATTTTCTATACAAAACCAAGGTAATTCATTTTCATTTTCACTTTCACTGATAAAATGTCTTTTGGACAAATATCTTTCTTATAGTCTTAAAATTCTGATATCTTTTTAAATGTGTTTTAATCGACAATTAACTATAAATGGAAATTCTTCTCTTTGTATTACTAGATTAACAATTTTTTTTTTGTTTTGACATTCAATACTTCTCTTTATTCCATCCGACACATCTTTGGATGTTTTGTTGGCATATAAGATTAAGATATTGTTAAATATTTAAAATAAAATAAAATAAAGAAATAAATAAATAAGAGAGAGAGACATACTGGTAATGCCGTTAAAAAATTAGGGTCATTATTTACATCATACCTGATGCACAATATTAGCCCCGTTTGGCCTGGCTCATCAATTATTGCTAAGAACCACATAAATAAAGAAGTTTTTTTATGTGGTGTCTTACGTCTGATGTGGAAAACGCGTGTGACATTCATAATTTATATTTGTTTTTAAACCGAATTTAGATCGTGTAGTGCGAATTATTCTATGTCAAGTCGGTCAAGAAATGGGTGACCAATCCAATTATTTTCCAATAAATGTCTCCTTAATTAAGCTGGTCCTCATGTTTCATAAAGATGAAAGTCAATAAGTAAACAAATTAGATTCAACTAAAGTTTGCCACATGTAACACCGATTACGATTAGGAAACCTAGTTGAGAGTTACCTATTTAGACCTTAGGTGAATAGTTTTCATTTTTTTCTTGGTTTTTAAAAAAAAATAATTTTGAGCTTCAAAGTTCAAACCAAATGGTATTACACTATAATTGCAGCATTACACGACAGGTTGGTGCAATTATACTGGCAGTTTGTTAATAGGTGGTAGTTAGTTAGTTATGTAAGTTAAAATCAGCACCTCTTCTCAACATGTTACAGTAATAGCACTATATAAGTTGTAATAGAAGAAGATAGGAGTAGTTCAGTAGTTTTAATTAGAGTAAATCTGCTGCAAATCAACAAGAACAATTATCCCCCCATTAATAGTGTATTTCTCGTAATTATTGAGTTTATGTCAGTTTTATGACTTGATCTCTAAACTAAAAAACTGGTGGAACTAGTCTGGATGCCAACTGAGTATGATGGTCAGTTAAGCAAGTGTGTTCAGACTGTGAAAGTCAGCTTTGAAGTGAGCTGAGTTTCTTCTGAAGTCAGTTCTCAGTTTTCTGTGAACTGAGGTTGCTGGATACAACTGAGTTCTACATCTCATTTGGTTACCGATCCGAGAAAGTCGATTTGAGGCGAGTTTCGTGCAGTGGAATCAATTTGGCGTGGTTCACATCTAGGGCATTTATGACAATCCGGCCAGAGAGATCCTATGGCGGCTAGGGTTTAAGGGATTTGTGTCTATAACACTACAAAAAACAGCAGTTTTTGCGACGGAATTTTCGCGACGGACTTTATTTCCGTCGCAAATTTACGTTCTGACGGATGTTTTATTGTTTCTGACAGGACATTTGGCGGGACAGATTGGTACCAATTTTTCCACTTGGCGGGACATTTTGCGACGGAATTTTTATTATTTTGCGACGGAATATTTAATAAAATTTTATAAAATTATTTAATTATTCGAATTTAGATGTTTGCGACGGAATAGGGTTAGTTTGCGAGCGGACATTAAATTCCGTCGCAAAGCGGCGGATATCAGTGAACTAATCCCTTTTCTTCCTCATTTCTCTTCTTCTCCTCTCTTCTCTCCGCCCCCCTGCTTGAAGGTGTTCTTCCGGCGCCACCTCCTTCCACCACCGCGCGTGACCACCCTGAGTAACCTCTTCCTCCCTCCCACCCCTCTCCCAGGACCCGATTCCCCCTCCTCCTCCCCATGTGTATATATATATATGTATATTTTTTTTTTTTTTTTCATATATATATATATATATATATATATATATATATATATATATATATATATATATATATATATATATATGTATATATGTATGTATGTGTATATATATATTGTAGTATGTAATTTTTTTTTTTTTTCAATTTATTTTTCCTTTTTATAAATATATATATATATATAAATATAGTGTATCATATGTAGTATATATTTATAGATATATATGTGTAGTAATTATAAGTTAGGAAAATGCTTACTTATGTGTATTAGTTAGATAAGTTAGGAAAATGCTTACATTATTGAAATGGTTGATATGGTTTGTTGAGATATTCTTGATATTGCTGATATTGAAATTGTGATAGATATGTATATTAGTTTAGAAACTGGATGTTGGTTGAATTGGTTTGTTGAATTTGGAATGAAATGATGATAAGTATGTGCTTACATGATAAGCATAACATACATAAGGTCCTCAAAAAGGTCTTTGTTTCTACCCGTTTGGAAAATGGTACTGGGGTACTTTGTTATCCGGCAAAGCCTCCGAATTATTTTGACGTCGAACCTTTGACCATGAATTGAAAATTTAGGTTAAAGTGTTGTTAGTTTCATAGTAAGTTGAGTAAAACTGAGTTTGCAAAAGTGTTGAGACAACCTTCAAAGACTATTGTTAGTCTCATATTTTGTATGATATGATGTGTAGGATTGAAAATGAAGAGAATAGAACGTAGTTGGATGTACGAGAGGTTGGATGCTAACAAGAAATTTAACCCGGTATTTGTGAATGGTGTGGAGGAATTCATAAAACATGCAAAGCGATTAGATTCGTTTCGGGCAAATAATGGAATGATGAAGTGTCCATGTAGTAAGTGTAAGAACACTAAATTTTCGATCGAACATGACGTGAGATTACATTTAACTAAATATGGGTTTTTGCGCAAACTACTATGATTGGGTGTGTCATGGTGAAGAGTTTCCCATTTCGATCAACGTTCGGCCAAGAACGGAATGTGAACCCTTATCGGGACATGGTTAATGACGCATTACGTGATAGGATTGATCACGTAAGAGAAGAATTTTTAACCAAGAGGAGAACAATGAGACACCAAACCACGAAGTTGCATCGTTTTTTGAAATCTTTGAAAAGCGAGAGGAACTGTATGTGATGGAAGTTGTGTCTCCGCATCGCAGCGGCTTCAGGTTGCTCACTTTGAAATGTGATCACAACCTCTCTCACAAATGCGTTGACGGGGTTACGGTTTGATAGGAGATATTCTTCCAAAGAATAACTTAATGACCTCGAACTTCTATCAAACCAAAAGGTTGTTAAAGGCATTAGAGCTACCCCATGAGAAAATACACGTGTGTCCCACGGGTGTATGTTATTTTGGGAGGAGGGCGCGCGAATACGGACAAGTGTCGGAAGTGTGACCATGATCGATATAAACCAGCGAACGCAAGAGGTCAACGTGTGCCTAACAAAGTGATGACTTATTTCCGATTGGACCTAGACTCCAAAGGTTGTACGCCACGAAACATATAGGCAAGGAAATGAGGTGGCACGCGGAAAACCCCAGGACAAGCGGTATAATGGCCCACCCAAGTATTTGAAGCTTGGAAGCATTTTGACCAAATGCACCACGAGTTTGCTAAGGAGCCTAGAAATGTGTGCGGTTAGGACTTTGCACAGACGGTTTTGCACCTTTTGGTAATTTTGGGAAGAACTACTCTTTGCGGCGATCATGGTTACACCATACAATCTTCCGCCCTGGTTGTGCATGAAAAAGACAGTTCATATTCTTATCGGTGCTTGTACCGGGGCGAAAAATCCGAAGGAAACCTCGATGTTTATTTGCAACCATTGATTAAGGAGTTGAAGCGTTTGTGGGAAGCAGGGTTGTTTACTTACGATGTATCCACAAAAGCAGAATTTTCATATGAAATTTGCACTAATGTGGACTATCAATGATTTTTCTGCGTATGGCATGTTATCCGGGTGGACTACGGTGGTGTGAAAGCTTGTCCCTATTGTGGTGATGGAAACAAGTCGTTCGGCTCAAACATAGTGGTAAATGCACTTGGTTTGATTGTCATCGCGATTTCTCCACGAAGACCATATTTTTCGTGACCGATAAAGGTTTTTGAAGTCCAACAAGTATGAACACGCGACTCCACCCGTAGATTGAGTGGTGAGGAGGTATGGGAATTTGTACAACACCTACCAAGCATCATTGATGGCTCAGATTGAGACTTGAAACGGCTTAAAAACTCCAAGAATGGTTGGTGGAAAAGAAGCATTTTTTGGGATCTTCCGTATTGGAAAACATTCTTTGCTTCGACATTGCCTGGATGTGATGCATATTGAGAAAAACTTCTTTGAAAAGCGATTGACACGGTTATGGACGTTAAAGGCAAAGCGCTTGTGGTCGAAAATCGCTAAAGATTTGAAAGAGCTTTCGAAAGCGCCCGATTGTACACTTGTTCTTGACAAGCGAAAAAAGAAAAGTGTTGTGTGAATGGGTCACCAAGTTGAAATTCACAGCGGTTATGCTTGAGACTGAGTAGGTGCATAGATCATGATCAATACATTCTATGTGGTTTGAAAAGCCATGATTGTCACGTTTTTATGGAGCGTTTGTTGCGGTTGCCCTTCGAGAATTGATTCGAAAAATGAGTGGAATGCATTGGACCGAGATAAGTCAATTCTTTCGAGACTTGTGTCTTTGCTACCCTAAAAATAGAGAGCGTGATTCGTTTAGAGAATTACATTCTTGAGATTATTTGCAAGTTAGAGAAGATTTTGCCTCGGCGTTTTTAACTCGATGGAGCATTTACCGATACACTTGCCGTATGAGGTCGAGTTGGTGGTCCGTGCAATATCGATGGATGTATCCATTGAAAGGTTTTGAATCACTTAAAACAAAAGATTGGTAACAAAGCTTTCGTAGAGGATCAATATGCAATGCGTATTTGTTGGAAGAGATTTCAAACTTACATTCTATGTATTACGATGATCATATTGAAACAAAATCAAAGAATCTTCTTTGTTGGTGAGACTTCGGCATCGGCAATCGTTTATTTTTACGAGTTATTCCGTGATCATAATGGTACAACAAGCCGGGAAGTGCAAAGCGAGGTTCTTGGATAATAAAGAATATGACTTTGTGCACAAGTACGTATTGTCTAAGCTGCGAAATCATGAAACCGTATGAGCTGTAAGTACCTCATTACTACATATATACAATGCTTAATGAGCTTTTTACGAACAAATATACATTAAGCGACAAAATGATTCATTCTTAGATTGTTCGAGCAATTTATTCGTGTTCAACAGCCTCAATTGACCTCGACAGATATTTGGAATAAACATGAAAATGAATTTACCAAATGGTTTGCACAACAAGCATCATTGTTGAATGATGATTTGCTAAAAGCTTTGGCAAGTGGTCCTTCTCGTCAAGTCAAAACTTGGAAACGTTATTCGATTAACGGCTACAACTTTCGGACATTCAACCGGGCAAGCGATATTGGTAAATCTTGATCAACAACGGAGTTTGTGTCGATTCCACGGAAGGTGCCGACTATTATGGCACTTTAAATGAAATCATTGAGTTGGTGTATTATGGACATTCGACTGTCTACAAAGCCGTATTGTTCAAATGTGATTGGTTTGATAATTCTGAACGGGGCATGAATGTGCATAAAGATTATAAGATAGTTGAAGTTCATCGTGGTAGGAATATATGGCGCTTATGATCCATTTGTTACGGCTTATCAAGTCGAGCAAGTCTACTATGCTCCATATCCAAGTTTGAAAAAGACAAAGATCAATGGTCGGTTGTTTTCAAAACAAAGGCAAGATCGACTATCGATGCTCCCGTCGAGGAAACCGTTTTCCAAGAACAAGTGATCAATGATGTTTCCCGATTATCTGATCCTCTTAACATTGTCCACCAAGATCTTGATGTCGATGTTGACTCCGATGTTGGGGATAATGACTTGGATGATGATGAGATGGCGGATTTCATTCAACAAGAAGTGAAAGATGGAGAGGAAGAAGAATCGATTGATGATCTAGATACTGATGAAGAGGAGGAAGAACTCTTCCATTCTAGTAGTGATAGTGAATAATAATGTATTAAATATTTTATTTTGTCATTATAGTGAATAATAATGTATTAAACATTGTAATTTATTATTAATTAGTATAAACGCCTTCTTATTATAATTGCATTTAGATTAGTATAAACGTCATTTTCTGTGTCAAATAGATGTCGGGTAGAGGTAGATGTAGAGGTAGACGCGGTAGGGGTAGTTCCCCCTCCCGGGCGTCTTCCTCCACCTGAACTCACGGTTTGGATGATGAGATACACCGGATGACCGAGGAGGATTTGGGTGTCATTGTCAATGGTGACCTTGGATTGCGGTTTTGGATCCCGAGGGAGATGGTAAGTTAATACATATCTTTCTTTAATTTGTTTGTATTTTTATTTATATTTTGATTAACCAAATATATTAACAACTTATTGTTTTCAATATAGCGGAGTTTACCGACATCTATGTCAAGAAAATGGCCAAGACCGCCATAATCAGTGGCTTCAACACTTTTGCCACCACGTGGCATAATGCCCGGAGGAAGCGGCGAGGAGAGGTGGTGGCACACATTTAGGGTATGTCGTTCATATAAATATAACTATAATTATAACTATACATATAACATATATATAACTATGTTGCAGAGTCATTTCAGCTTCGAGTTACGCCACGAGCACCTGGTTAGGGAAGCTTTTGAGCGGTATGCTATCAACAGGGTCCGTGATTATATGTATCGGGCTCAAACAAACCCCCGTGCTCGGTTTTGGATGACCCCGGATATTCTCCGTCAGTTCGAGGAGTGGATTGGGAGTCCCGTAAGCAATTATTCAATATTTAATTAATAATACTTGTGTTTTATATATATATGTATGTACTAACTTGTTTATCTTATGTCGGAATAGGCATTCAAGGAAACATCTCATAAAAAGAAGATAAACCGAGCTTCGGATCCGGTGAGGAAGGAAGATCACAGGACACATGCTATAGGCGGGCGTGGCGTATTATCGATCGGAGATACGGTGACTAGTTCGAAGAAGAAGAAGTCGGGCAACTTCGTCTCGAGGAAGTTTGAGAAAATCTTGGCACGTTATGTATTCTAAATATTATATATACATTATATATATATCATGTAATTATTGTTACTAACAAATTTATATCATACTTTACAGACGTCTTCACCTCGAAAGGCGCGAAAGCCAGGGAGGCAGCGACTGACACCCGCAGTCGGCAGTCGCGTCTTTATTCTGGCTTACGGTGGTTACGACAAGAAGGGAGAGTTTTTGGCATGGGGTGGTGCCTCCATGTACTACGACGAACTCGCATTGCTCGACACTCATCCGGCCGAGACATACTCTCGGGCATACTCACCCGTCTCACCCAGAGATGGCGAGAAAAACAGATTAATGCGAAACACAAAGCGAGGTTGGAGGAGCTAGAGAGAGACGAAAAGCGTCGGGAAGGCAGACTAGCACAGATGGAGGAGTGGATTACCCGGCGGTTAGCGGCATCCTCCGGAGGATGCAACTTCGGAGTCTGGCGAAGACAGAGATGACCGATCGATCACGGACTGGAGGAGGTGACATGGGTTTAGGTAGTACACCGGTCCGGTGGGTGACATATTGCTTTATACATTTTTATTTATTTTGGCTTATCGTATCCCTTTGACATATCGTTTATCCCCTTTGACATATCCTCTTTGACATATCGTTTTATTTATTTTGGTATCGTATCCCTTTTATATTGTTGTTGTTGATAGCGGTAGCAATTGTAATGCTACCGGGAAAATATATGGCTGTTTTGCGGCGGTGGTTTGGTTTACTGGTCGCAAAACAAACCATAATTTTCGATTAATTTTAATTTTTGCGACGAAATAATCCGTCGCAAAGTTGTATTTCTTGACGGAAAAGTGTATTTTTCGACGGATATGTGAGATCTATAAATAAATAAATTATTTAATAAAAAATATTTGCGACGAATTATACAATTTTGCGACGGGTTATACAATTTTTTGCGACGGATTATATATGTTTGCGACGGATTATACAATAGTTTGCGACGGATTATAAAATTTTTGCGACGGATTATATATGTTTGCGACGGATTATACAATAGTTTGCGACGGATTATACATTTCGTTGCGACGGAATATATATTTTTAAAAAAAATTAAAATACGTTATTATCCGTCGCAACATTCATCGCAAATAATTTGCGACGGATAAACCGTCGCGTAAACTCAGTTTTGCGACTACAAAATGCGATAAATAAAATCCGTCGCAAATCCGTCGCAAATTAGGGTTTGCGACGGAATAAGCCTAGTTTGCGACGGTAACCTTCCGTCGCAAAAAGTCCAATTTTTTGTAGTGTAAATACCATCCGTTGTAATCAATGTTGTGTGTGTTTTTCAAAAGCGTGAAAAGCCTTGTAACTTTTGTGGATAATAAAATATCTCATTTTCTACCCGTGGATTAGTCGGCACAACGCCGGATACCACGTTAAATCACTGTGTTCTCTTTGTTTCTGTGTTTTATCAATTTCGCCTTACTTTTCTGTTAGATTGCATTTGTTTTATCTTTCTTCAAGTGCAAGTTTCTCGTCTGTGTTTCAACAAAATGGTATCGGTTCAAGATTCAAAGAGGTTTGCAGGTTGAACGGAGTTGATCTTCACCATGACTGGTGACCGGTGCGTGGGTTTGTGGTCAAAGGTCTGTTCTTTAGCAAGAAGGACGTCAGTAGTTAACATAAAGATTGATAAATTTACAGGGAGGAACAATTTCAGTCTGTGGCAAATCAAGATGTGGGCCTTGTTAAAACAACAAGGATAGTGGACTCGTTCATCCTGTAAAAGGGATGTCAGTGCAGCAGATTAGGCCAGTCTGTAGGAGAAAGCACATTCTACCATCATGTTGTGCTTATCTGACGATGTTATCACAGAAGTTGCTGAGGAAGACACCGCTGCTAAGTTATGGTCAAAGCTTGAAACACTGTATATGACTAAGTCACTGATCAACAAGTTGCTTCTAAAGCAGAGGTTGTTTAGCCTAAGGATGCATGGGGGGCTCAGCTGAGAGATCATCTTGATCAGTTGAACACAATATTACTTGATCTCAGGAATATTGACGTGAAGATTGAGGATGATGATGCAGCTCTGATTTTGTTGGTATCACTACCAGCTTCTTATGAGAACTTTGTGCAATCCTTCATAGATGGGAAGGATACAATAGCATCGGAAAATGTAAGGTCAGCTTTACATGTCAGGGAGCTGAGACATAAGGCAGCTGGGGCAGACAATCAGGCTGTTGGACTGGTAGTCAGCATTAGTAGTGGAAAAAAACGTGGACAGTCTAGGAAGAAGAAATCCAAGAAGACAGGGTCCAAAGGTCTTAAATCCACAGATGTCTGCAATTCTTGTAAGGAAGCGGGGACATTGGAAGTCCAAGCTGCCCAAAGAAAAAAGTAGCAGGAGAACAGATTCTGGAGCGATTCTTTATTGCGGTGAGTTTGATTCAGAGGAGGACATGGTTCTAGTAGCTGGAGAATCAGCACATCATGTTGATGTGTGGACTCTGGACTTTGGGGCATCTTATCATATTTGTCCACACAAAGAGTGGTTCTCAAATTATCATCAGATAGATGGTGGTCATATAGGTATGGCAAATAGCAAGGTCTGTAAGATAGTTGGGATTGGCTCGGTTCAGTTGAGGACAGAGGATGGTAAATTCTATACGGTGAGTGAAGTTGTCTGTTCCACAGATGACCAAGAACTTGGTATCTCTCAGTCTTTTAAACAGCAAGAGATTCAGTTTTAAGGGTGAAGGTGGAAAACTGAGTGACTACAAAAACACTGAGCTTTAGTTCTCATAGGAGTCAAAAGGGAACCTTGTATATTTTGCAAGGATCTCATTGTGTCGAATCTCTTGGCTTTGTAGCATCTGCTGAAATTCATCGATCCACAACTTACAAAGCTGTGGCATATGAGGTGGGTCATATTGGTGAAAAAGGGATGCAGATTCTTTCTCAGAATAATCTTCTTGAAGGATGTAAGGTCAAGAATCGGGAATTTCGGGAGCATTGTGTGTTTGGGAAGCTTCACAGAGGCAAGTTCTTAAAAGAAATACACAACACAATGTCATCACTTGATTACATTCATTCTGAATGTTGAGGGCCTTCAAAGGTAGAGTCATTGGATAGTCACAAATATTTTGTGTCATTCAAAGATGACTATTCAAGGATGACTTGGGTGGTGATGATGAAACTCAATAGTGATGCATTTAATAACTTCAAGATGTGGAAAGCTCTAGTTGAAAATCAGTTGGAAAAGAAGACCAAGAGGCTTCGTACAGATAATGGTCTGGAATTCTGCAGGACTGAGTTTGATACAATTTGCAAAACTAAGGGTATTGTCAGACATCACACTGTACGGAATGCACCTTAGCAAAACGGTGTAGCTGGGAGAATGAATCAAACTCTTCTGGAGAGGGCAAGATGTATGCTCTCTAATTTGGTTTGTCAAAAGATTTTGGGGCGAAGTTGTAAGCTGACTTGTTACTTAATCAACATGAGTCCTCACACAGGATCGAGTTTCAAGACACGGTTGAAATATGGACAGGAAAGCTTGCCGATTACTCAGTTCTAAGGGTATTTGGAAGCATAGTTTACTATCATGTCAGTAAAGGGAAACTGGAACCAAGGGCCAAGAAATGAGTGTTTGTGTGGTATGATGATTGAGTGAAAGGTTATAGAATCTGGTCATCAGCAGAGAACAGAGTTATTCTCAGCAGAGATGTTTTCGATAAGAATTCTATGATCAGCTCATCAGTAAAGAGGATTGCTGAAACCAGTGCTGAAACTGAGAAAACTGACAGTAATGTGGAGCTTCAGGTGGAGTCAGCTGAGATGCAACACTCAGCTGAACAAAATAAGTTTTCATTTGATCTCATTTATTGAACGTAATGGATTCAACCTGATCGATTGAAGTCGGTGGCGTCAAAGCGATATTGGTCGACAAAATATAGTCATCGTGAGCTAGAAGATCCAATATTATGATACCTCCCAGAATGTATGGGCTTGATGATTTGGCTGGATATGCACTTCAAGTTGCAGAAGAGGTGGATGGTTTTGAACCTTCTACTTACAGGGAAGCAATGAGTTCTGAGTCATCTCAATGGCTTGCTGCCATATGAGATGAAATGGAGTCATTACAGAAGAATCAGACTTGGGATCTTGTTAAACATCCAAATGATAGGAGAGTTGTTACATGCAAATGGATCTTCAAGAAAAAGGAAGGAATGACTGAGGTAGAAGGAGTCGAGTATAAGGCACGTTTGGTTGCTAGAGGGTTCAGTCTAGGGCTGTAAATGAGTTGGGCTACTCATAAGCTACTCGTATTCGACTCGCAAGAGATTCGACTCGATTCGGTTTTTTTGGGTTCGAGCTCGAGTCGAGCTACTTGAATAATTAACTGAGCCGAGCTAGAGTTTTAAAATATATTAATCGAGTAGCTCGCAAGCTTAATCGAGCTTGATCAAATAATTATTTAATTAATTAAATTTATTAAATTCATTATAAAATATTATTTTTCATAATTAAATCGAGTCGAGTATTAGACGAGTCGAGCTCGATCTTGCCATATTTCATTAAAAATTAAATGAATTCTAGGAAAATAATTGAGTTTATGAGCCGAGCCGAGCTATATCGAGTACATAGCGAGTCGAGTTTGATCTTTCTTTTTTAAGGCTCGATTGAGCTCGAACCGAGTTTCGAGCCTAAACTTTTTTAGTTGTGCTCGAGCCCTAAAGAGTATCGACTTGACTCGGACACCCCTAGTTCTGTCAGAAAGAAGGGGTGGAGTTTGATGAGATATTCTCACCAGTAGTCAGACATACTTCAATCAGAGTGTTACTAGCAATGGTGGCACAACAAGACCATGAACTTGAGCAGTTAGATGTGAAGACAACTTTTACGCATGGTGAGGTAGATAAAGAGATATACATGACTCGGCCAGAGGATCTCAAGTTCTGGTAAAGAAGCATTTGTTTGTAAGTTGAAGAAGTCATTTATGGATCAAGCGAGGCTCTAAACGATGGTATAAAAGGTTTGACAGTTACATGATCCAGCTTGGTTATAGCAGAAGTCCTTATGATTGTTGTGTTTACAATAGTCAGCTGAAAGATGGATCATACATTTATCTTGTTTTGTATGTAGATGATATGCTGATAGCTGTAAGAAAGAAGTCTGATATTCAACATCTGAAAGACTTCCTAGTGTTGAATTTGAAATGAAAGATTTGGGTGCAGCCAAGAAAATCTTGGGGACGGAGATCTGGAGAGATAGAAGTCAGAAGAAACTGTTTTTATCTCAGCAGGGCTATATACAGAAAATTTTGGCCAAGTTTAGTATGTCAGCTTCAAAGCCAATTGATACTCCCTTAGCATCAAATGTTCATTTGTCAGTTTATGCTTCACAATCAGCTGAGGAGAAGGGATATATGTCAAAAGTTCCCCGTGTTAGTGCAGTTGGCAGTCTGATGTATGCCATGGTATGCACTAGGCCTGATTTGGCTCAAGCAGTCAGTGTTGTCAGCAGGTTTATGGCTCAACCTAGAAAGGAACACTGGGAAAGCTATGAAAAGAATGTTTAGGTACCTTAGAGGTACAACTAATGTTGGTCTCATTTATGGAGGTGATACTCAGAGTTTGGTCACATGATACTGTGATGCTGATTATGCAGGTGATGTGGACAGTAGAAAATATATGACTGGTTATGTTTTCATATTGGGGAATTCAGTTGTCAGCGGGAAAGAAAATCTTCAGGAAACAGTGGATTTATCAACTACTGAAGCTGAGTATATGGATCTTACTAAAGCAGCCAAGGAGGGTAACTGGTTGAAGGGACTAGTCTGTGAGTTGGGGCTACATCAAGATCAATATGAGATTTATTTTGACAGTTTAAGTGCAATTTGTCTAGCTAAGGATTAGGTTCATCATGAGAGAACCAAGCATATTTATGTGAGGTGTCATTTTCTAAGGAATGAGAAAAGGGTTGTAGTGAAGAAGATCAGCACCAAGGAGAATCCTGCTGATATGCTTACTAAACAAATTCAACAAAGCAAGTTTCAGTTGTGTCTGGACTTTCTTAACATTCAAAGCTTATAATCAGTTTTTTGGAAACTCGGTTGAGGCGAGGCGGTTGAGTGGATTCTATGAGAAGTGCAGGTACAAGTACATCCCTGGCATTGATGAATGCATATGGTACAAGTACATCTGAATTATGCAATCTGGTGACATTGAATGGGAGTTCAAGTCAAGGTGGAGTGACTTGATCTCTAAACTGATAAACTGGTGGAATTAGTCTGGATGCCAACTGAGTATGATGGTCGGTTGAGCAAGTGTGTTTAGTTCTGTGAATGTCATCAATGAAGTGAGCTGAGTTTCTTACGAAGTCGGTTCTCGATTATCGATGGCGAGGTTCTTTGGATATAAGCGAAGTTCTATATCTCAGTTGGTTATAAGTCTGAGAAAGTCAGTTTGAGACTGAGTTTCGTCTGGTGGAATCAAGTTGAAGCTGGGTTCACATCTGGGGCATTTTTGACAATCCAACATAGATCTTATGTCGGCTAGGGTTTAGAGATTTGTGTCTATAAATAACATCCGTTGTAATCAATGATGCGTGTGTTTTTCAAGAGCGTGAAAAGACTTGTAACTTTTGTGCATAGTAAAATATCTCCTTTTCTGCCCGTGGATTAGTCGGTGCAACGCCGGATACCACGTTAAATCACTGTGTTTTCTTTGTTTCTGTGTTTTATCAATTTCACCTTACTTTTCTGTTAGATTTCATCTGTTTTATCTTTCTTCAAGTGCAAGTTTCTCGTCTTTGTATCAACAGTTTACTTTTTCATCAATAAAATTCGCTTAAGTTCTTCTTCATTTTGTTCTTTTCTTGCTGCAATTTTGCTTTTCTGTTGTTCAATTTCATGAGACTCGATCAAGATTCATAAATATCTACATGGTATCAGAGAAGTTTCATGCGTATAAGTTGTTCGACCTTTTGCTTCTTCGAGTTTCTTTGTTATCTTAGTTCTTTTTTGCATTTCAATGGCCGAAAAAATGTTGTTGATGTTACTGCACCCCAAGGTTTGGCGAATCCTTATTTTGTTCATCCTAGGGAGAATCCAGCTGTGGTCCAAGTGCAGCCCGTCCTAACTGAGGACAATTTCCATAACTGAAAGAAGGCCATGCGTATGATCTTGTCTTCCAAAAACAAATATGGCTTTGTTAGTAGAGCAATACCTCAGCCACCACCTACAGATCATAATTTTCCCATGTGGGAGTTATGTAATAGCATGGTTTTCTCCTGGATAATGCATTCGGTTTCACCCACCATTGCTCAAAGTGTGGTTTGGTATGATACTGCAAAGAAAGTGTAGGATGATCTACAAACGAGATTTGGTGCTACGAATGTTTACAAAGTTTCCAATCTGAATGAAGAAACATATCAGATAAAGCAATGGGATAACACTATTACTGAATACATTACGAAGTTGAAGGTTTTGTGGGATCAATATGAAGTGTTCAGACCAGTTCCACCTTGTATTTGCCATGCTTTGAAAATCTATCAAGAGTATAATGAGATTGACAAAGTTACTAGGTTCTTGAAAGGCTTGAGTGATGAATCTGAGTTCCATTACAATCTCAAGTACTATTGATGAGGCCATTACCTTCTGTTAGTGATGCTTTTTAGTTGGTTCTTCAGCTAGAAGCACAACATAATTACAGTTAGAATCGTTCTCACGTTGGTTTTCCTGAGGCAGCTACTTTTGCAGGAAGAGGTGGATCATCTGGCCAAGATGTCAAGAGATTGCAGTTAAACTTCAATAAGATGGATTCTCGGCTCTTCCAAACCTCACTTGCACCTCGAAATATGTCGGGGCATACAGTTGTGATGATGTTATAGAAAACATGGTTTTCCACCAGGCTATGATCCGCGGTGAAATTCACTATACTCACAAAATACTAGCAAGAGTACTAGGTCAATCGCAGTATAGTAAGGGCGAGTCAAGGTTGATCCCACAGTGACGATTCAATACTGATAATAGTTCACAAATCTAACCAGGAAGACAAATACGGTCCCTAGACCAACATAAAGACAGAAAAGTAATGGGTATATCCCTCCTCACCGATCTCCTAACTTGGTGTAATTAATCATTATGTCTACATTTCCCTATAATCCTCCGATTTAACCAGAACACGTGTTTCTAATTCAGTTTTAGCTATGGGGTGCAATCTTCTAACCTTATCTACTTCCATTGAAAGGACAGTGACGCGTCATGTGTACTTAACCTCCTTCGTTGGTTGTATTAACTCACACGCTATAAGTTCTAGAAAGTGCCAGCTCAACACCGAGAACCTCCCTAAGCAGCTATCATGGATTGACTAGCACGTTCCTAGGGATTGATCCAGACTATGTCCAAACTAATACTTCACTTTATCGTCTTTCATGTTAATTTACGATGTATAGTAAGCAGATTGGCCAGATCTAGCCTACTGTGAATTAAACCTATCGATCAACCTAGCAGACGCCGAATCTCCAGACTTAGGGTGACCTAAAGGTGCCTCGCAACTGCGGTAAAGACCGCCGCAATTGCGGGAGCGGTGGTTCCTACTTCTAGAATATCATCATTCTGTTCTGACTAATTCTGGTTAATTACGGTTTGTTTAGACATGCAAATTAATCGCATCATCTAACTAATCTACCATGATAAAGACATAAAAGAACGTTCAAAACCTCATACCTTTAACAATGGTGGATCTACCTTGATCAACTCAAGCTAGTGATGGATTGGAGAAGATAACCAAGCAACAAACTCAAATAAAAGCAAGAGCTTCTTTATTTCATCAAAGTATATGATAGTTGTAATATGAATTTGAGTATATAATACAATAGACTGGCACAACCTTTTTATAGAGCTGTAAACTGACCTAGTCAACCTAAACCTAACCGACTTAATGTAATTTACGACATCTCCAATTTCGTGTCTTCGAAAGTGCCGCAACTGCGGCTAGGGCTTCCGCAATTGCGGGCCGGATTTCCTTCTTTTCAGGTCTAGCACACACTTCATGGAATTCATTGACTTCGGCCCAATGACATCTTCTGACTCAGCTACATTATTTATTCAACTCCAAATACGGTATATCTAAAAGGCACAGAAACGAGACACAAAGTACTGTATTTATGGGATAAAACGTATACATACATAATTAATGACCAAGGAACCGACACTAGGCTATTGACATGTATTTCATACAAGTATCCAACTATCACCTATCAATTGAGTATAATACGGGGTAAATAAAGGTATAGTTTATTGTACTAATTTCAAAGTAATCAACTACCCCCCACATAGCTTTTGGTCGTCCCGAGCAAAAGGCAAAAGAAAATGCACCCCGGACCAATATACAAGTTAATTGAAAATGGCTAAGTGACATAAGACTGGGATGAGAACCATGCCAAGATATATCCATAAGTGACACATTAAACAATATTCAATTCATGACCGGTGTGTGTGTGAGAACTCTCAAAATTCAGTAGCATAAATAGACTCACATTATTCTGGTCTAGCTAGTCTTCATGAGAATTCTTGTCCATTTACGCCATTTCTTAATTGGTATTTTATTCATTTTCATCGCATAGGTCAAGTCAACTGGCAAGACGGATCAGGAACCAAGTACAACTCAAAGGTTCGTGTCTATCGGTCTATTTATTATGCAAGGGTCATGCATCTTACGCCTCGAGTTTGCTTCCCTCTTGCCAAAGAGAAATAAATAGCATATATAAATAATAATCATTTTTTTCTTTTCACTTATATTGGCGGGTGAACACTAAAAAATCTATCTATCATCACGGTCCACTTTTTGATAAACTACCGAATCCGTTTTTTCTTAGCCTTTATAAGATCCACAACTTGACCTAAATGAGCATAGGTAAAACAAAACTCGAGAAAAACCAGGGTCAACTTAAGTCAAAATAATATGTCATCCACTGACGTGCTGAAGAAATTGAGTTAGACGTGCTTAAAAGGCGGTTCATAAAAAGAATATACGGTTAATACATAACTACTTCAAAAGTGGCATGACTTCCATTCGTTATTGTGAAACAAAGACATGATTAGTTAGCTTCAAATGGTCAAAGACTTCATATCTTTGCAATCTTACTTGGAAACGGCTCAAAAAGACTAAGTGGTGAAGAATACATCATAAAGAGTCGTGTCAAATCGAAAAATCGATGAAACTCCTAGTCAAAAGCTAAGTGACGTTCCTACCCCCTACTTAATTGAAGCATTGTCCCCAATGATGAAAATTAAAAGCAGAAAGAAACTTATTGTGTTTAAGCATGGAGCGAAGCAAGAACTCATGACAACAATGTATCGGGCAATTGTCAAAAGAAATCCGGGAAAATCAGCAATAGTGCTAATAGACAAAACAGGACAAAGTACTCGAGATAACACGAGAAGACATAAAATATAAAAAATGGCATTAAGCAAGTAAATAAAATGCAAATAATTTAAGCCATTCAAAATACTTCATAAGGTCTTGAAATGGCAACTACCGTGCAATACAAAGTCATGACCTATGCATTTCCAAAATATAATATACTCTAAGAAATAATATTCTCTACTGAATTCGGGATCCATGTCCTTTCCGGTGTATCACACTCTCTCCAAGCTTGAAAATCAATGGAACTCACTTATGGTTTCTTGATTGTTCCATCAACAAACTCTTACTTGTTCTTCGTTATTAAGGCCATTTCTTTGGACAATTTCCGAGGATGATAATTGTTACCATTCAATAATGGTTGAACTAACACCAACTAAGGATTTTCATTGGGATGAAGATGAAAGAGTCTGAAGGGACTCCACTTTTGCTTCTTCGCTGCCATGGTGATAAAGTAGAAATTATCTCGGGAATTCAGCGGTGGGTTATGTGGTGGATATCTGGTGGTGAGGGTGAGTAAACACCGGTGGTGTGTGGTGGTGCAAGAGAATTCACAGTGGTGCTAAACGAAGGGTAGAGAGAGTTTGCAATTTGGCAGAGCTTGCCTTGGTTTTGTATTAATGTACTTATGTAAAATGGTTACATTGAGCCCTATTTATAGGCAAACCACATATTAGGGTTTAACTAATGACAATTAGATACAAGTAAGTACAATGAGATACTAATTAAGCTAATTATCGTCTGGCGGCGTCGATGAGGTGCGGACCTAACACTTAGCCTTTTCTTGTATCTTTGTCTCGTAACCTTTGGGCTGTAGCTTGTCCTTCTCTGTATAGTGGGCTTTGGTCTTTAGAGGACCTGATAGCCTTATAGCTTGGCGGGCCAGCCCTCTAGCCTTTCCTGGTGCTGTGTTGGGCTAAAGGCTCAGGTGCGGGGCCGATAGCTCGCGGGCCCAAATTGGCTTGTGGGTTCACGGACTGCAATGGCCGTTGGCCTCATCCACTACTTTGGCGGCCGGACGGACCCGAATAGAGATCCACGGGCTGGATTACAGTTCAGACATATCACATGGATTCATGAATCTTCAATAACAAAACTTTAGAATACGATCACGAACTCGTTTCTACTAAGGATACACGGAGAAAATTCATAGAATACTCTCAAGATTCTATGAACTACGGAAAATCTATAGAAAACTCTCAAGTTTCTTTTGAAAAACACCATAGTTTAGCGCAAATTGAGTAATAAAAGCTCTGATACCATGTCTAAACCTATGAAATAAAAACACAACACAAAATAAGATGAAAAATTCTCATTAATTAGGAAAATAGTCAAGTTAAGTTACAAAGGATATGTTGAGTGGTATTTATAGATCATACTCTCAACGGTTATGTTCAAGTTGGTTACAATAAAATAACTAACTAAGCCGACTTAATATCTCAACTGGTCAGCTGTGATACTTCTGTTCCTGGTCTTCTCAACTGAATGTTGTCACAATTTGTATATCACGTCTAAAACATGCATCACGTCCTAAACTTTTGTTATTTCTAAATCTGAAGGCTGTGTTCTCATCGATCTTTTAGATGAAACACATTATTCTCTCATCTGATTCTCTTTCATCCATATTGCATATGTTAATAGTAACTAGAACATAAAACTAAGAAATTAGAATACTGGTATGTTCACTCCATAAACCGATCCCACTATTGCTGAAAGATCGATTATATAAGGACTTTGAGAAGAGTACAAGGCCATGCAGGTTCCGCATGACATGTTGGTTTGATTTTATAGTTTCTTTCCTTTCAAGGGTTGCATAGCTTTTGGTTGACAGATTGGTTGATTTTGAAAGATTAGTATGAAAATCTGGTAAATGCAAATGGTCCAAATCACGACTGGGTTGAGTTCAATGCACATCATTTCCTAGTTTCAACGCGTACCCATATAATGAATGAGTTTTTCAAGCTAATACAAGGATGGATGACCACTCTGGAGTATGCTCACCGCTTCAATGAGTTATTAAACAACATTATATGGAAAGTCCAAAGACCAACACACAACCAAAAAAGGCAACCAAAAGTTCAGGCCAATTCAAGTCGTTCGGGCATTATGTCAAACACATAGCATGCAAAGCAAAGCATTATCACAATTACGATAAAGATAAATCACGCAACAAGTCCGAGCTCGTTCAAACATCTATGATTGGAAGATATAAGGTGGATGGAGTGATAAGGAGTGTAAATCACGACTTTTAATAGATATACACAGGCAGGAGATGTTGAAATAACGGTTTTTTTTGGAGTCTATCATTACCTTGTATAATGGTGATTTAATTAGAATATGTTTAAAGTTTAGTTTTAAATTCAAACATGTTTATCCTATTTTGAATATTACAGTGCAAATCCAATAGCATAATATCAGATATAAATATGTAATCTGCGATTGCAGCAAATATTCAGAGAAAATAATAAAAAAACATTTTACAGTCTATTTTACCTTTGTAAATAAATTTTCTTCATGTATCGGATCCAATTGGTGTCTGGTCACCAACCATATCATACAAAATCATGTCAACCCTATCACTAAACGTTTCAAACTTCATATCCCTGAAGCTTACATGAAGAAACTACCCACTATGGCGTGAACAAGTCCTAGCTTTAGCATAAAGTCAAGATTTGATAGGTCATCTAAGAAATGAAACCCCAGCCCCTGCAAATTCAAATCTGCAAATTCAGCAACAACATGAGGTGATTCTGCCTCACAACAGACGACAGTCAATCCATACCCCAAAGTCTAAATTTTAAATTTGTAAAGTGGGGGAAATCAAACAAGTTAGTGCGTGGATGGATTATTGGATCATTATCAGAATAGTCTCTTGGACTAGTCATTGGCTTAGACTCTGCTCATGCTGTATGCAAGGCTCTCAAAGGTGCTTATGCACAAAATTATCAGGAAAGAGAATTCAACCTCAAACAACAGGTCACCTACATGAGATAAGGGGATGACATATCTATCAATGAGCATATCCAACACTTTAAAGGCCTATGTGACAGTCTAGCTGCCATAGGAAAACCTATTCCTGAGGATGCGAAAGTTTATTTTTTACTCACCAGCCTTGGACCACAATATGAAACATTCATCACTACCATGCTCAAGCCTCCAAGGCCCACCTATATAGAACTGGTGTCTCAATTGCAGAACGTGGACCAAAGGAGGTCTTGGTTCTCAGTAAAAGGGGCAAACACACAACCACTATCCCACATGGCTTTTTATGGTCAAAAACCACAGCAGCAGGTCCAGAACATGTCCAGGTTCACCTCCACAGGAAGGGGCTTTCAAGCCCAGCAATCCAAAGGCAGATCTGATAGAAATAACACTCAAGGCAAGGTGTTTAAAAGAATGACCAGGGCAGAAATGGAGCAGTACAATAACGAGACATGTCAGTATTATGGGGTAACAAGTCACATTGCACAGATTTGCTAGTGGAAAACACAAGGCCATGAGGGGAACATACGAAAGGCACTGTCAAGTGTCAGCTCTAACCTTGGACAACTCCATAGCATACACTGAATGGATCATGGACACATGAGCATCCAACCATATGACATGTAATAGCTCTATTTTGCATAATATATCTGAATACAATTGAACAAATTTTGTACAAGTAGGTAATAAAGCACAACTTCACATTACAGGCATAAGAGAAATTCATGTATATACCAATAACTCTAACCCTATAATCATTAAAGATGTATTATTAGTTCCTGCCTTAGAAAGAATCTTATATCCATCAGTCAACTAACTTCACAGCAAACTGTATATTTACTAATTTTGATTGTGCTCTTAAGGAAAAGATAACAGGCCAGGTACTAGTGAAGGGGCACCTTAAAGGGGATCTCTACACCATTCCTAGCAGTTTTGAGGCAAACTTCTCACAAAGATCCAGATCTTGTACTATAGAGCTATGACATCAAAGGCTAGGGCACATCCAATTTCCTACAATTCAACTTTTGAAGAATAATGGCCTCATTGAGGTATTAGGGAAAAATAAACAGAAGCATTTATGTGAAAGTTGCCAACTTGGAAAACTTAGCAAGCTCTCATTCAGTCATTCAGAACATACTAGTTCCAGTAGTTTGATTTATTACATTGTGACTTATGGGGACCTGCCTCAATTCAGTCTTTAGGAAAAACAATTTCATTCAGATGGAGGTTGTTAGTTCATAAACAATGAATTGGCCACACACTTCACTCACCAAGGAATAATGCACTTAATTTCCTGTCCACATACTCCTCAACAAACCGGAGCAGTTGAAAGAAGGCATAAGAGCATCAGAGAACTAGGCTTGACCATGATGTTCACAGCAGAACACCCTTACATCTATGGGTAGAAGCTTTCTCTACAGCAGCACACATTCTAAATAGAGTACCCTCTTCATCCCCTCTTTATTTCAATCCCACTTATTTTATCCTTTTTAACAAAAATATAGACTACAACAGTTTGGTGTCTTTGGATCTAGATCCTATCCCTACACTTGGGACACAAGAAAACACAAGTTTGAACCTAAGACTCTCTCCTGTGTGTTTGTAGGTTACAACAACCAATATAAGGGATATAAATGCTATCATCCTCCTATTAGGAAGTTCTACATTTCCAGGCATGTATCCTTTGATGAAACCCCAATGCCCTTCCTATTGGCTCCTACCATAAACAAACCTCATGCCCTTACCATGTTTGACTCCTGGTTACCTGCCACCACCACAGAACTCAACACCAATCCTTCTACATAATCTTCTATAGAATCCATACTTAGACACACCTATAGACACACCTGCTATGTTTGAAGAACAACCACCTACACCAGATATTGAAGAACCTAATACCCCATAATCAGCTTCTATCCCTATAAATCTACCAGAATCACCACATTCACCCGATGCTCAGCAGGCCACCCCTACCAACTCCAGTGAATCTACCAATGCCCTTGTCCTATCTGCTAACCAGTCAAACCCAGAAGAGCCTACACCTTCTTCTGATCCTCTAGACCATGCCCAAACCATCACTAGTCATCCCCTGACTACTAGGGCACACCATGGCATCTTTAAACCTAATCCCAAATATGCCCTCACTGTATCCTTTGCTTCTGACGATGCTAAATAGTGCAGCACCAGTAAAATGAGGCCACGTATAATCTAAGGATGAGCTGTAAGAGATCAAGATGACTAGATATGAACTAAATGGTGGTGCTTTTGGTATAATATGGCTGAGTCCAAGAATGTGTCTTGGATTGCCTACGTATCCTGTGTGAAAGTCCAGGAATCAAGCCTTACGTAGTTCCTGGAGCTATGTATTTATAGGCACATGTCCTTCTTCTGCCCTAAAATTAAGGGCGGCTGGGTCTATTGACATAAATACCCTTAAATGGACCTTGCCTCCTCGTCCAAGAAACCTGTGGATGTGGGCCCGAGGTCTCGGGCCAAGGATCATGATATCGTCTCGAGGTGATCCGAGGTGAGCGTTCGAGTCCAAGTACTTGTGGAATCTCCCCTAGGTCACGGTCTCGAGGTACGTCTCTTCTCCGACTCGAGGCGGGTAATATACTTGGACTTTTCCACATGCCAGATGGACCAATGGAATAATTCCACGTGGAGGAGCGAATCCCTGTATCATCATAAGCCCCCCAGATCGGATATCAGATCGTCTCGATTTCTGATGTCGGGTCTGAAAATTTGAATTACTCTTTTGACACGTGGTCTCTTCTGGGCGGGAAAGACAGCTGTCACCCTCAATTGATACAGCCGGTTATAGGATGACGTCACACCTGCCGGCATTAATTGGTGTAGAAAGCGGCGCCCCTTATTGGGCCACGTGGAAATTTAGCCCTTGATTCTCGCGCATACGCTTCTATAACTGCCCAAAATCCTACCCTTTCAAATCACTTGCAAGATTTACTCGCATATAAGGAGTCCCAAAACCACAGAAGCTTCCCCATCGCTATTATTTGCTTTTGTTCTACCAGAAAACTGCAAGTAAGCTCTAATTTCTCCAACTCTTTTCTGTCTTTTATTTCTCGTATCTTTCGCTGATTCCATGTCTAGTAGTACTAGTGATTCACAAAATAGAGAGGAAGTTGTAGAAATCGTAGAGGAAGAATCAACGGAGGAGACGATTTCTGATCACCCAACTGTTTCCGGTGACGGATTAATCGGAGAAGAAGAAGAAGAAGTGGAAAGGGAGGAGGGAGGAGAGGAGGAAACGTCGTCTCGACCCGTTGGCCCTTCTCGGCCTACCACCAAACGCAAGACCAGAATGCTAGGTCAGGGTCCGTACGGATGTAAATCGAACTTGAGCCAAGATAAAGCCAAAGCCATCTGTTTAAGATATGGAATTCCGTATTCTTCTGAGAATATTAAGGTGTCACACGGTCAGTTCCAGTTTGCCTGTGAGCCTCCCCCTTTGTTCTGCGCCATTTACGAAGCGCAATTAAAGGAAGGACTTCGGTTTCCTTTCGACCCGTGCCTAATTGTCGTTCTTCAACACTACAAGATCTGTGTCACCCACTTGCTCTAACGGGGTTCGAGCGTAATGGGTTTTCTTGGCGTGTCGAATCGCCAAGGTCGAGTTCTCGATTCGACTTTTCCGCCAATATTATGCCTTATCGAGCTTGCGGGGCCTTGTGGTGGTACACATTTGAAGCGTCCTTTGGCGCCGGAATTTGTGAGAAAGGTGACCTCGTCTCGAGCGCATGGGAAGCCTAATTTTTTCTTCATTCGCGCGGGCTAGTTGACATCGACATTCACACTGGTGCAAAAGGCCGAAGAAATCGCATGATCGACGGACTCGAGACACCCTAACGGGTGTGGAGCCCTCGAGGTGGTTCATCCCGACATTGCCACCACGAAACCGCATTCACCGTATATCTTATATGCCGATATCGAGGCGGGCTGGTCCAGCGCCTATCTCGAATTTGGGCGAGGACATTCGTCTTTTATGTAGGACCTTTATGCATTGCGCCGAGTCATAACACTTTTGTATTTTTACTTGCCGTTCTAACGTCGAATTTTCTCGTCCCGCAGTGGATTATTTCTCGAAGATGGGCGCTTGGGCAAGATGCGACCCCAAAACTACCGACCGAAGAAAATCCAAGCACCGGTTGGCATCGGATCGAAAATGGCGGTGTCTGGCGCGCCGCGACCACGGGCATCAAAGGGGCCGTCTCGATCTGCTACACACAGATCGACGTCCAACATCCTTAGGGATCACCGACGAGGCTCGGCCGATCGAGAAAGCGAGGAGAACCTTGTGCCGAGGAAGCGTCAAAAGACAACAGAGGTGAGGCACGGGATCGGTAAGGAGACCCGCAACCTAGCCCCTCCTGTCTCCACCGATGCGCTTCCTGCAGTGAGCATGTCGGAGATGGAAGGTATGACCCCAGAGGAGCTGCATGACTTTATTATGAAGAGTAGTCGAGCGGTAAGTCTTTTTATTTTCCTTATAAATTTGTGATCTGGGTCTGTTTGTGACATCATCAGTGTGTTCTTTTGCAGACCCGACTCGCAGCTAAAGCTGCACTCAACAGGATTGTGTCCCCGTCGGCTGCTTTGGAGGAACACAAGGAAACCATCGCTAAGCTGACCACGGACATCGAGAAGCAGAAGGCTAAAATAAACAAATTGGACGAACGCCGTGTGAAGCTGGAGTCGGATCTGAGAAAGGCTAGAGACGATCTATCCCAAGCTCTGAAAGATGTATCTGACAGGGATGCAGGGATGGCGGTGTTGAGGTCGGAATTAGCAGAGGTGAAGTCGGAGCTTGAAGGAACTAAAGTCGAACTGGTTGAAGCAGTCAAGGCTCGTTCTACCGTCCAGTCTCTTCTCGAAGAGTTAACGACTCGAGCTGAAACCGCCAAGCAGGACTTTTTGAACTCAAAGGAACTCGAAGACGACCTAACGTTGCTCATGACTCAGGGCATGAAAGGTGGATTTACAATGGCTATCGACCAAGTCAAAGAGGTCGATCCAAACTTCGACGTGTCTGCCATTGCGAAGCCTTATCTGTATGACCTCGAGGCCATTCCTCGTTATGGGCGATACTTTGCTGAGCTCAAGGATCAAGCTCTCTCGTATAAGAAGTATGTGACTTCCGTTTTGGCGACGATGGCGCGAGAAAATGTCGAGTCACGGGGATCAAGTCGATCCTAACGCCGACCTCGAACCGACTGATGCACGATGCTATTTCCTCCTTGCTATTTCCTCCTTTTGTTACTTTAAACAACTCGATTCGATTTGGTTGTAATAACTTTTATGATTTTACTTGTCTGAACTTTCATTTTGTCCATTTGATCTTGTAAACTATGACATTTTAATTTTGCATCGATTTTCAGATTTGAATCTTATACTTTTCATTGAATGTCTTTTGTTTCTTATTGATCGTTTGTTTAGGGTGTAGTTTTTTTGAAATTAATTCCTTAAAAACGCGTTGCTTTTATGGGTGTAGTCCTTTGGACTTAATTCCCCTGGCGGCCCTCGAAGTGTAGTAGGAGTTCATGACTCTGGTACACTTGAGTATAGTCGACCTAGCATTGTATTGCCTTGTTGGCTTGATTTGGCTTTTTGGTCGGAGCTCGATTCGACTACTCGCTTTTGATCGGGCACATCATGGTGCTTATGATCGAGCCGAGTTAAGGATTCGAGGAGTGATACAAGCCGCATCGGTGACTTGGCTTTATTCACTATTTTTTGTTTTAACTCCGCCATTGCTTAGCATCGTGGCTTACTTGGCATGTCGGGAGCGATATAAGCACCGTCGGTGACTTGGCTTTATTCACTATATTTGTTTTAACTCCGCCCATCGCTTAGCATCGTGGCTTACTGGCATGTCGGGAGCGATATAAGCACTGTCAGTGACTTGGCTTTATTCACCGTATAGCGCTGAGTTGTTCGGGTCGGAGAATGTGTGTCGCGATCGATCATTGCGTAATTAAAAAGAAAAAGAAATCATGCTTAAATAAAAGGAATCGAAATATATCGTCATATCGACCTATTACAACTGATGAGAATAGAACTGCAAAAGTCATGAAAAGTATAAAACAATTTAAACATAATACTTTCTGAGGTTGGTGGCATGCCAAGTTCGAGGGACCGTGCTTCCATCCGACCTGCCCAACTGATATGACCCCTTAGGGTGCACCTTCAAGATTTTATACGGTCCTTCCCAATTCGGCTCGAGCTTGCCTATTGGGTCCTGCTTGCTGGCTTCATTTTTCCTCAATACGAGGTCTCCTACTTGGAAATATTTGTATTTCACCCTCGCGTTGTAGTACTGAGCAATCTTCCTTTTATAACTCGCCATCCGATACGCCGCCATTTCCTCTTCTCTTCGACATTGTCTTTTTCTTCTCTTAGATCGCGGCATTAGTTTTCGACATTATAAGCTAAAACTCGAGGCGATGCTAGTCCGATTCTGCGGGTATCATGACTTCACATCCATAGGCCATGGCAAAAGGAGTTTCTTGGGTTCTTGAGTTGGGTCTTTGTGCGATATGACCATAATATCTTGTAAAGCGAAACGCCCAATCTCGGCCTTCATCTTCCAACCTCTTCTTCAATCCAAACTTGATCTGCTCGTTTTGTGCGCTCGACTGTCCATTAGATCGAGGTGAAGACTCACGCAATCGTTCGTGCTCGATCTGAATTCTTTCAACCAATTTCGCACTCTATCATCAAGAAAGCGAGTCCCGTTGTCCGAGACCGAGATACTTGAATTCGAACCTACATAAAATACTCTCCCACGAAATTTTTGATGGTCCAGGCCTGATGTCGATGAAGAGCCTTGGCCTCGACCCATTTAGTAAAATAATCAACCGCAACGACGCGTGTACTTGAAATTCCCTGGAGCTCGAGGTAGAGGTCCGACTATATCGACTCCCCATTCATCGAACGGCCATACTGGACTCGATGGCATTCATTTCCGTGCTTGGCGATGAGTTACCACGTCGTGTACTTGCAGGCTCGCAACTCATTACCAATCGACTCGCATCCTTTTGCATTGACGGCCGAAATATCACGCGGTTTGCACTTCCTTGCCAACATTCGAGCTCCGCAATGATTACCCTGAGACTCGCCGGTGTATCTCTTGAGCAGATAAGCCCCCTCTTCTTCCGATGCGCGCATCGCATCCAAGGGGTTACAAGCGATTTTCGGTAAAGCACATAATCGAAAAAGCGTGCACTGGAGGCTTGAGTCGGATTTTCCTGGCCCGAGACTTGTCGGGGAAGGTTCCATCTTTTAAGAATAGTGCTATAGGATCCATCCAGGTCGATCTTTGGACCCACAGGTTGCACGTCGACTTCGTTATAACTCCGCTCTGCTAGCATCTCAACCAGAACTTTCCTCTTAGATTTGAAATTTGACGCGAGTTTAGACAAAGCATCGGCTCGTTTGTTCTCACTTCGGGGTACCTGTTCGATTAGGATCGTCTTGAATTTCGACATTAACCTCTGAACAACCTTTAGATAGCTTTTCATTGATTCTTCTTTAGCTTCATACTCTCCCCTTGACGTGGTTTACCACGAGTTGAAATCGGCACACCGGCAGATTCTCGACCCCAACTTCGATGCTAGCTTTAAACACGTGATTAAGGCCTCGTATTCGGCCGTTGTTCGTAGCCTTGAACTCGAACCGAAGTGCATACGGAAACTCTTCTCCTTTCGGGCTAACTAGCGAAAGAAAACCGCTCCGGCCCCTCTTTACTCGAGGCACCATCGGCGTGAAGTGTCCACCGCTCCTCGATGGTCAAGTTTTCCTTGCTCCAACCGAATCGACAACCCATACGCTAAGAAATCAGCCGAGCTTGACCCTTGATGGTCGTTCGAGGTAAAACTCTATGTCGTATTCCGCTAACTCGACAACCCACTTGGTTAATCGACCCGATGTCTCGGGCTTCGCCAAAATTTGTTTTAACGGTTGGTCAGTAACCACAACAATAGGATGTGCTTGGAAGTATGGCTTCAACTTCCTCGATGCATGAACTAAACTCAGCGCTAACTTCTCCGCAGGGGTATATCTGATCTCCGCACCCTGTAGGGCTTTGCTGACAAAATAGACTGGGATTTGTCCCTGGTCTCCTTCCCGAACTAAGACAGCACTTACCGCTTCCTCGCAGACTGCCAGATAGACTAGGAGCTTCTCTCCATCTCGAGGTGAGGACAGCGTTGGCAAATCAGATAAATATTATTTCAAGTCGTCAAACGCCTTCTGACAGTCCCCGTCCCATCGGAACGGACTAGCTTTTTTCAAAATCTTGAAGAAAGGTAGAGCTCTCTGCGCCGATATCGACAAAAAACGATTGAGAGCCGCCATCCGACCTGTCAACCTTTGCACCTCTTTGACATTCCGAGGTGTGGGCATGCTTTTGAGGGCCTCTATTTTATCTGGGTTAGCTCTGATCCCATCTCTCGATATCATGTATCCTAGAAATTTTCCTGATCGAACTCCGAATGTGCATTTCTTTGGGTTGAGCTTCATTTTTCTTTGCCGCAATACTTTGAAAACTTCTCTCACATCGACAAAGGCGTCCCAAGGACTTGCTCTTGATCAATAAATCATCCACATAAACCTCCATATTCCGACCTATCTGTCTCTTGAAAATTTTGTTGACCCGTTGATAAGTAGCCCTGCATTCTTAAGCCCAAGCGGCATCGTAGCGAAGCAAAGCGTGCCAAATTACGTGATGAAAGCGGTTTTACGAGTCTTGTGGGTCCATAAAGATCGATAATAACCTCTGTAAGCATCGAGGAACCCGAACACCTCGAAGCCCGGTGTCGAGTCGACTAAGCTGGTCGATCTTTGGTAGCGGTAAGAATCCTCAGGACATGCCTTGTTAAGGTCGGTAAAGTCGACACACATTCGCCAACTCGACCGCTTTAACTAATCTTTGGGTTGGCTAACCAATCCGGATAAAATACCTCTTTCACAATCCCGCGCAGCGAGCAACTTATCGACTTCTTTCTTCACCCTCTTTTCTATCGGTGCAAGATTTCTCTTCTTTTGCCGTCGCGGCTTCTTTTTGGGATCGGCGTTAAGTTGGTGCACGCTATATCCGCCCGATAGGCCAGGCATGTCATCGCCTTCCATGCAAAAGCGTCTCGAAACTCAACAAGGAGGTCGACCAAGGCTTTCATGTCGGGGTGTGGCATCCACTTCCCGATCTGGACCCCTTGACCTTCTTCCTCCTTCCAAACTCGAACTTCCTCGGTCGGGTCGGCAGAAACCAACCGATCTTCCTCATCTTGGTATCAACTCTCAACTAACACTTGCCCAACCCCTTTTCCTTTGATCGTAGCAAACTACAATTCCGGGCCACCTCAACATCTCCCTTGACCTCATGGGTACCGTGCAGTGGGAAACTTCATCTTTGTTGTGGAAGGTCGAGATAATAGCTCGAGATCATATAAAGCCGGTCGACCTAATATCGCGTTGTACCCTGAGGGGCCTTAACTACGACATAGGTCATTTCCATCGTCCGCCTTTTCTCCGTCTCCGACCGTCGTTAGCAAATTGATCGACCCGGCGAGGTGGATGGCTCGCCTGTGAATCCAAAAAGAGGGGTAGATAACGGAATGATATCTTCATCTTTCAACCTCATGGCTCTAAACGCCGAATAATAAAGGATATTACGGCGCTTCCACCGTCGACACAAACTCTTTTTACTCGACCTCGCTTATTCATCGCCTCGATCACCAATCCTCGCTATGATTGTGTGGGAACTCGGAACATCGTCCTTGGGTCCGTAACCTACTTCCGTTGTCAACTTTGATCTTTTTGACTCTCTCGTTCTGTCAGACGAGTGCCGACTTGATTGAGGTCGGTCCGACTCATGCTCTGCCACGATTGTGTTAACGTCATATCCGGCACGATTATCTCGATGAGGATCTCGGTTCTGAATTTCTTGACGGTCATCTCGGCGATTGTCTCTGTTGGTTGGGTCAGATGACCTTTCCCGCCGATTCCGATTATCTCGATGTGGAGATCGATCTTTCTTTCCGTTGTAGCTTTTTCTCTTGTACTCCCGGCGGCCGCCCGGTTCGTCTTTTTACGACACATCAACGACTTCATCCAACCGACCCTCTTGGATACAAAGCGTCGATATCCTCTTCAAATCAAAGCATTCCTCCGTGTCGTGCCCCACATCTCTATGATAGTCACAATACTTGTGAGTATTTTTCCTTTTCTCCGGATCTTTAGACATCGGCTTAGGTGTCTAGCGATGTTCTTCTTGATCATGATTGCCAATACCTCCCCGAGATCGGTTGAGGGGATAAAGTCACGGTCTTTTAAATTTCCTTTCTTTCCCGATCGATCGATATCGGAGTCGTCGATCGATCAAAGACGTTGGACTTGCTTTCTTCGTTCCGACCTCCTGTTGACCCTTAGTTTGGCTTCGGGGTCGTTCCTCGAGTTGAGGCCAAGTGAGAGGTGTCTTGACGCACCGCCTCCTCACCTTGGCAAAATCTATGGACTATGTTCACACATTCATCCATATCATTTGGCATTTTCTTGGATAGTTTATCATACTGACTTCATATTCCATGGACCTCCTACAAAGGCGTTAACTTGCGGTAGCGTCACCGGCATTATGCACTTTCATGGCTTCAAGGTTGAAGCGTTTCATGAAGTCGATAGTAGATTCCCTTTTTCTGCTTGATGTTCATAAGGTGGGTAGCACTAAGATGGAACTTCTTGTTCCCAATGAAAGCGCCCCGAATTTTTGTCCCAATCAGAAAGCTAGAGATCGACCGGGCGTAGCTTGTGAAACCACTCCCGAGCTCGACACGTGAGCAACGATCAAAGCTCGACACTTCATGGCGTCATTGGCGTTCTCAACCTCATCAAAGATATGTATCGATCTGAGATGATCCTCTGGGTCCGTAGTACCGTCATAAGGCTCCATCTTTGGCGGCTTAAAGGATTCGGGCATCGTATATATTTCGATCTCGGGGCTAAATGGCGACTCAAGCCATTCAGTGGGTTGATCTTTCCCCACAATGCGGTTGAACTCGTTTCGGATGCTATCCTCGACCTGCCGCTGAAGCTTTTCTTGCTCGGGACGCTTGCGGGCGTTAGTCACGCTGATTTCAATCGCGCTTCCCCACACTCCTCTTGAACCCCAACAGGCCTTTTTCCTTAGCATTATCAATCTCCTTACGACTGGAGGGTCTAGCTGGTGTTCATCGTGGGATTGCAGATTCCTTTGCCTATAAACGCCGAGGCTACCACCTCTTCTTGGCGCGTCCTCATCCAAAGATGCCAAGTGGTCCGCCATGTCTTGCAAGCAGCGTGGGGAAAGCGAGGCTGGAGGATCTGCAATCGCGGGTCTAGATCCAGTGGGGACTTCTTGAATCTGTGAGGAACCCCATTTGGATCTATATCCGTGTGCTCTTCGATCTGTGAGTTTTTTTTTGTTCGTCGGTTTTTCCTTCTTTGGCGGCACCATTGCAATCTCTTTACCAACTCACGGTAGAAGGCCCTCCTTCTGGCGCCAAATAACGATGCTAAATAGTGCGAAGACCGGTAAAATGAGGCCACGTATAATCTAAGGATGAGTGTAAGAGATCAAGATGACTAGATATGAACTAAATGGTGGTGCTTTTGGTATAATATGGCTGAGTCCAAGAATGTGTCTTGGATTGCCTACGTATCCTGTGTGAAAGTCCAGGAATCAAGCCTTACGTAGTTCACGGAGCTATGTATTTATAGGCACATGTCCTTCTTACGCCTTTACTAAATTAAAGGCGGTGGGTCTATTGACATAAATACCCCTTAAATGGACCTTGCCTCCTCGTCCAAGAAACCTGTGGATGTGGGCCCGAGGTCTCGGGCCAAGGATCACGATATCGTCTCGAGGTGATCCGAGGTGAGCGTTCGAGTCCAAGTACTTGTGGAATCTCCCCTAGGTCACGGTCTCGAGGTACGTCTCTTCTCCGACTCGAGGCGGGTAATATACTTGGACTTTTCCACATGCCAGATGGACCAATGGAATAATTCCACGTGGAGGAGCGAATCCCTGTATCATCAGCTTCCATTCCCATAGAACCAAAAACTGTGAAATCTACCCTTAAATATGAAGGGTGGAAAGCAGCAATGATGGAGGAATTAGACGCCTCGCATCAAAACCACACTTAGCATTTAGTCCTTAGGCCCCCCCACATGCATGTCATAGGATGTAAATGGGTTTTCAGTGCTAAATTAAAACCAGAAGGCACATTGGAAAGACTAAATGCTAGATTAGTGGCCAAAGGGTATAGTCAGGTAGATGGCCTTGATTACACTGAAACTTTCGCTCATGTGGTCAGACCTAGCACCATAAGACTTGTCCTCACTATTGCACTCTCCTCTTACTGGTCTGTAAGACAACTAGATGTTAAAAATGCATTTCTGCATGGACATATTACAGAAGATATTTACTTGGAACAGCCTCCAGGTATGATTGATCCTCACTTCCTTTCTCATGTGTGTAAACTAGATAAAGCACTGTATGGGTTAAAGCAAGCCCCAGGGCTTGGTTTGACAAATTCGATACCTTTACATTGCATTATGGATTCACTTGCAGTCTATCAGATCCATCACTCTTCCACTACCATTCTAATAAAGGCACTATAGTGCTTCTACTTTATGTGGATGATATCTTACTTACAGGTCCAATGAAGGCCTCCTACAGTCCCTAATACATTTTCTTAAGCAGGAGTTCTCCATGAAATATCTTGGTCTCATTCATCATTTCTTAGGGGTACAAATTCATCACACCCTTACAGGATTACATCTTAATCAGGCTCACTATGCCACCACCATCCTGGACAAGGTTGCCATGACATATTGCAAGCCAATGAACACTCCTATGGATACTAAGCTCAAAGACCCTGAAGACTCTTCTCCAGTCCCAGATACTACCCTCTACTGAAGCTTTGATTGGATCCTCTCAATATCTCACATTTACGAGGCCGGATATCTCATTTGCAGTCAACTACCTCTATCGGTTTATGCAAGCTCCCACTCAAGAAAATCTTCAAAGAGCTCACAGATTACTCAGATATGTCAAAGGCACTCTCACATTAGGCATCTCTCTTGAGCCTCTCCAAATCTCGGACTTTATACATTCTCGAGATGCTGATTAATTTGGATGTCACTCACCAGAAGATGCATGTGAGTTACGGCACCTTTACGGGCCCTAACCTCATATCTTGGTGTGCCAAAAGCAACCAATAGTCTCCCGATCTAGCACATAAACCGAATATCGAGCCATGGCCCATACAATTTGCGAGAACTTACGTGGCTCACATATATATCCAAGGAATTGCACATTTTCTACCCGACATCGGTGCTCTTTTGTGATAACCTAAGTGCACTTTATACATGATGGTTAATCCATTTTTTCACGCTAGAAGCAAGCATATAGAATTAGATTACCATTATGTGAGGCTCGAAGACTCATAGTCACTAAACATATCCTTGCCTCAGCTCAATTGGTAGATATTTTCACCAAGTCCCTGCCTAAGCTCATGTTCACACAGCTCAGACCCAAACTCGGTTTGGTCAAAGGCCCTAGCCTCGTTTGAGGGGGATGGGGTATTAAACAACGTATATGGAAAGTCCAGCACCAACACACAACCAAAAAAGGCAACCAACATTTCAGGCCAAGTCAAATTGTTCAGGCATTATGTCAAACATAGCAGGCAAATCAGCATTATCACAATAACGATAAAGATAAACACTGCAACAAGTCTGAGCTCGTTCAAACACCTGTGATTGGAAGATATAAGGTGGATGGAGTGATAAGGAGTGTAAATCACAACTGTTAGTCGATATACACAGGCAGAAAATGTTGAAATGACTAGGTTTCTTGGAGTCTATCATGTTATCTTATATAATGGTGATTTAGTTCGAATATGCTTAAAGTTTAGTTTTAAATTCAAACATGTTAATCCTATTTTGAATATTACAGTGTAAATCCAATAGCATAATAGCAGCTATAAATATGTAAGCTGCGATTGTAGCAAGTATTAATATGTATACAGTATACATACAAGTATGAGACTTAGGATGCCTATACTAGTTCTATTTCTTTTGGTAATTTATTTCGGCTTGTAGCTATTGTTGGCATGTGATGTTAGTTTGTCTTCTTTTGGTACTAGTTTTCTTGAAGGATTTGTTTTGGTCTGGAGATTGTTTCTCTTAGACAGCATTGCTGGTTTTTTTTTATTTTATATTTAGGAGTTAGACTTGTCCGCAGATTAGACAATCTTGTTATGCGTTTTTTTTCGAGTTATGTTTTTTCCTTCCGCGATATCTCCTGTAATTATGATCTTACGTGTCACTTAAGTTTGAAATTAATTACATACGCCCAATGGGCGTTTTCAAAAAAGGCCTTAATTTTCGCGATGTGTCGTTAGATCTTTATTTAAAACCTATAAGATCCATGGCGTATCACATGCTAGGCGCAGGCGGTTCAATGGAAATCTTTGGTCTCGTTGAAACCTCCAGTTCAATAGTTCAAGTTATCACGAACCAAAGCTAGAACCAGAGCCGTAGTTAGACGGTTTATAGGTAATTCAAAACCGCTCGTTAACTTTCAAATTGACAATTTACCCCCTATCACGGTTAACGTGTCCTCGAATTATCGGGTTCAAACGGTTCGTAATTATTGGTTCAACGGTTAAGGGGTTCTAAAGTTGAGAAGCCCACCATCTGAGCTGGCGGTTTTTGAATCTTCCTCTTTTTTTTTTTTTTCCACACCCTGACCACCTTGGCCGAAAATTACCAGTTGCGAAGAATTTTCAACGGACTTGTCTCTAATTCGCGTCGTGCCAGATATATAGCTTTGTTCTCATCTCTCTCCTTCGTCATTCACATAGTATTTCATTTTTCTCCCTTTTTGTTCTGAGAAGAAAGATCAGATCTTTCATCGAAATTTCACCCAAAGTTGCCTCTTAAATCGAGAGGGTTAGCGATAATTTCAAGACCAGAGACTAATCAATCCCAAAATCATCTAAATCCAGCCCCGATTTTGTGGAACGGACTTTTCATTGTTGTGCTATTTGATCTGATTCTGTTCAAATCAAGGATTTCTTCGCACTTGGTATTTTTTTCCCCAATTGAAGAAAATTGACCTCGGCGCAGGGTTTTTTTTTTGTTGGCTTTACTGGATTGGTGGTTTAGGGAATATTATTAGAGTCTAAGTGGGGAAAATTTTCTGTTAATCTGAAGAAATAGTTGTGTAGGATGGTGGAGAGCCAACATGTTGACCGTTTTATGATGTAATATGGCACCGGAACTGGCCTTTACACACATAGAACAAGATGTCGCTTTACATTGGTCGCGAGGCTTCAAAGGTTTGCCTTTTTGAATTTTTGTTTATTCTTTTACTTTATATCATCTTCTCTTTTCACCTTTTTTTCTGATATTCTCTTTCAGATTTGAAAATTTTGCTTTTTCTTCTGGGCGTTTTTGGTTGATCTAAACTGTTGGTTTTTGGATATGAAGCTATGGAAAAGACTTTGTGCGGAGACTACAACGGAAATCAACCTTCTTTTGGAGAATTGGATGTATCTTCTGGCTGGTATAATTTTCCAGGTTCGTGGACTTGGCTTTTACTGCAAATCTGCCATTTTCCCTTTGGCCCTCCCTCTCTGGGGGCATCAGAGCAACTTGGTTTTCTCTTCTTTAACCAACATGTTACATGGACTGGCACTGTGCTAGCTAAATAATTGTTTTTTAACATGATGGCATAGTGTTTAATGGAAACACTCTATTAACAACTAGCTTGTGGCGTCAATCCAGCTGACTGAGGTTTCGGTTTCCTACCTTAAAAATGTTAAATCTTTGTGTGTTTATGCCTTGTTTCTCTTTTTTTATGACTTTTCAAATGCACTTTAAGCACAAGGTCAATTAGTTCAGACAGATGCAAAAACTCTACCTGGCTAGTTAATTTGGGTATTAGAGGAGGGAGTTTGAGTGATAGTTCCAATGTGAGTGTATAGGTGTTGAATTGTAGTGGAAAATTGAATTGAGTAGTCGATACGCTGTTGGTAGTTGGCATGTTATGGATCTGTATTTGTCATGTCATTTATTGATGGGGTGGAATGTTTACTTTCCATGATACATGATGTTTCTTTGGGGGAAATGCTCAATGTATCTTTTTGGTGCTTGTTTTGCTCCTGAAGGTTATCATCTTGTTAGATGCCTTATGTTTTTGTTGTCTCCACACTTTTTTCAGTATATTCATGGGCTAGCTGCTCGAGGAGTTCATTACTTCCATCGTCCAGGTCCTGTTCTTCAGGATGTCGGGTTCTTCCTACTTCCGGTTGGTATCCTTGTATGTCTTTGTGGACTAGATTATAGCCTGTCCTGTAAGTCTCACTTCTCTACATATACATGATTATTCAGGAACTGGGGCAAGAAAGGGGATACATCAGTGAAATCGTGTTCACATCTATTTTTGCGTCTTTCGTGCTGGTAAGCTCCTGTTTTATCTCTCTGTTTGTTCTTCTGTTGTAGTATTCTGTATTCTGAGTAGGTGAGGCTACTCTATTATTTAATAATCTCATAGTGTCTTTTCTCTATATGTCCTATTGCATCTTCACACACACACACACACACACAAACACTAAGGTTTCCTAACTTTATAATTTTACTTGTCTCTTCTCTGCAGTGGACTTTCCATCCATTTATCTTCAAGGTGAAGAAGATCTACACTGTTCTAATTTGGTGCAGGGTCCTTGCCTTTTTAGTAGTAAGTATTGATCTTGATAACCGAATCCCCGCACAGTTCATTATTTTTGCTTCCATAAATGCTGACTTTACCCTCAAAAAAAAAATGCTGGCTTGTTTTTACAGGCTTGTCAATTTCTTCGTATCCTTACCTTCTATTCCACTCAGCTTCCTGGTCCAAACTACCATTGTCGGGAGGTAAGAAATTTTAAAGCAGGTCAGAAATTGATTTTATGTAGCTGATCCCAAAAAAAAAGTTAAAAGTCATCCTACCTTTTGCCAAGTTATAGTGCTCCTTCGCTGCCAATTATGCCTACACACATCGTGAAGCTAATAAGTTTTGTTCTCTAATCTTGCAGGGTTCAAAGCTTGCAAGGCTTCCACGTCCTGATAACGCTTTGGAGGTCTTATTAATTAACTGTATGTGGTACTTTACTTGGCTCTCTTAGATTAATTTATGCTTTTGGTATCGTAATTTACAACATCTTTTGTGATTCTATATGCATGCAGTTCCCCGAGGTGTGCTTTATGGATGTGGAGATTTGATATTTTCTTCTCACATGATCTTTTCACTTGTCTTTGTACGGACATATCACAAATATGGCACACGGAGGTAAATATTTGAATGTGCTCAAGTCTTAAAATATTTGAATGGTTTTTAAAGAACTATAGAGTTGAATGGTTTATCTACATCACAAAATTAGTTATGAAATATGTTAGTTTTCTATGATTGATCGTAACTATAAAAAGCTGTTCTTTATTTGAATCGATCCTTGCATTTTAAATTGTTGCATAGCATATTGAAGTTGCTTAATTACTACCCTCTTTGTAATATTGCAGGTTTATGAAACAATTAGCCTGGCTTACTGTAGTAATCCAGAGTTTGTTGATTGTCGCGTCGCGCAAACATTATACAGTGGATGTGATTGTTGCCTGGTGAGGGATTTTAATATCATTGTGTACTTTTCTTTATCTTTGTAGTCAAGAAAATGACTTGTAATAATCATTCTGGATTTTGGACCTACCCTTTTGATCTTTCAGGTACACTGTTAATTTAGTTGTGTTCTTTGTTGACAAAAAGTTACCAGGTTGGGAACTTTCTTCTATTTTAAGTTGCTCAATTTCAACCTGTGTATATATTTTTGATCTGATGTTATTATTGATCCCTTGTTATTATTATAGAACTACCTGATCGCGGTAGTACGACACTGTTGCTACCCCTGAGCAAAGATAATCGATCTAAAGAAGAAAATCACAAACTTTTGAATGGCAATTCAAATGATCCTGCAGACTGGGTAAGTATTGTTTTGTTTTTCTTATGATTTAAATAAAAGAATAGGCAGATTTCAGGTGATAAACTGATTTGAGACTGACTTGCATTTTTCTCTTTCTTTGCAGAGACAGAGGATTCAAGTGAATGGCAAGAACATGGAAGACGGGAATGGTGTGGCCGTTGAAGGTGTGAATGGTGGCGTTTAGAATGAGTCGTAGTGTCATGACCTCCGTAAAAATCTAGTGGGATTCGTCAGTTGACACTGCATCAAAATTTTACTATAATATCGTACTACGGTTGTATCTTACACACATTTTGACCGATTTTATGACTTTTGAAAGGTCGAATATGTGTGGTGGTGCTGCATAGTATAATGATATTACAGTAAGTTTTGCGTCATATCGGTACGCCTATTAAAGGGCTCCTAAATCTGATGATATGTATCTCATTAGCTAAATGGAACACAATCTTAGCTCCTACAGTTTACAGTCCAATGCAATTTGTTATTTTAATTTGTAATTTTTGATTAATCTATTGTTAATTAGTCCTTTCATCCTGAGGGGAATTATTTTGTTTTCCAGAATTCTTAATTTGATGAACCAGTTATAAAGGTAATACTTTAGGGAGCTGTATTTGCACCACCGTGATTCTACCGATACACCACACCATACCAAGACGATCTTTAGAAAGTTGATTCTTCAGTATAAAGAATCGTTTTTCCAAAGGTTGATTGTGAGAATCAGTCAAAAGACTCTTCATAAAGTCGATTCTTGAGTATAAGAATCGTTTTTTTTCCGAATTTCTGAGGGGTGTGGTGCATCAGTAGGTTGACTGTGGTGCAAATAACGTGTCCCTTAATTTTTTTAATTTTTTTTTATTAGAAGTGGTGTTGGTAAAGATGGAAATAGAAACCCCACATGACATGTGCAATTGGAAGTACATGACTAGGACATGAGCTTTGCTTTCTGAGCTGGTATGTCCTGGCCATGCTGTTCCCTTTGTAATACAAAAAACGCGTAGGATATTATATTCTCTTTTACCATCCAAAAGGTACAGTTTTTACTATGGAGGACTAAAGCACAACTTGTGGAGGGTATGGTTCGGTTGCCTGGTTTTTAATTTTAATCTGTTTATTTGTTGGTTTGGTCTGTATGTGTATGGGTTGGTGCTAGGCCGACATGTGCTCTCACTATTGCATGTGAATATTTGTCGATGACTGTATGTCCTTAAGGTGGCATGCACTGCAGGACAGTAACGTGGTTCAAATAATTCATACATTAACCCAATCTCATGTTTTTTTTTTTTTTTTTTTTTTTTTTTTTTTCGGGTTCTGTTTGGCATTCGGTTTTTACTACTAACACCACAATTATACAAATTTTAACATATAAATGTGGTGTCCTTTTATTGCCTTGCGGTTTTATTTTCCACACCACAATTACACACAAATTTTAACATATACTCCCTCCGTTCATAATTATATATCATGATTCTTTAAAATCAAAATTTTCTGTTTATATGTTGTAATTACATTCCCAATATATATTTTAATATTTTTTCCGTTTTTCAATATTATTTTCGAAGCTCATTCAACCAATCAATCTTTTATATTTATTACACCAATACACTTTCCAAGATTTTTTTTTTTTGAAATACTCATTTTCTTAATCTGTGTGTTTTTCTCAAACACGATATATAATTAGAAACGGAGGGAGTAAATGTTTGAACATAGGATCTCGTTCACTTTAATTCGTATTTTCAAGCTTCCATGTATTTTATGTGCACATTTGTAGTGCATTAATTACGCATTCTCAGTACATGAACATATTCCCACTCCTTTACACCCCCAACCCAAAAAATAATACTAGTAAATAATAATCTTACACAATTACACTTGCTATTTTAGAAACCAAGATTTAGCTTAATTAAGTTGCAAATGGGATGATGACTCACAAAAGCATCAAATTTTTTTTTTTCTTTTTTCTTTTCAAAAGCATGACTTTTGTTTTGGAAACAAAGTGGCATGCACCACAAATTAATGGACCTTATGTCGTGCTATGATCTTTAGTTCACAAGAAACTAATTCTGGAACAAGAAATCCCATAATGATCAGGATTTTCCTGTCTGTGATCATTAAAAAAAAAAAAAAAGTGATTTTTAAATATTTTATTAGGAACGAACGTTGAAACGGAACAACCACGACAAGACAAAGACAAAAACCAAGCATGCTAACATGAAGTTAACAAAGCGTCCATCAAAAAATCTTCGACTATGATCTGATGACGAAGTTTCACTCTGTTCTGATGCTGCTGCTGTTGTCCTGGAACTGTCATTTGTTTGTTGCCCAGAATCAATCACGATTTCGCAGACAACAACATTGCTTGCAATGGCATTACATATCTCACAAATCCTGCACATTTAAATGAAGCCTTTCAACCATGATATCTGTAATAAAACTATTCCCAGAAAGAAAATTCAGGAACAGACATTCTGTTTAAGCGGGTTTGGAGAAGGAACATACATCCGTGTATCATATACTGGCTCAAAGGAATACAGTGCCTCTTGTTGAATGAAAACTGGAAAAATAGGAAGTGTTTGTCCAAGTGCAAAAATTAAAACCAGGAGATTTTTAGGTAGAGAATCTATATATCGTCAGATGGGTGACATTTGTATATATAAAAAAGATAAAAACATGTTTTGTCTTTTTACACACATGTCATCCATCCAATGCTATGGGGGGCAATAGACTTTTCATTCAAGAATTTCAACAATAAAACATATTATCAGGAACGTGAAGACCGAGCATATGGATGTCATACATTTTGGTTTTAGTTCAATGTTTGATGATTGTGAATTTTTAAAGCACATAGCTGCTTTGAAATATGTTAACTAACGGAAAATGAATGCATTATATATAGGGACAAATGCACAGAGTGGAAGGGGAATGTGGAGAAGTAAGCATCAATACTCCTCCCTTTTCAGAGTTTTCAAATGACAGATACTGCAAAACAAAAGGAGGCATCTTATCGGATTGAATGACATTTACCGGTCGAGTTTTCTTTTTAAGCATGAATTCAAGTACTTGATGGGTATGCACAAACTATGGTTATTAATCTTTTTTTGCCTTAATTTTACCTATAATAATGAATTGAATCGAATTTGTTCCTCTTTCAAGTGTTCTTAAGAGTGAAGATATTAGGCGCAACATGATGCATGATTCGAAGCAGCCAGGAAAAGCGTGTCAGTCTAGAAAAGAAAGCCGGTGTGGACAATGCATTATTGATCAGCCACATATGCAAAAGTCTAAGGCATTGCAAACATAAGATTAAGGTCTGATTCCACTTAGTGGATGGCGAATTTCAACCAACAGAAAAAGAAAGCAGGAATCTTTGTATGAAAAATAAAAAGTAGACACAGTGGAGGAATGACAAGTAGTAGCTAGTATGTATGTCAGCAAGAGAATAGAATCTTTAAAAGGAGACAAAAGCTAAACTCCACAAGCAAGAACCTATTGAAAAGGAGAAAAGAAAGAAGGGGAAAAACAAAAACTCTACGAGAAACACGGAAGAAAATATTTGTCGGTGTGATTAGAATGTGAGCAAGCATTCCACTTGCTTTATTCTTTTGCTTTTCCTTCTTTAAAACTTTTGATTAATCTTCTCCTCCACTCTCCACATTGGCAGTGGCGGATCCAGAAACACAAACAAAGTGTGTTTTTCATTCTTTAACAACAAAATAACATCGTTTTATTACGATTTTTTTCTTAAATACAACAGGTACACATGCCGTAGTCCCTCTACCGTACGTCCGTCACTGTGCTTTGGGAACTCCATTCTTCTCTCAATGAAACATAGGACAGGATTCTAGAACTCAAAAATCACAATGCAAACACTTTCAAACTATATTAATAGCGCAGCGCGACTGGAAACGCAAATGCAGTTAGAAAGTTTGCAGTAATTAGAGATATTCTACAGGTGAATCCATTAATTTGAGTGTGGCACCTTGTTTAGATGGATAATGACAGCCTAATAAAACCATTAAAAAACTAAGGTCTCACACCAAACCAACACTATAGCACTTGCACAGAATAGCAAAACAGAGACAATCAAATTCAAATGCAAAGGAAACAATCAAAACAAATCAAGAACAAGAAGCACACACAAAAACCCAAAAGTAAAAACGTCATCTTTTTTAAAGAAAATATTGGTTTATTACTCACTTGTTTCCTTTGATCTTGAACCACGTCTCAGCACAATGCCTATGGGCTAAAGCCAAATCTCCCTTACAAGAACACCCCAGCTCAATCGGAATTCCAGAATCGGACCCTTTACTTATCAAACTCAGATGACAAATTCTGCAGTCTTTCTCTTGCTTCTCCAAATGCAACTTAATTTCAGACTCTGTATATTCTTTAATATTTTGTACAATACACACAGAACAGTCAGAATCTGCCACTGACGACACTCTCCGTGACCCATTAATCTCCTCCATTATTTCTTCTTCATCATTCAATCCATCACCATCACCATCAGCTGTGGAATAAAAACACGAACCCTCCTCTGCGTCAGAGAAAAAATCGCTGGTTTCACTGTCATTGCCTGCGGCGCTTGCCTCCATTTCCGCCGCCGCCACAGCCGCATTCCAAATCCACTACCGGAGTCTGCTGTATTGTACTCATTATGGACTGAAAAAACACATCAAAATTGAAGCTTTTAAAGGCGCCAAGGGTAGAATTACTCACATTTTTGTACCCATTTGCGCAATTTCTTTGTTCCGCGATTAGAGAAGAAAAGTTATAGTAACAGATAGAAGTGCAGATTAAAAGCAACAAAGTACGAAAGATTTTTGGGATGCATTTTGGAATTTTTCAAGGCAACTGACGAGTTGATCCCGCACCATTTATGACACACTTCGGTTTTAGGTAAGTAAGACGTTGTTTATGTAAAGAGAAACATTATCCCACTAATTTTTTTCTTTTTTGAAAAGAATTATCCCACTAAATTGTACTGTACAATTAATTTTAGGAATGAGGAGAAGGACAGAAATATTTTTCAATTAAGTAGAAGGCGATCTTTTAAACTTTTGTGATAAACGATAAAACTATTTATTCATTGTCGAAATTCACTTGTGTTGAAATTCATTATTTAAATTAACGCTAGAAATTATTCTGTTAAATTATTTAATTTTCAAAATTCGTTGTTAAATTCACTAATTTTAAGGATTATTATTAAAATTATCATCAAAATTCATTTGATTTGGGATTATTCAGGGAGATTATTTGATTTTAGGATTATTTGTTTGTCTTACCATTATAAAATTACGTGATTGTCATTCTCCCTATATAAAAAATATGTAATTTGTCATATTACTTAAAATTATTTTGATTGTGTCCTTATCCCTAATTTTCCATTAATTTTATATAACATTATTTCCTTTTTTCGAAAAAAAAAAAACCATTATTTCCGATTTTGTTTTTTTATGTAACATCAATCCACTACTTTACTATACCTTTTTTTTTTTTGAGGAAACTACTTTACTATACTATAAGTATACTGGAATTATTATATCATAAACTTTATGATACATCCATTGTATAAGTATTGTATCATATTAAATGAATCATATTCTTTCGTTTTATACTCTTTGACGATATAGAGTTTCACCCCTCCACGTGTCGTCTATCAGTTGATCCTCACATTGTGAATAAAGGTATGCATGTCGAGACTCGAGGCTACGACAATAGACATTCGAGCAGTGTAGGATAAGGTTCCCAGAGTCGGTTACCGCAAGTCGGCTAAGTCGGCGTCGAGGACGGAGTCCGCACCAGCTACGAAGGCCCGTTATCAGCGTGATGACTTGGGCAAGGGGGTAAGGCCCATGAAGGGTAAATATGACAATAGCTAAGACCGACCTAATATTAGGGTTAGGGCACGCATTATCATTATAAATAGCACGTTCTAGGAACTACGTAAGGCTTGATTCCTGAACAATTACAAGATACGTAGGCAACCTGAGAAAGACTCTCAGACTCAGTCTAAAATCATCCTTGATTCAATCATCCCTAGATTAAATTGACCCGAAATCATACATGACAAAATCCAGCATCGTCACTCTTATTCATCAATCACTCTTATCCATCAACTATTTGTAAAAATCAACGATTTAGGACTGTGAATAAATGACACAATATGCTTCGAAAATAGTAAACATGAGGGTGAAAACAATCAAACTTAGGTGAAAAAGACAAATTAACACCTCTTGAATTACGAATTTCATTGTACAAATTCGTTAATTTGTTATACTGATATGCGCAAATCCACTAAATCATTATTTATATAAATATGACGTCAAAAATCACTATTCGCTACGTGTGAAACGATAATTAATCCATCATTTCACTACAACACCAATTCAATCATGAATTTCATTACACAAATCCACTAATTCGTTATTTTAAAAACAAAAATGGTGTCGGAAATAATATCAAATTAGACGAATTAAACGCCTATTTTTAAGTCTATATCATAGTTAGTAAATTCACGAATAATTCGAGTCCAAACGAATTAATAAAGAATACTCGTGTTTAATGTACTATTTCAATTGTTTCGTGATTTATTTTTTTTTCCTGGTGTGTCAAAAGTTGAACGTATAATTCGGATCTGAATTATTAATTTGGAAAATGTGAGATTTTATCGATATATATGATCTTTGTCGTTAGCTATAATATCAAATAATACGATTATTTGACTTTTATTACCCAAGATTATTTGCTTTTTATTTTCAATTGTCAATTTTTTCATCTTAAAGAAGTTCAAAAGACTCGGAAGATGACAACTCAATATAGAATAATAATCATCTCCACCTTTCATTTATATCTCAGTGAAGCGTGTTCTAAATTTATTACGAGTGTGAAGAGAATTTAAACATTAGTTAATATCAGTGAGTGCAATGACATTTTTCATTAAATCAGATACAATTTCTAGTTATGGTTGTGTTTATTATTATTATTATTATTATTATTATTATTATTATTATTATTATTATTATTATTATATGTTATCTAAATTTACTACTTATATATATATATATTTTTTTTTCCTGCTACTGAAAGGGAATAGGGAAGGGGATTCGAACCCCAATCCTTCCAATGAGTCGAGAGAAAAGCACAGGTATTAACAATCCAGGATGGCGCTTATGCTCTTATATTTTACCATGTCCTAAAATAAGTCTTATAACTAATATTTAAACTAAAAAATTCTTGTTAAATTCCTAAAATAAGATTATGACAATAAAAGAAGCATATAATTGTAAAGTAATCATGTTTTTAATGACTAGAAAAACTAATAAATGATGTTCCCTTAAATATTTAGAGTTCTAAAATGTCTCAAACAAATTGGGACGGAGGGAGTATATAACAACTTATCCTATACTTATTTAATGCATCGAGGGAAGCGGCAAACCGTGTTTAGAGTATTTGATACTCCATCCAAATGCCAATTTGTTTGAGACGTTTTAAAACTCAAAATATTTAAGTAACATCATTTAATAGATTATACAATCTTTTAAAATATTTCAAATTTTCATTTTGTCCTTTTAAGCAGTACCACCAAAAGTAAAGACACGGAAGCAAAGACATGGAAGTAGGGGCAATTTAGGTAGTTTAATGGGTAACTTTTTCTCTAAAGGTGGAAATCAGACTTATTTTGGGATAACGAAAAATGAAATAAGTTCCAAACAAAATTGAGGCGGATGGAGTATTTGGGTTTCTCCCATTATTACTTTCCTTTCGTTTTACGTATTTGTTTAGTTGATTCCACTAGCATGGTGGTAGTTTTCAGGTGGCTTTCCGACGTTGTTCCGGCTGTTGACCGGGTGTAACCTTTGTTTGTTGTTTTAATAAAATCTTTTTCGCTTTGAAAAAGAAAAGAAAAAACGTGTTTAGAGTAGCTTGGGGAAATCATATTTACGGGTGAACAAAAAATCGTAAATCAAACCAATTGGTTGGATCAAATCGAATTAAACCCAAAAAGAATAAAATGGTAGGTTTTTAGGAGTTTTAATTTGATCCAGTTTGAAAAAATTAAACCATTTCAAACCGAAAGAAACTGGATACCAACTTCTATTAATAATATAAATAATTATTAGCAAAAATGCATTGACCCAGTGGTTTATGATGTGGTTGTTAACACCGAGGTTTCGAATTCAAGTCACGGTGAGGACAGTGTGCGTGTTGTTTACTCTTTTAGATCCAAAGGTAAAACACCTCAAAAGTGGTTATTATTACTCCTCATAAAATAAAATTGTTTGAGGCTTATTTTTTATATATAGATGTTTCAAAATAGGTCCCATAACTAATATTTAAACTAAATTTTTTTTCTTAAATTTTTAAAATGCACACATAACTACATTTATTAAGAAGATTAATGACAATAAAAGAAAGATATAATTGTAAAGTAATCATGTTTTTAATGACTAGACAAACTAATAAATGATGTCCCTTTAAATCTTTAGAGTTCCAAAATGTCCCAAACAAATTGAGACGGAGAGAGTATATGATTTATGTGAACTCCAGAAAAGTCACAATATCCTCGATCAAATAAATATAATTATGAAAAACATGAGAGTAATTATGTACTCTAGAACCTCTCCAAAAAAAAAAAAAAAATTCATGTACTCTAGAAGAACAACATAATCATTAACAAAGAAATAGATTAAGTCTCAGTTGTGTATATGTACTAGTACATGATATGTGGATTATGTTACGTATACATGAGGGGAGAAATTAATATGAATTTCAGTACCTCATTTTATTGATTCCCCCAAGTATGATGTAAATATATTAAATGATTCATGAAGAATATGAAAATACAAAGTGGTACATTGACATTTGTGCTAAACACACGAAACGTGACAGATGTATTTGTTACAATGAAATAAAGTCATGTACTTGGTATAGTAAAATTTAATTGGAAACATATAAGAACCAATATAATACGGTTCTTTAAAATAAATATCACTTGATTTTATAAAATGAGGTTGTTAATGTTTAGATGACTATGTTTGAGAATGCATTTCTCTAATGAAGCGAAACGTATTTATCACTAGAAGAAAATAAAAGTGTCTAAAGCACATAAAATACTAGAAGCATTTAAATGTTTGAAACATAGAAAGGATCATAATATATATTGCATCGAGTATCATATAAGCATGATATATTGCTTGATTTAAAGGAAATTTGGATTTAAATTAATGGAACTCCTGAAGAGTTACGACATATTATATTGTATGAGCGTTTGACACTTTTGCTATAAAGATTCATTATGTGCACATTAAAGTAAGATAAATATTTTTAATCACGAAGAAGGCCATAGTTGTATTCTTTTACATAATAAGTTTTTTCACTAGATTTTCTTAGTTAAAGGTTTTCAATGAGCTAACCAACGCAACAATGCGGTTGCGTATGCCATATTATATAACAATGCGGTTGCGTATGCCATTTGAGCAATGAAATACATAACATCACTTCTTATTCTCAATTTCTTGTGTTTACTCTCTTTATGTAGTAATAGAGGTATAAACATTATGTCACAACCGAATTCTCTATCATTGATTATGATGAAAGTAAATCATCATCCTGTTTTTGACACATCGGCCGCGACTCTATCAATACTCTTATTAATCATTAATTGTTGACTTGGAATAATGGTTTGATTTTGCCACACCATTAAACATTTTTTGAAAAAAAATGGAATGGGTTAGGGAATCGAACCCTTGTTTTCACCAGAGAATGCAATGACCTATAATATTATATCATATTCAATTCCCACCACATCATGAAACTATATATGTGAGATCACTACACAAAAATCTCCCGGATTGACCGATCCTTGAGTGGCAAATTTACATTGTAAACAATAAGAACAATGTCACCACCCGCCGTCATATCACCTGCCACTTTTCGTGGAATCACACATCCATTGCACGACAAACACGAGAATACATTCATTTTATCACATATAATTCATTTCGTTACATTACATTCAATCAATCTAATAAGGTCTCAAAAGAGTCTAATGTACATAATCAAGAGTGTGCCACATCTCTTAATCACACTAACCCAATACACACACTTGCAACAACCTAATGCCTGAGAAACGATACTAAGTTACAACGAATCAGGCTCTCCAATTCAAGAACAATGGACCCCGTTTTCCATCCCTTTAAGGGCACCCCAATAAATCTACCTGAGACACCATAACAATGCTTAATAGACAGTTACTGGGTTGCCCTTAAAGGCAAAGGTAAATTTACTGGGGTGCCCTTAAAGGGGCACTCTTTCCATCTCATTGGGGCAAAGCCAATCGAAACCTAAGAAGTTTATAGTGCTATGGATTGGAGGCAGATGCTGTAACTTTTAAAGCAACCCACTAATACAGTTCTTGGTCTTCTTCATTGCTGTTATGTCTGGTTTTGGACCTTGTGTCATTCTGTTGGCTCACTTTGTTGTCATTTGTCCATAATCTAGCACATGGTGCCCTCTTCAAATGCTGATGTTTCACCCCTCACATGGAAACAAACCATTTACAAAAAAGATTTGCTAAACATTAAGCCATTTGTAGTGCTTTCATCTGACATTAAACTGCTACTTTCCAATCCACTCATACGCCACGCGACGTTACTGATGTCAGCTGCTAAAGTAGCTATATCATGACTTGGGAAGAAGAACGGCTCTTCAAAATCGACAAAATCAGGGCCTAACAAAGAACTTGGATTATTATTTCCCATACAGGTACTGGTATAGCAACCATGGCCACATCGAACAGGGACCACTCGATCACCATACGGTTCTTGGAGAAATCTGTTGACCTGTACACTGGGTTTAGGCACTTGATCTTCTAAACGAACCGAGCTTGCAAGTGGTAATGAAGAATCAGTATTATCCAAAAGGTTTTGGATAGATAAAGCGCTAATTCGAGCAACGGGACGTATTAATGCAGGAGGATCATTAACTCCAGCATTATGTTGATGCATTACAGGAGCTTCTTCTTGTATTGGGCTCTGAGCAACAGGACGGATTAATGCAGGAGGGTCATTAACTTCAGCATTATGTTGATGTATTACGGGAGCTTTTTCTTTTTCTTGAATTGGGCTCCTAGCCTCATTGTGATAAATCGCCAGTGTTTTCTTGCAATCTAACATTGTTCCAAACCAAAGACTTGGAGGGTTTAACATCCTCAATTGACATAGCATCATCGGATGATGCTTTGGATTTTTCTGCACCAACATCTTCTATCGTACTCATACTGCTAGAATCAACCTTGGAGTTACCCGAATCAATGCCACGACGTTTTAAAAAAGAATTCCAGTGGTTTTTAATAGCATTATCTGTTCGGCCTGGTAACAGGCGGGCAATTGATGCCCACTTGTTCCCATGGATAGTATGAGCCTGAATAATAATGCGATCTTCTTCATCTGCTAAAAATAGAAAAATTTATAATGGACTCTTAGGAAGCTGGTAACCATTGGGGAGGGAGGGGAATAAAAAGGGCCTTGACACATTAGATGCCAAAACATAACTTGACCAGAGTAATATTAATCCACACTGAATATAGATCAAGTATAAGGGGGTGTCTATTTCAATATAAGGAAATTGAAGCCGAATAAATTTGATGAACCCAAAAAACTGAATGGAAAGGCCTTTAAGTATACGTTTGGTAAATAACTCTCACTGGTACTATCACCCTATTTGTTCAGTATCACGAATATGAATTTCCATCCACAGATCAAGAGTCATTTAATATGCTAATGGGGTATACGGCTTTAGCAATAGATTCAAACCATCGTCAACTTTTAGTTTCAAGATGGCATTGCTTAGTCTATATTCATGCAGTGAAGCCTATAAAGTTTGACCACAGTGCTGCGCATGATTTTACTACCACAGTATCATACTCATGAATTACCAGAGAACAATATCTACAGAAATTGTCACGCTAATACCACATAGTGAGTCCTATAAAAAAGAACCTTAGTGGGGTATACACTAGCCAAACATAGTCTAGTTTCCAACTTTACCTTTTTATTATACTTGACACCCATAAGTTGAAGAATTTATCAATTGACATAAGCTGTAAGTGGCCATATCAACCCAAGGAATACCTCACTAAAACAAGTGTCTTTATATAAACAATACAAGGATCATATTCGAGTGGAAAGAAACAAACTGGTTTAACTCCATATCACATTTACAAGTTGTGATCAGTACATAGAAGAATAAGAGAAAAGAAAATCCAGATAGTAATGTCTCAAATATGCACACAGAAAGCACAAATATCAGACCATCTTTCATACTGAAACCTAACACAACAACAAAGTTCATGATTATTATTACTGTTAAACGATAGAAGGCGTGCCTGCAACAGTATTGCCTAGGGGTTTCGTCCTCTCTAGGCAGAAGAAAAGAGAAACGGAAGAGGGCATGAAAAACTATTGAGTACACTCTATTGAATGAGAAAAAGGAATAAACTGGAAAATGTTTTTTTTTTTCCTGAAAATGATCTTTATGACTTAAACTTCAGTTTAATCATGCAAATAGTACACTGACATGCCCAAGATTCATCTTGGAGGCATTCCCTTTCCCTTTATTAAACTTGAGGATTGCTTTATGAATATCCACTACATGGAGTCCATATTTATTACAATAACAAAAAGTAAAATGCTGCGCATGATTTCATTATTCTAATAATCTTAAGAACTGAGAATGTAAAACTTTTGAAAGAGTTATCACACATAAAACATATCACCCCCCCTCCCCCCTCCCTAGTCACTGTAAAATACCCCTTTGTGGTGATGGCAGAAGCTGGTCATTCATGATAAGAGCCACGAGATCCCTGCAGCTTACACATTAGCACAAGGGAAATACAGTGGCATGACAACATTGAGCAGAACCATCCAAACTGATTTAGTAGACTACCTCCGGCAATGGTAAACATATCTGACCTACACACCCAAAGCTTAACACCCCCCCTTACAAAAAAATAAAGAGAGGGTGTGTTTGGACATGATTTTCCCCCCACTTTTTCATTTGAAACAGAAGTATATATTTTCCCATTGAACAAAGTAGTTCCTACTTTTCTTCCCCACAATCATAATCGTAGAATTTTAAACAACCAAAAAATTCAATGAAATGTCTCATTGAGTAGGGAAAAGAAAAAGTGATCCTGCACCATGGTGCAGCAAAAGCCTAATCCTTTATCACCATTAACCTTGGTATCAGGTATGTAATTCAAGATCCAGCACCATGGTGGAGCTAAAGCCTAATCCTTTACCAGTAAAAAATGACAAACTCAGTAAAAAACAGAGTTATAAAGTGGTAAAATAAGAGCTTTATTCAACTGAATTACAATAACTTCTTCGCTTTCTTTCTTCAGTACAAGGCTAACAACAAAAAATCCAGACCAATAAAAAACACAGCATTCTGCATTCATAAATCAACCCCCCAAGATGTTTAACCAAGAGTAAATTATGATTAAAAAAAATCACCTTTATGCTGTAATCACCTATCTTTCCCGCATAAATTCCTAATTATAGGACTAAAATATATCATAAGACATGAGAAACCGTATAGGTGTATCCAAAATTGAAATTCCAAGGGGAATATAAATTCAATGAAGCAGACTGGAATTGTAAATTACCGCTAAAGGGCTTGTGTTTCACGGCGGGATCGAGCTGATTACACCAGCGGAGGCGACAAGATTTCCCTGTTCTACCAGGGATCGCCCTAGCGATGAGGCTCCAGTTCCTCGCTCCGAAGTTGCTGACAAGGCTGCTGAGAATGGCGTCCTCCTCCGGCGACCACGGTCCCTTGACCATGACACGGTCAGAAGACCCTTGCTGTTACTATCTCCTACTACCACCACATCATCATCTTCGTCCTCACCGCCACCAGACTCTGAAGCCGATGCTCTAACATCGTTGTCACCGGCGGCAGTTACATCTACCATTTCCGTGTCCTTGTCGCTTTGCATAGTTCACAAAATTTCCCCCAAAATTATGGTTTGCGATTTGTAAAGAAATTTCAGATGTTGAGGTTAGGTAGCCATCTTTTCTCGCGTGAAAACAAAAAGCAACGAGAAATTCCCGCCTCCCAACTGCAAAAGGTTTTAGTGCCCAAAGGTGCTGCGCAAACGTATTGAGCTTTACGGAAATTTTATTATGGTCCTGGATCAAGTATGTTTGATAATGCAGGATCAATAAAAAAACAACAAAATACACAAGGGTCCACCGTGTAAATTATATATCCCATGTTTTTATGTTTTTACCCTTCTTATAAACAATTTCATTGGTGGACAAGTATGACATGGTGATCTTGGACCACCATAAAACCACTGTGAGCTTTAAACGAGCTAGTCAAGCTCGGCTCGTTTGTGACGCTCGATTTGTGCGTATAATCCCGGCATAGTCATTTTAATCTTTTTTGTATCGTTAATTTATCAAGTGTTTCTAAAGTGACTCGTTTATACCGCTTTGCTTCGGTGAACAAATCAAATCTAGAAGACCATTTAAAGTTCGGCTTGTGAAGCGGATCATGGAATAAAACATGTGTAACGATCCAAACCATTGGCAAGACGAAAATGATCATAGATCGTTTGTTATGTGCATATCTCGTGATCGAATCTGCGCGTAAGTCTTACAAAACAATTGTATCATACAAAAGAGCGGAAGTTTAAAAGAATTCATTAATCAGAACGCACAAAAAACGAAAATAAGCATTAATTAACAAAACTGATCTGACTCGGAGTTGAACGGATGTAACAAAAAACATTAAACTAGAAATCAACCATGCTGCCGATGTGAGGACCCTCCCGCAACTTCGGTAGGTCAAATTCCTACGAATTCATATTTCTTGATATCTACTAGTCCAAATACACGAAAGGACAATCCAAAACTTTCATAAAATTATCCCAAAATACTACATACTTCAATTCCACAAAAATAAAAAAAGATACAATTAATTAACTATCTGTTATAAGGACATGAAAATAAATGTCGGAGTATTAAGTGGTGTGCAACCCAAAGGAAAATAAAATAAAATACAATTGATATCAAAAGAAAAAAGGAATAACATAAACATGATAAATTAAGAAAATCAACAACTGTCTTCTACAAGGTCTTCTCAGTCTAACATTATCATTATATGAAAATGTTATGTAAATGGTGAGCACGACAACTCAATATAGAAAATATACTTAAAAGAGAATTATGATAGTACATGAGAAATACATCGTGGTAATCTTTAATGCATGTATACTTTCCAAAATTCATGTTAATAATTACCATAATTAAATATGACATGAATTTTGGGAATACAAAATTGGACATGATATAATTAATACATCCTAACAGCATACTAATACATACTTGTGAATTGTCTTACTTATCGTGTCATATTTGCCGTATCATACTTACCATGTCATTACGTATTTCCATTATTTATCTTATGATATACCATGAATGATTATCATACGTGATGTGACGTAAGTGAAATAACGTGTCAGATGATTTAAAAGTATTATACCTTTGTATAGACCACAAATGAGAGATAATAAAATATACCATGGTTACGCTCATGGCCCATGTCACAAATAAAAAAAATAATTAGGAAAGCTAACCGGCCTGGAATTCATACATAGACCTGCATATAGAGGTGGCCAAACCAAACCGAAACCGGCGGTTTGGTCAACCGCCGGTTGGGCGGTTGGGGGTTTTATGGCAACCGGAACCGGCGGTGGGAACCGGACCGGCCGGAACCGTAACCGAACCGGAACCGACGGTTGAACCGGCCCAACGGCTATTTTTTTTTCTAAACACTTCAAAAAAATCCTATAAATACTACCCCATTCCATTTCCTACACCAATTTCCTCTCAACCCTCAAAAAAATCATTTCTTACATCTTTTACTCATTTATTTGATTATCAAGTTTGTTTAGTTGTTAAAAACAACAATCAAATTTACTTTACGATACCGATTTTTGAAGTTGTTCTGATTTAATCGTTACTTCAATACGGTTTTAGTTATAAATAAATTTGGTTTATATTTTATTCAACTAATTTTTTTACAAGTGTAAAAAAAATTCCATTTTATAATCAAATTTACTTTACTAGACCGATATTTGAAGTTGTTCTGATTTAATCGTTACTTCAATTCGGTTTTAGTTATAAGTAAAATCAGTTAGTTAAATTAATTATTTTTATAACCGTTAAATTTAATTTAGATTTTATACAATGTCAAGAAGAGGTGAATCATCACAAGGCAATCGAAATGTTACTTTCCGTGATGACACGATTACATATAAAAGTTACGTAGGCAACCGAATTTCCGGTACAAGCGTTGAAAAAATAACATAATTTACATATAAATAAAATAACACAATATTAAAATTATTTTTAAAACCGAATAAAAAACTATTTATAAAAAATATATTTTACGTTCTCTTTTGTAATTATAGTGAAAAGAATAGTAATTTGTTATTGTAGTGAAAATAATAAGTATTATATGAAAATTTAAAAAAAAAATATAATAAATTTTAAAACCGTGATCTGAACCGGAAGGAAACTGTGTGAACCGTGAACCGTAGGTGCACCAAATGTCGTGGATGTGGAAAATCAAGGTTTAGCCACCGGCGGTGCACCAAATGTCTCTAATTCTTTTTCCATTAATGGACAACCCGGTGCTCTTTACCCTTGCTCCGCTAAAGGTAATTAAGTACGTACAATGAAAGCATTCTGCCAAAAAAAAAAAAAAAAGTGTTTTTCGTTTGGAAAATTCAATCGCAAAGACTTTTTAGTAGATAGTTACACTGCATCCAATGATGCAAGACATGTGTCATCAAATAATTAAACTATATAAAAAATCTGAAATAAAGTAGGCAATAAAAAACAAATTAAATACATGACACATATCGTGTTTTATTTGGATGGAGGTAAAATTCTCTACTAAAGAGTCTCCTCAATAGGATTTCCAAATGATTATACCATCAAAATTTTCAAAAACCATTTATTCCTTATTAACCTAGGCACTTTTTGATCTCAAAAAATCAGATATACATAAAATTGAGGTGGTTCATGGTGAAACCTATCTCCTACGTATCGTCAATGCTGCACTCAATAACCAACTTTTCTTTAAGATAGCCAACCATAAACTAACGGTTGTCGCTGATGCCTGTTAGATAAATCCTTATATTACCGATGTTGTCGTGATTGCTCCTGGTCAAACTGCTGATGTTATCTTAAGTGCTGATCAACCTCCTGCTTTGTATTACAAGGCGGCACATCCATATTTCAGTGCGGTTGGTGTCCCATTTGACAATACTACCACAACTGGAACGTTGCCTATCGAAAAGTTAGTTCATCCATTGCTCCAATAATGCCTATCTTACCTGCCTTCAACGATACACCAACTGCCCACAAATTTTATAGCAATTTAACCGGACTTGTTTCAGCCTCGTTTTACGGCGAAGTGATCCGAGAGGTAGATGAGGACATGTTTATCACAATTGGGTTGGGTTTAGCTGCTTGCGGAGCACCAGGGAATGCTAGTTGCGTAGGTCCATTAGGTCAAAGATTTGCTGCTAGTATGAATAATGCGTCATTCCAACTCCCTTCGATTTCGATTCTACAAGCTTTCTTTCAAAATATACCCGGAATATACACTGCCGACTTTCCGGACAAACCTCCGGTGAAGTTTGACTACACAAATGCCAATACCGCTTTCGATCCTACGTTTATTATGACAACAAAATCAACAAAGGTGAAGATTCTTAAGTTTAATTCTACGGTGCAGATAGTATTACAAAACACAGCTTTGATCGGAGTGGAAAATCACCCAATGCACTTGCATGGCCATAATTTCTATGTCTTGGCACAAGGATTTGGCAACTTCAACCCCACCACTGATACTAGCAAGTTCAATTTGATCAACCCACAACTGCGTAACACAATTGCAGTGCCGGTAGGAGGATGGGCAGTTATTCGATTCCGAGCAAATAATCCCGGAGCATGGATGATGCATTGTCACCTGGATGTCCATTTGCCTTGGGGACTGGCAATGGTTTTCGTGGTCGGGAATGGGGGATCGCCGTCAACTACACTGCCGCCTCCACCGCCAGATTTTCCCAAATGTTAGAATTTTATGCCCTGAAAGAAATACTCCCTCACTAATGCTTATTGCTTCGGATCTTGTTTGGATTTAACTGTACCCACTGTAATTTATTTTCAAATTTGTTGCAATCGATTTGATGTAATATATATTTATATTTAATAAATTGGTGTCCTTAGCGGCTTTGAAACTTGATATGGCCAAAGCTTTCGACAGAGTGGAGTGGAACTATTTAGCTAGTGTTATGACCGCTATGAATTTCCCAGCCCGCTTCGTTCATTTAATCATGAAAATGGTCACTTCGGTTTCCTTTCAGGTCCTCATCAATGGCAAACCAACCCGCCGGTTTTCACCATCTCGTGGCATTCGCCAAGGGGATCCTCTTTCCCCCTTCTTATTCATCATCTGTGCAGAAGGTTTAACGGCTATCATTAATAAAGCTATTGAGGATGGATCGCTCGAAGGAATTTCGTTTGGTAGGAATAGAGAAGTATCAGTCTCACATCTTTTATTCGCGGACGACAGCCTTCTTTTCTTCAAAGCCACCTCTGCTGGAGCGACAGTGATTAGGGATATATTAGCATCATATGAGCTTCTTTCTGGCCAAGCGATAAATACCCAAAAGTCGAGCTTATACTTCAGTAAGGCTGTTTCGGATGAGGCCAAAGATGCTGTGATAAATATCCTTAATGTCCCTTTAGGCGCTGGGAACGGTAAATATTTGGGACTGCCCTTTATGACTGGTAAGAGCAAGAAACAAATTTTCTCTTACTTGGAGGACAAAATCCGAAAGAAGTTGAGCGGGTGGAAAGAAAAATTCCTATCTCCAGCTGGCAAAGAAATTCTTATTAAAAGTGTTTTTCAAGCGATTCCGACCTATGTAATGCAATGCTTCAAGATTCCTAAAACCCTTGTTGATTCTTTAGAGCGCCTCATCCGGGATTTTTTCTGGGGGAGCTCGGATGAAAAACGTAAGATTCATTGGAAAAAATGAAGCGTGTGTACTATGCCAAATGACCTGGGAGGGCTCGGCTTTCGAGACCTTTGCTTCTTTAATTCGGCACTCCTTGCCAAGCAAGCTTGGAGGATTCTGAAATGGCCAGATACTCTCGTCAGCAAAGTTCTACAAGCTAAATACTTCAGAGCCTCAAATATTCTTGATGCGCCCTTGGGTCCTCGGCCTTCGTTCCTTTGGCGAAGCCTCTTAGAAGGTCGGGATCTCTTAGCTCAGGGGTTGCGTTGGCGTGTGGGAAATGGGTCTCTGATTCACATTTATAAACATGCATGGGTTCCTCTGCCGACTTCTTTCCGTATCAGTTCATACACACTCCCTTCGGATTTGAAGGTTGACGCCCTTATTCACCCGCACACCCGCATGTGGAAATCTGAGCTCATCCAGCAATCCTTTTACCCACATGAGGCCGAAGCTATTCTCAGCATTCCTTTGCCGTCCGGATCCCATAGTGACAACTTAATTTGGCACTACGACAGACGAGGCAACTACACGGTGAAATCCGGGTATAAGCTTGCGGCTACACTCTACCACCCCGAGCTAGCCAACGGCAGAGCCACCTCTTCTGGCAACACTAATCAGGTTTGGCGTCGTTCTTTGGACCCTAAATGTTCGACCCGCGTCCGTCACTTTATTTGGCGTTGCCTCAATGACAATCTTTCGTTGGTTCCTCTTTGCAGCGGAGGGAATTGGCAACGGATCATGCTCTATTTGCGGTTTTCACCTTGAAAGCGTTTATCACGCTCTTTTCGAATGCATGTTGCCCAAGGAAGCTTGGAGGATCTTGAACTGCACCTCGGTTATTTCTGCACTTCGGCTATCAACTGACTTTGCTAGCTTTCTGGATGCTCTTTTCGACAACGGAGACACGACCGAAATCGCTACCATTATTACCACCATATGGTATATCTGGAAGTCTCGATGCAAAAAAATCTTCGATAATAATGAGCAAAACATTGGTAGCCTCCTGATCTCAGCAGAGAAAGAAGCCTTGGAATTTATCGAAGCCGCAAAAGCTCCTCTCTCGCATAACCCCTCCCCTAGCAGGCCAACCATTTGGACCCCCCCAAGCATTGGCTGCTATAAGCTCAATACGGATGCCTCCATCTCAGGAAGCGCAAGCTCTATTGGAATCATCGTACGTGACTGCAACGGTACAATTCTCCAATCTTTATCTCAACGGTCCCAGGGCAACCTTGATGCCGAGTCCCTTGAGCTCTCTGCCATTCTCCAAGCGCTCTACACAGCATCTTCCATGGTACTCCCTGATATAATCATTGAATCGGACTCCTTACTTTGCATACAGCGTCTACGATCACCGACAAATGATTTGTCTTCGCTGGGTTGCCTAGTCTCTGATTGTTTGAGCATGGCGAAAGCCTTTACTTCTTGTTCCTTTTCCTTTGTTAAACGTACTGGCAATAGGCCTGCTCATTTTCTAGCCAAAGCAGGCTTGTCTGCTCACGGCCTTATTACTTGGGGCTCTTCCCCTCCATCGGATGTAATTGATTCTTGCTTGGCCGATTTGGCGTAATAAAATTTCCGTCACCTCTCAAAAAAAAAAGAAAAATGTTATGTGGATGGCATTTACAATTTTTCCTTTTATATGTTTTACTTTTATTATTGAGCTATAAAATGAATTGATATCAATTGATTTATAGAAAACCTTTTAAAAAAAAAAAAAAGAAAAAAAGAAGAAGATTTGATTCATAGATTTACAACGTTATCGTGGATCTTCTAGTTTAAAAAACCATTTAGATGTCAAATATATACAACCTCGTCACAAAATATAAGTGATCCTGAACGTTGTCATACAAATTAAGAAATTTGTGGAATGTCATAAATTTAAACGTTAATGTCTAAAATGCCCTTGACTGTCATTAATGCAATAATTGTTAGGTAATGAAAATTGGTTGGATTATAAATTAAGGATAAGATAGAGAAAAATATAATAAATGTTGGATTGGTAATGTATAATGACTTATATTGTGAAACAAATCTAAAAGTGTATGATGACTTATATTTTGGGACGAAGGTAATATTAGTTAGTCGGTGATGAACGACTGTGTAACGACCCGACTCTAAAAACCCGAATAAATTTCTAGACTTGAACCATAATTCAGCAATGACCCTAGAATACTATAAAATTTTCTCGGATCACAAAGCCTCGTGTGATTTGTTACAATCATAATTGCAAAAAAGAAAACTGATCGAGACCTTATATAGGCTATTGAGGAAAATAGATGACGAGTAGGCACCTACTATGTGACAAGTGTCAAGTGTTTAGTGTGACATGTGTGGTTTGGATTAGATAGAATATTATTCTGTTACTAGTTTGTTATGTGTAGAAATTTGTAAATGAGATGGAAATTTCTTTCGTGAGTTACTACTTTGACTCGACTCGCAAGAGAGATCGACTCGATTCGGTTTTTTTCGAGTTCGAGCTCGAGTCGAGCTACTCGAATAATTAACCGAGCCGAGCTCGAGTTTTAAAATATAGTAATCGAGTAGCTCGCGAGCTTAATCGAGCTTGATTAAATAATTATTTAATTAATTTAATTTATTAAATTTATTATAAATATTATTTTTATTATTAAAAATATTATTCGAGTCGAGTATTAGGCAGGCCGAGCTTGAATTTACCATATTTCGTTAAAAATTAAATGAATTCTAGGATAATAATCGAGCTTACGAGTCGAGTCGAGTTTTATCGAGTACTTAGCGAGTCGAGTTCGATCTTGATTTTTTATGGCTCGATCGAGCTCGAGCCGAGTTTCGAGTCCGAACTTTTTTAGTCGAGTCGAGTTCGAGCCCTAGAGAGTATCGACTCGACTCGGCTCGATTACACCCCTAGTTATGTGGGAGACTATTAATTTAATGGTGATGTAATTACCAAGTAAGAAATGAATACACAAAATTATTCTAACAGTATCTATGTCTAAACTTTTCTTGGTATCGGATCGGGAAATGGAGCAGACCTCTGCTCCGACGCCGGCAAAGGTGGCTCAGCCACCTAACAGTCAAATCCAGACGCCGATACAGTTCGGGTCATCCTTTACCACTCAAATCGGAGTTTCCCCAGTTTGCGCAACTCTACCAAATGTTTCTACCACTCTTACTCCACCACAACTTGAGCCGGCATCAATCTGTCCAGGACGATCTGATCCATCTTCTTCTGTTCTCAGGCAACCGTTATCGACATACATGATTATGCCAACTTATCCTTTTGGATCGACTACTGCAGTTCCACCATCTTCACCGAAGCTGTCTTCAGTGACACCACTCACCCAAACGCCGTTTTCCGGTCACCTTAATCATGTCAGCACTATAAAACTCGATCGAAACAACTATCTGTTGTGGAGGTATACCATACTTCCTATAGTTCGTGGTCACAAGTTAGAGGGTCATCTTTTGAGGATTACCCCAAAACCCTCACAGTTTCTCACTTACCCAGGTCATGGGGGTGTCGTTCTGATTAGAACCGTCCCAAATCCAGCGTTTGATGAGTGGAATCAGATTGATCAGCTTCTTGTAGGATGGTTGCTTGGCTCTATGACCGAGCAAGCATTGCTAGAAATCATTGGATGTGAAAGTGCTGCTGAAATCTAGAAAACCCTTGAAGATATGTTCAATAGGTGATCTGAGGCACGTATGTTAGAATTTAAGGATGCTCTCACTAAAATCACCAAAGAGGCGAAGAGTATGGCTGATTACCTTGCCCTTAGAAAGTCTTTTGCTGATAGCCTAGGCGCTGCTGGATATCCAGTATCCAAATCTAAACTTGTTTTAGCAACTTTGGGTGGCTTGGAGAAGGATTGTGAATATCATAGCTCGGGTTGGGTCACTTTCATGACAAGAGGTGCAATCCCAACTTATCACGCAAGAACGGTTGATTGCAAGGTTCAACCCAGCTCAGTTATCAGATGTATCCCAATCTACAGCTCACTTGGCCTCTGAGTCTTCACCTAGGACAGATAACATGAACCGTAATCAGGGTAACTATACCTCTAATAGAGGAAGAGGACAATCCAGAGGTGGAAGATCTAAGGGTAGAGGTGGTAGAGGATCCAGTGGAAATGGCCGGGGCACTAACACACAATGCCAACTCTGTGGTAAGATTGGGCACACTGCAAACATATGTTGGCACAGATATGAAAAAGATTTCAACAACATTCAAGGAAACTCACAGCAGGGACATCAGTAGCCTCCAAATCAGAATCCCAAGCAAGTCTCTGCTTACCCGGCCACTCCACAATCTGTAGGAGATCAATCATGGTATATGGATATTGGTGCATCCAACCATGTCACATCTGATCATAATAACCTTCACTTGAATTCTAGTTATGCTGGTAATGACACTTTAACTATTGGTAGTGGTGAAAAACTGAGAATAGCACACACTGGTAGTAGTACATTACACACACCATACACTGCTCTTGTCCTAAATTCACTGCTACATGTTCCTCACATCACTAAGAATTTGCTAAGTATATTTAAATTGATAACCCTATTTATATTGAATTTGACTCTTCCAAATGTTTTGTGAAGGATCTGAATACAGGGAAGACACTTCTAGTAGGGGTCCTTGTTGATGGTTTCTACAAGCTGTCTGGTATTATTGGGAAGAGCTCCACTCAATCCAAACCATCATCCACACCTCAGCTGCCTACTTCATCAACTCTTGTTAGTCATAGCAGTCCTAAAGTTGATGCCACTCTTTGGCACAATATGTTAGGTCATCCATCTAAGAAGGTCTTAAACCATGTTTTGTCCGCTTGTTATACAGAAACCCGAATCCGGATCCGATCCACAATTGGGTCGTCAGATCTGATTCAAAGCACCGATTGAGACACTCGATCATGCACAGCGGAAGCTACGAATAAATTCGCATGCGATTTTACCACGATTCGATTCCCATGATTAATTAATAACTACAAGAAAGTTGAAGATTTACCTTATTAAAGAGGAACAGTAAATCGACAGATGGAGAAGCCACAATCTTCTGGATTGTATCTCCTAGCGACGACTGGTGGACGTCGATCCTCGCCGTAGAACCTCCTCGAATATGCACAAGAAAAACCCTAGGTTTTTCTTCTCTTAATGACTATAATGAGAAACTAATTCTTCTCTTCTTTATTTTAAGTGTGGCGCCAATATTGGTATCTCTTGTGTTGGGAGGAGCCCTATTTATATAGGAAAATAACTAGTAAATAGAGAGTTATCATTTTCACAATACAATTACCTATTCCCATAAGGAAAAGATAATTTTGCCATAAAAATAAGAGATAATTCCCAAAAAAATCAATTTCTTAATTTATCCATTAATTATCCAACAAATAGATAATTAATTAATTACACATGTGACATAATCTAGAAAATTTCTTTTCCTAATAATTTATCACAAGGGGCGCCACTTTTAATATCATTTTAATAGAAAATGTCTTTTCTATTTTACATATTATTTACCAAATAAATAATATTGCATATTCATTAAATAGGTCAACTATTTAATTTATTCTCGAGTTCCATAAAAACGAAAACATTTGCGTGTTAGAGCAAACCGGGGACCATGGACTATAACCGTGAGCTACAATAAATTGAATAAAATATTAACCGAACAGAATCTTTCTACTCAACTCATTAATTTAAGAATTACGCCACCATAAATCCGAAACTGAACTCTATCGGTTATAGATATAACTTATTCTCAAAACGTCAAGTCGAGTCGATAAGTGTCCATTGATATAATCATTACATATAAACTAACCCTCCATAGACTATCCATAATGAATCAGGATTATTTCCCTAAACCTTCTTCAATACATCTTATCCTTATTTACCATTAACCCACTAGTGATCAATTAGTTCATAACCAATACGAACTTGACCGATCGATCAGTTTCTAGGATTAACAAATAAGGGGATTGTCTTTCTACTTCCCGCAGGAAGGAATGGATTCCATATCTGTGAGACACACACTTCTCACTCATTCCAGAATAGTGCCAACTTGAAAGTGATTCAGACCGCGCCTCTTAGCGATCCTTAACTAACGCATCAAACCCTATCCTGAAAAAGCGCGAGTGCGCAATCACTTGAGATTAAGGTTAATCCATATATGATCATCTTGTGATTTAATAAGATTTCTCAATCACAGAATTATATGAGAAATGCAGAATAAATCGGTCCAGTCCTATATGACTACATCATATATAAATGCCCCACTTAGACAACCAATGTCGACGGTCCGGATAAGACGGTCACACCATAAAGTGTTCTGGGCACATTAATGGTGGTTTAATCAATAGACCTCATACTTTGATTAACTTCACCACGGACTAACATTTCAAGTGTATCACCATAAACTTAATCCTCATGTGTGACACACACTAAGTTATATGGCTACATATGATACGACTTGGGGTTTCAGTAGTGTATTACTTATAAGCACGAAGCAAATAATAAAATGAGAATAAATCTGTCATTTATTAATTATAAAAACAATTACATAAACTGTCTTTCGGGCGCTACTTTCAACATTGTCCACTTGTAATGTTACTGCTTTTAATGAAATGAAATTCTGTAAGGCCTGCCAATTTGGCAAACTTCATGCTTTACATTATGCTTCTTCTAGTTCTCCTGCTTCCTCTATATTGGATTTGATACACTTTGACATATGGGGACCAGCACCCCTAAAATCCACAAATGGTTTTTCCTTTTACATACACTTCATAGATGACTTTTCCAGGTTTACATGGATTTACCCTCAACACAAATACGATGTTTTAACAGCCTTTAAAGAATTCAAAAACCTAGTTGAAAATCAGTTCCAAACAACCATTAAATGTCTTCAGACAGATTGGGGGAGGGGGAATACAGAAGTTTAGTACACATCCTTAAAAAATCTGGCATCACTTTTAGACATCTCTGTCCACATCTTCATGCACAAAATGGAAGAAGTGAGAGGAAACATAGACACATAGTTGAACTTGGCCTTACACTCCTAGTGTTAGGTGTGATGCCCGAAAGACAATTTTGTAATTGTTTTATTTAATAAATGAAATGATGTTATTATTCATATTTATTATTCTCATATTCACCGATGTGACAATAGTATTTACACTACAGAAAACCCTAAAGTATATCGTTTATGTAATCACTTAACTCGGTGTATGGTATATACAGGAGGATTGAGTTAGTGAAGATGTACTTAAAATACAATTAGCCCGTAGTGAAGTTAATCGAGAGTATCGGGTCTCTCCTTTAACATGCTATTAATGCGCCTGAACACAATAGGTGTGATTGTCTTATCCGGACTTTCGGTTAAGAGAACCTAATGGGGCATTTATATATGATAGATATATCATATAAATTTGGACCGATTTGATTAGAGTTCACGATATAATTCCGTAATCGAGAAGTCTTATCGAATCAATGGATGATCATATTTATGGATATATCTTAATCTCGAGGTGATCACGATCAACCGCTTGAATCGGTATGAAGTTTGACTTGGCGGTTAAGGATTACACCGAGTCCGTGGTGCGAATTACCCCATCTTGGCATTGTCTTTGGATTGAGTGAGTAGTGCGTGTTATCACGAGATACGGAATCCATTCCTTCCATTTATGGAAGTAGATAGACGAGCCCACTTATTTGTTAATCCTAGAAAGCGATCGATCGCATGCGAGTTCATATTACATCGATTAGCTACCGGTGAGTTGTATGAATTAATTGATCACTAGGGGTTAATGGTAAATAAGGATAAGAGGTTCTAAAAAAGGGTTAACGGTAACTTCCCGATTTAGAATGAGCGATCTATGGAGGATTAATCCATATGTAATGATTATATCAATGGACGCTTATTATTATTCTCGTGAGAGATAAATATAATCTTATAATCGGAGGAGTGCGATCACGGGATTATGGTGGCATATTCTGTGATTGATTTATCGAATATAATTATTCTATAATTATTTATTTGATTTATCGGAGTCGTGATTATTAGTCCATGGTCCCCGACGTGCTTCCTAATATAAAGCATAGCTATTCTCGGACGTCGAATCCTAATAATATTAATTTAGTTCTTGTTGGACTTTATTAAAACGATATGTGAATTAATTGTTTAGTGGACTATTAAAATAGTTAAATTTAAATAATTAAATACACTTTAAAAGACATTTTAAGTGAATTTACTAAAATTGGTGTGTTGACCTTTTTTGGTCAAATATATTAAAAGGTGCGTGGACCTTACTTTGAAAGAAAGGTGCGCATGCATTTTGTGTTATTATTTAATTATTGGAAAATTGGTTTTCTTGGATAATTATTTAATGTGTGATTTATCTTTTATTTGTTAAATGATAATTCATGAAATATTAGATAATAATATGATTTATCCTAATTTGTTTGGGATAATTATTTTATTTATCTTTTATTTGGAAAAAGGATTAATGTAATAATTATCTCTTAATTATTTAATCTTGGAGAGACAAGGATTACTCTCCTATATAAAGAGAGTTCTAAAGCCTTAACACACACATAATTTCGACTTTCTTAGAAAGAAGAGAAAAAATTCGGCCAAGGGTTTTGGGGAAAATCTTGGAGATTTTTCGGGTAGCATATCGGAAGGATTCGAGGCGAGGATTTCCTTCCACCGGAATTGCTTGGATCACACGATCGGAAGATCGCGTGGTGCTCTTCACATCTTCACATTCATCCTTTGCGGTTCTTCAACTTGAATTTAGAGATTCAAGAGGTATGATCTACATCCCCTTGTAGAATAGATCTAGTTGTTTTATTACGCATATTATATAGATACAGATCCATAAATCGCTTCGTTGCGGACAATATTTCTAGTGTTGTACGTTGATGACATACTCCTAATTGGCAACGATATAAGGGGATGATGTCCGACGTGAAAAGTTGGTTGACCACGCAATTCCAAATGAAAGATTTGGGAGAAGCGAGTTATGTTCTAGGGATCCAAATTATAAGGGATCGTAAGAACAGGATGTTAGCTCTGTCCCAAGCAACTTATATAGATAAGGTCTTTGCCGCACGCTTGATATGGAGAACGCAAAGAAGGGTTTTCTACCAACCCGTCCACGGCGTTTACCTATCTAAGTCTCGGGGCCTCAAACCCCCGAAGAGGTGAAAGCTATGGGAAGAGTGCCATATGCCTCCTGTTGGTGGTAGTCTTATGTATGCTATGAGGTGTACGAGACGACATTTGTTACGGCGTTGGATTAGTCGGCCGTTTTGGTCAAATCCAGGCAACCGCCTTTGGGCGGCGAGAAAGAATCTCATCAAATATTTGAAGAGAACCAGAAATTATATGCTCGTCTATTCGAGTGGGAGTTTGGAGCTAGCGGGGTACACCGATTCGATTTTGATCAGGCAGAGATGATTCTAAATCTACCTGCGGTTCGGTGTTTACGCTTGGTGGCGGTGCGATAGAATGGAGAAGCCAAAAGCAATCCAAAGACAACCGATTCAACAATGGGAAGGCGAGTTCATAGCGGCCTCGGAGGCGCTAAAGTTAGCGATTTGGTTAAGAAAGTTCATCGGATTAGGCGTTGTCCCGAATCTTTGAAGATCCTATTACTCTCTATTGTGATAACAATGGGGCCATTGCCAACTCAGAGAACCTCAAAGCACAGTGAAGTCGAAGCATATAGAGAGAAAATCTTTGGGTGATCAACGATTTTGTCGATAGAGGGACATTTCCGTCAAGAAAATCGCCTCCGCCGATAATCCTCTTTGATCCATTCACCAAAGATTTGTCGATTGAAGCTTTTAGTCGACACTTGGAGACTATAGGTATTAGAGACATGTCTCATTTGCTTTTTAGAGCAAGTGGGAGTGATAGTTTCTTTGTATTTTAAATAATAGGGTGTGCTCTAAAACAATTAATCACATGCTTTCGTGCAAGTGGGAGATTGTTAGGTGTGATGCCCGAAAGACAATTTTGTAATTGTTTTATTTAATAAATGAAATGATGTTATTATTCATATTTATTATTCTCATATTCACCGATGTGACAATAGTATTTACACTACAGAAAACCCTAAAGTATATCGTTTATGTAATCACTTAACTTCGATTGTATGGTATATACACGGGAGGATTGAGTTAGTGAAGATGTACTTAAAATACAATTAGCCCGTAGTGAAGTTAATCGAGAGTATCGGGTCTCTCCTTTAACATGCTATTAATGCGCCTGAACACAATAGGTGTGATTGTCTTATCCGGACTTTCGGTTAAGAGAACTAATGGGGCATTTATATATGATAGATATATCATATAGAAATTTGGACCGATTTGATTAGAGTTCACGATATAATTCCGTAATCGAGAAGTCTTATCGAATCAATGGATGATCATATTTATGGATATATCTTAATCCTGAGGTGATCACGATCAACCGCTTGAATCAAATTATGAAGTTTGACTTGACGGTTAAGGATTACATCGAGTCGTGGTGCGAATTACCCCATCTTGGCATTGTCTTGGATTGAGTGAGTAGTACGTGTTATCACAGATACGGAATCCATTCCTTCCATTTATGGAAGTAGATGTACGATTCCACTTATTTGTTAATCCTAAAGCGATCGATCGTGCGAGTTCATATTACAGCGATTAGCTACCCGGTGAGTTGTATGAATTAATTGATCACTAGGGGTTAATGGTAAATAAGGATAAGAGGTTCTAAAAAAGGGTTAACGGTAACTTCCCGATTTAGAATGAACGATCTATGGAGGATTAATCCATATGTAATGATTATATCAATGGACGCTTATTATTATTCTCGTGAGGAGATAAATATAATCTTATAATCGGAGGAGTGCGATCACGGGATTATGGTGGCATATTCCTGTGATTGATTTATCGAATATAATTATTCTATAATTATTTATTTGATTTATCGGAGCCATTGATTATTAGTCCATTAGTCCCCGACGTGCTCCTAATATAGATAATTATTCTCGGACGTCGAATCCTAATAATATTAATTTAGTTCTTGTTGGACTTTATTAAAACGATATGTGAATTAATTGTTTAGTGAATGATTATTAAAATAGTTGAAATTTAAATAATTAAATACACGGAAAAGACATTTTTAATGTAATTTATTAAAAAAGTGGTGTGTTGACCTTTTTTGGTCAAATATATTAAAAGGTGCGTGGACCTTACTTTGAAAGAAAGGTGCGCATGCATTTTGTGTTATTATTTAATTATTGGAAAATTGGTTTTCTTGGATAATTATTTAATGTGTGATTTATCTTTTATTTGTTAAATGATAATTCATGAAATATTAGATAATAATATGATTTATCCTAATTTGTTTGGGATAATTATTTTATTTATCTTTTATTTGGAAAAAGGATTAATGTAATAATTATCTCTTAATTATTTAATCCTTGGAGGACAAGGATTACTCTCCCATATAAAGAGAGTTCTCCCAAGCCTTAACACACACATAATTTCGACTTTCTTAGAAAGAAGAGGAAAAATTCGCCAAGGGGTTTTGGGAGAAATCTTGGAGATTTTTCCGGGTAGCATATCGGAAGGATTCGAGACGAGGATTTCCTTCCACCGGGAGTTGCTTGGATCACACGATCGGAAGACTGTGGTGCTCTTCACATCTTCACATTCATCCTTTGCGGTTCTTCAACTTGAATTTAGAGATTCAAGAGGTATGATCTACATCCCCCTTGTAGAATAGATCTAGTTGTTTTATTACGCATATTATATAGATCTAGATCCATAAATCGCTTCCGTTGCGGACAATATTACTAACAACCTACACCCACAGTCACTTCACAAGAATCTAGACCTAACACTTAAACCACCAAAACCGTCACACACCCAATGCAAACTAGATCCAAGAGTGGGATCTTTAAACCTAAAACCTACACCACCACTGTTGAGACACTCTCAGAATCTCATCCTACTGAACCTGTTAAAGTGTCAGAGGCATTGGTTGTTCCTAAGTGGAAGAATGCTATGACTGAAGAGTACACTGCCTTAATGAAAAACAACACTTGGGAACTTGTACCACCTAATCCAAGGCAGCAACTTGTTCACAACAAATGGATATTCAAGTTGAAGTTGAATCCAGATGTACCAGTTCTAAAGCACAAGGCAAGATTGGTAGCCAAGGGGTTCCTACAAGCATATGGCATAAATTTTACAGAGACTTTCAGCCCTGTAGCTAAGGCATCCACTATCAGAGTCATCATTGCCATAGCAGTCACCCTAAACTGGAGCATCAGGCAAGTTGATATCAACAATGCATTTCTAAATGGACTATTTCAAGAGACAGTGTACATGCCACAACCTGAGGGATTTGTGGATCCAGTCAGGCCTACCTATGTGTGCAAACAAGAAGGCCCTCTATGGGTTAAGGAAAACTCCTAGAGCATGGTTTGATGCTCTTAGAGTTTAGTGTAGTGTGATGGGAGTCAGCTTCATTGCACTTTTGTATGTGATCTAGCCCCCGTTTATCACTTTATTGGCATGTTTTGGGTAGTTCTAGACCTGTTTGAGAGTAATATCGAGATTTATACGCACGGGGAGTTAAACTGTCACATTGATAGTAAACTCCGCCTTTTTGACGATATTTGACTTTTTTCCGAGCACTTTAGTCTTGCGGAATTATGCGTGGTGTTTGTTCGTACATGTTATTGCAGGAATTAGGTGACTTGAAAACCCAGAAGGCGATGTTTTGGAATGAGAAACTTGTCTGTGGCACGAAAGTAGCATGAAAGCAAGGAAAAGTCAAGTTTGGCGTTCAAATCACCTCAAACTGGCGTTTGCCCAACCCAAACTAGCGTTTGAATCAAGTTTAGGCCAAACTGGCGTTCATAGAATTAGCACTTGATACAGAAAGTTGGATTTTTAGCCAAACTGGCGTTTGGCCCCGACAGCATCAGTTAGCCGTACCTGTCCATTAATCTTTATTTTGACCCAACTTGGATGCAGTTTCTTGTCAAGTCGGCTTCATGAAAGTTGTAGGTAATTGAACAAGCTTTCCAACGCATCTTGAATCGTTCAAATCGGAGCTCTACACAGAAAGTTATTGCTAATTTACTGAAGACAAGTCAAATGGGCCGAGTTGGTCGGCCCAACTAGGTCAAAGTCGCGATTTTTGCCTATTTAAGAGCATCTAAACCTAAGAAACACAGATATTCTGATTTTTATTGGCTTGGACTGAGTTTGAGGCCGGCTTAGGTGCTCAACCCAGCCGCTTCGGCGGTTTTTAGGACATGTTGACATCTAAATAGTCGGATTAGAACTCTGGACTAGGCTCCGTATTTCAATTTCTTAGTTTAGATTTTTGTATATAGAGTAGAATAAGATATTCGATCGATAACTTGGTGGAGTTCGTGTCTGGGGTCATTGTATGAATTAAAGGTTGATATCTTTTGTTGATTTGGGATTCAAAAGTCTTGATCTACAATGTTTTGATCTTCATTATTGTGAGTTTCCTGATTTCGATTTGTTTTCTCTCAATATGGTTTTGATTGTGTAGATCATTAGTTTGATGAAATTTACTCTGGATAAAAGTCTTGATTCAGATCCTTGTTTATGCCGTAAAATAGTAAAAGGTTCGATCTTTTGTTTTGTTCATATACTCATTGCCCTCTGATTTTAACGCAAGTTTTGTATTCGATTCAATCTCCCTGTGGGATCGACCTCGGACTCTGTACGCACTACCTACGATCGACGCGGTTTACTGCCGGTTAGAAAGTGAGTTTTGCCTAAGGTTTCGAGTTTTATAAATTGTATTTGATCGAGCCGGATTGCGAAATCTCTACTTATCATAGTGCACATATCATTTCCCTTAAATCTTTCATACTCCTACAATATGAAAGGAGAGTGATAGAGCTACTCCCTCAAGTCTACACAATTTTTACACCATCATCATCTCACCACATGTTTTTCACTTGTAAAAGAAATTTGAAAAAATTGAAAAAATCACAACCACAAGATTATGCTGGGAGTAAAAATGGTGTAGACTTGAGGGAGTAGCTCTATCATTACCCAATATGAAATGCACGTTATAATTTTTCGATTTAACAGCGATTATGCTTGACTAATAAATAAATTAAATAGATTTTTGTCCAGAAGAACAAAATTATCAAAAAATCGGGATAGTAGGAAACTGTAATTTAATAAGGACAAAAATAACAATTATGAAGAACAAATATGAAGAACAAATGTGGAATAGAGTAAATATGAAATAATAATTGTAAACACAAAGAACATTAACACGTGAAGAACAATTTTAAAGAATAATTGTGATTTTTGTCCTTTATAATCGTGAAAATATTCTTTTTTGTCTTCCGCACTCCATTTATTAATTTTTTTTGTCTCGCGCCTTCCCTAAATTAAATGAAGTAAAAGAAGAAGAAGAATATGTATAAATTTCTAGCTGCTTGTAATGTACACGAAACATCACGACTACCTAGTACCTCTTGTTTTTAACATAAAACAATAATAATAATACCTAGCATTGTTTGTTAAATAAACCTATTTCTTGATCCAGTTTATCACCAAATCTAGGGAAAAAGTCAGCGCCTGAGCATATATAATTAAACTGTAATTAGTAGATCTATATAAAGAAAAACAGTGTGCAGACGAAATTCGGAAAAAGGCTAGCTCTTCTTCTGTGGATCTGATTTATGCATCAGAATGCATGGCACATCTTATGTTGCTGATATGCTCTTTTCTTCTTGTTGTTTCGTCTCTTTTTTCTGCCGAAGTGGTAGAGTACACATTTCAGGTACTTACTTTCAACCTATCATATTATCACTTTCTGTGTTCATCATGCATTAATTCTAGTTTGCATGAAATGTGTATGTACAGGTTCAAGATGAGAAAATTCAGCGTTTATGTCATACAAATGTTATCACCGTTGTCAATGGAAGTTTTCCCGGACCAACTATTCGGGTACGAGAGGGCGATACTCTTGTTGTCCACGTGTATAATAAGTCTCCGTATAATCTGACTATTCATTGGTATGATTTGCTTTTGATCGATTTTAACGTATTGACATATTTTTGCTGTTAGTTCATTTATTTCCACATGTTATTTTAATGTCTTTGAAGCGTTTGATTGCCGACACAAACTTATTTAAGCGGATAAACCCGGAAAAATTACAAAATTGATCCCATAAATTTGGACAGAGATCGATTAAGGGACGAACTATAAATTTATGGTACAATTGGAGATGCAGAATTAATATGATATCTAAGTACCTAGCTGTTTGGAACACATGGTCACATGCTTTGAATTGATTGTATATATTTTTTTATTAGACAACATAGTAGTGCAGTAATTATCAATTCTTTATTGCCCAGAGGTAGGTTTCATTCTGGTTAGTTTTATATATAGAAGCACCTTCCTTTGTTTTTTATATTAATTTTTTTTTAGTCACAGGTGACATGATCTCTACATTTGAATCTGAATTTGTTGGTTCGAGTTGAATCTGAGACTGGAAGGATGAGCTAAGTGTATTCAGCTCTATGTCTTAATCTAGTAGTCCTCATCTAAATCTGGGATGACTGCGTATGGGGGTGTTTTAGTAAAATACTTGGTTGGTTATTTTTTGTCGGCGAGGGTTTGATTACCAAGACCAATACCGGCATTGATGTAACAATCTGTGTCACTTTCTGTGCATAGTAAATACTCTTTTTTTGTCCGTGGATTAACAACACATTGTTGGATACCACGGTGAATCCGGTGTACTTCTTGTTTGATTTTACGATTTATTGCGTCTTTCTTTTCTGGGTTCTTCTAGCAATATGTTTCAACAAACTGGTTTCAAAGTAAGGTTTGTGGGATTTTCGCGATCTATTTTCGAGCAAGTTTGATTGGCACCAAGGTTGTGATCAATCAACACAAGGTTTTAGAATCAAGGCCTTTCTCTGGCAAGAAGAATGTTTGCAAATTTTGCAATTAACGTAAAAATAGACGAGTTTACAAGGAGAAACAATTTTAGTTTATGGAAGATCAAGATGCGTGTCTTGTTAAAGCGACAAGGGTTATAGGCTCCGTTGATGATGAAAGCGGATACCAATTTTGCTGAGATGGCCAGTCTGGAGGAGAACACATTCAACAATCATGTTGTGCCTATTAGATGATATTATCACTGAAGTTTCCGAAGAGGGTACTGTAGATGAGTTGTGGTTGAAGTTAATGAGTTTGTACATGACAAAATCTCTAACCAACAAGTTGTTAGTGAAACCGCGTATGTTCACTCTCTAGATGCATGAAATGACTCAGCTGAATACAATATTGTGTGACTTATAGAATATTGATGTTAAGATTGCAGATAAAGATGCAACTTTGATTCTGTTGGTTTCATCACCCGCATTATATGAGAACTTTGTGTAGTCTTTTATTGTTGGAAAGGATACAATGCATTGGAGGATGTAAGATCATCTCTCCACACTCGAGAGCTATGCCGTAAGGCGTGCCGGATCTAGTCTGAGACAAATCAGTTGCTAGTAGCAAAGAGAAAGGACATGGAAGCCTTGGGAAGAAGAAACCAAAGAAGGGTGGTTCCAAAGGTCCTAAGCCTAATGATGTCTGTAATTACGGTAACGAGCATGGAAATTGGAAGAATGAATTTCCAAAGAAGAAAAAGCAACATGAGAACAAATCTGGGACAACTGCAATAGCTAAGCATGACACAAATTCAGATGAAGACATAGCCTAGTGATTGTTGAGTCAACACATCATTGTGATATGTGGATTCTTGATTCTAGGGCATCTTACCTTATTTGTCCACACAATGAGTGCTTTTCAACTTATGAGCAGATGGATGGATACACATTTCTGAGGTCAGCAGTAAGGTCTACAAGATAGTTGGAATTAGCTCGATTCAGATCGTGACTCATAATGGTAAATTCTCCACATTGAAAGATGTGAGACATGTTTCACATATGACAAATAATCTAATTTCTCTTAGTCTTCTAGACAACAAAGAGTTAAGATTCAGATGTGAAGGTGGAGTTATAAATGTCTACAATGGTTCAGATGTGTTTTGAAAGGTGACAAGAGAGGAACTTTGTATCTGTTACAAGGATCTACTGCATCTGCTTCTGCTACTGTTGCATCATCTAAGGTCCACCAGTCAAATCTAACCAAGTTGTGGCATATGACACTTTGTCGTATGGGTGAAAGAGGGATGCAAATTATGTCTAAATCTGATCTTCTTGGAGGATATAAGATCAAGAATCTTGAAATTCATGAGAATTGTGTGTTTGGGAAGCTACACAAAAGCAAGTTCCCCAAGGCAATTCAAAACACAAAGGCAACACTTGATTATATTCATTGTGATTGCTAGGGGCTATCAAGGGTTGAATCTTTGGGTGGTCACATATATTTTGTGTTGTTCATTGATGATTATTTAAGAATGACTTGGGTGGTCATGATGAAACAGAAAAGTGATGCATTCAAGAGTTTCAAGCAGTGGAAGGTTTTAATGAAGAATCAGACAGACAAGAAGATCAAAACGATTCGTACGAATAATGGTCTGGAATTATGCTGGTCTGAGTTTGATGAGTTCTGAAATGATGAGGTTATTTCCAACCACCATACAGTCAGGGATAATCCTCAGCAGAATGATGTTGTAGAATAAATGAATCAAACACTTCTGAAGAGGTCCAGGTGCATTCTCTGTAATTCTTGTTTGGCAAGGAGATTTTGGGCAGAGGCTGTTAGCACAACTTGATACCTAATCAACAGGGAAGACTGCGTCTGGGGGTATCTTAGTAAAATACTTAGTTGGTTATTTTTGTCGGCTAGGATTTGATTCCCAAGGCTACAAGTACCGGCATTATTGTAACAATATGTGTAACTTTTTGTGCATAATAAACACTACTCTTTTGTTTGTGGATCAGTCAAAATACTGTCGGATACCATGTTAAATCTGGTGTTCTTCTGGTTTGTTTGTTTCTTGTTTGATTTTACGATTTATTGCTTTTTCCTTTTCTGGGTTCTTTTAGCAGTTTGTTTCAACAAATTTTTTTCATGTGCTAAAAATAATATATTACATAGCTACTAATCTCATATGCATTTGTGTAGGCATGGAATATTTCAAAAGTTGAGTGGTTGGGCTGATGGAACAAACTACGTGACTCAGTGCCCAATACTTCCGGGGAAAACCTATACCTATAGGTTTCACATATCGGAACAGGAAGGAACCTTATGGTGGCATGCTCACGCCTCTTTGCTAAGAGAAACTGTTTATGGGGTTCTAATCATTCTCCCACGGCTTGGTCGTTCCTACCCTTTTCTCAAACCTCACAATGAGTTTTCTATTATTTTAGGTACTATCACAATTACTCTAATTTATGAGTATCTATTTATAAAATCCTGTTTATTAAGAATACATGAGACCAAATTCGATCAAACAATATTGTTTATCGAAGGAGAATATTGGGACGCAAATGTTGTGAATATGGACAATCAAGGGATATTCACCGGTGGTGCACCAAAATTCTCTGATGCTTTTACAATTAATGGACAACCCGGCGCTCTTTACCCTTGTTCTGCTAAAGGTTTGTACCATGCAAGCACTTTGCCACAAGAAAAATCCATGGGCGTCTTTAATACCATTATACACCAACCATACTGTTGTGACATAAATCGATATTTTTAAAGTCGATTGTATAACTATAATCGACTTTTACACATTCGATTGTAAGGATTAAAAAGTTGGTCATATGCTATAGATTCAACTTTTTAAAACTCGATTGTTTCATAGTGTGGCGGCGTGGTAAATAATGTTAGGTTGTATAACCAAAGGCCCGCAAGATCTATTTATTGCTAATTAAGTTATGTACCTTTTAATCTCAAAAATCAGATATACACAAAATAAAGGTGGTTCATGGAGAAATTTATCTCCTACGTATCGTCAATGCTGCTGTCAATAACCAACTTTACTTCAAAATAGCCAACCACAAATTGACAGTTGTTGCTGTTGATGCCTCTTACGTAAATCCTTATGTTACGGATGTTGTCGTGATTACTCCTGGTCAAACTACCGATGTTATCTTGACCGCTGATCAACCTCGAGCATTGTATTACATGGCGGCACATTCATATTTCAGTGCTGGTCGTGTCCCATTTGACAATACTACAACAACTGGAATCCTGGCCTATCGAAAAGCCAACTCATCCATTGCTCCAAAAATGCCTATCTTACCGGCTTTCAATGACACGCCAACTGCCCACAAATTTTACAGCAATTTAACTGGACTTGTTACTGCCCCATTTTATGGAAAAGTGATCCGGGAGGTTGATGAAGACATGTTTATCACAATCGGGTTAGGTTTAGCAGCTTGCGGAGCACCTGGGAATGCTCGTTGCGTTGGTCCATTTGGACTAAGATTGGCTGCTAGTATGAATAATGCGTCATTTCAACTCCCTTTGATTTCAATTCTACAAGCTTTCTTTCACAATATACCCGGAGTATACACCACTGATTTTCCAAACCAACCTCCGGTGAAATTCGACTACACAAATTCCAACACCTCCTTCAATTCTACATTGTTTATGACAACTAAATCAACAAAGGTGAAACTTCTTAAGTTTAATTCTGCGGTGCAGATAGTATTACAAAACACAGCTTTGATTGGAGTGGAAAATCACCCAATGCACTTGCATGGCCATAATTTCTATGTCATGGCACAAGGATTTGGAAACTTCAACCCCACCACTGATACTAGCAAGTTCAATTTGATCAACCCACAACTCCGTAACACAATTCCAGTGGAGAAGTGCCGGTAGGAGGATGGACAGTTATTCGATTCCGAGCAAATAATCCCGGAGCATGGATGATGCATTGTCACCTGGATGTCCATTTGCCTTGGGGACTGGCAATGGTTTTCGCGGTTGGGAATGGGGGATCGCCGTCAACTACACTGCCGCCTCCACCGCCAGATTTTCCCAAATGTTAGAATTTTTACTCACGAAAGAAATACTACCTCACTGATGCTTATAGTGCTATTTGCTCCGGTTGTTGTTGGGATTTCACCATACCATTGAATAACGTTATATATACGTACATGTAATCGAATCCAAATGAATTACACATATAGTTCAAAAGATGTGTTGATGGAAATTTCATTTTCTTACATAATTATTTTTAGGGGTAACGAGGAAGAAGGACACAGATATTTCATTAATTAGGAATAATGACAGCTTTTTGAAACTTTTGCATAAATGACAAAACTTTTTTTTTTTATTTTATTTTTTTGGCCCAGGTTTTCTGAAAAAAAAAAAAAAAAAAAAAAACTCAACACAATTTCTATCTCATCCATTTTTTTAAACACTCATATATTTCAATGGGAGTGGATCTACAACTCCAAATTTAAAAATTCATTCATCAATTTTTTTTTTATTTTTTCATTCTCTTTATTTTGAGACCACATTCAATATATTCCGACGTGATTTCAGAAAATCCGCTGTCGAAATTCACTATTGTTCGAAATTCACAGTCGATATTCACTGATTTTCGGGATTCATTGGGGATATTCACTGAGTGAATTTCGACAGTGAATCACACGAAAAACGATGTAATTATATCGAACCAAGTCTCAAAACGAAGAGCATCAAAAAATAAAAAATTCAGTGATATTTTTATCACGCTTGGATATCTAGATCAAAAGATATGATCGTTTGAAAATCGATGAGGAAAGACAAAAAAAAATAAAAAAAATAAAAGTTCACAGGAAAAAGTTCCCAGGAATATGCGCGGGATTTTTTTTTAATATATATATATATATTTTTGGTTTTGTTCTTCATGCTATAAAAAAATATAAATGTTGTCATTATTCTGTGTGAACTACTTATTCTTTCAAAAATATTTCAAAAGTTGTCGTTATCCCTAATTCTCCATTATTTTTATCAATGAGGAAATATGAATATATGGTAATATTTTTCTTCACATCTGTTTTCAACATAATATATATATATATATATATGGGTATTTGTTTATAGCGATTTAGTTTGAGTCTTAATTTAGACACTTTGTGACACACTTAAATCTTATTTGGTTATAAGGACAAAATTATTGTGTTGATCCAATAATACCCCTCTTATGTTCTATCACCGGCCCCCTCCAACCTAATTCGCCAAACTGCTTCGTCGTCTTCCTCGTCAGTCCATAGTATAAATTCTCAGCCAAAACTGCTCCAAAACAAAACCATCGATCAAAACAGAGCAAAATGAAGACTCAATCATGTCGGTTGCTCGATCTACCACAATCAATTTCCATTGATATTCTTTCAAGATTACCACCAATTGACATAATCCATGGCCGTTGTACTTGCAAAACATGGAGCAATTGAATTTTACACCCTGAATTCATCGCTCTCCATTTCTCAAGAACACCTACTTATTTTCTCATAAACAATCTTTCCTCAAACCCAATTGATTCCAGATCTTTCAACCTTATTGAGTTTGAAGATGATCCCGATCATCGCCATCATCTTCAAAAATTGCAGGGGATCAAATCGAGCTTCAAAACGAATTGGATTACGAAATGAACATTGTTTGGATAATTAATGGGTTCGTTTGCATCCGAAATGAAATTTTTTGGGATAATAATGGTGTTCATTTTGCTAATGAAATTTCAAACTCCTCGAGGATTGATTGGATCAAAATCAGACTACACCTCTCAATTTTATATTTTGAAATTGAAACAAATGAATTTGAAAACGTTGCTCTAGATATAACTTAGGTGGTATTATGATGAAATTATGCCTTGCTATGGCTTGACTGCAACACGGAAGCTTAAGCACTCTGCTCAAGTTTTCAAATGTTGTTTTCAAGATTTTCGATTCAGGGGAGCATCAAGTCAATATCCGCCACTTGATTGAAGAAGTGTTTTTGTTTGTTCATTTTTTGGTCAATCTTCCAAACCAAGATGTAATATGTTAGGAAAAGCTAGTTGGATTTTGATCCGGTGTTAAATAGTGCATGAAACACTTCATAGTTTCCAAAAAAAGTCAATTCATTGTTTTTCTTCTTCATGGAAAATATCATTTGGGAAACTACTAAGATTATTGACATGTGGTGTTTAAAAGTTCTTTTAGTATATTGAATTTGGTAAATGATGAAATGTTTCAAATGATTGTAGTTGTTGTGTTTCAAAAAGTTTGGGCTTGGTAGCCATAAAAGGCAAGATCGAACTCGACTCGCTAAGTACTCGATAAAACTCGACTCGGCTCGTAAGGTCGATTATTTTCATAGAATTCATTTAATTTTTAATAAAATATAACAAGATCGAGCTCGACTCGTTAATAGTGGTCAATGCATCGCAATGTCTCTCAGATCATCGAGATGTCTCTTCATCGAGGTGTCTCTTCATCGTAATGTCTCAACTTTATGTGTCATCTGATCGCGATTGTTAGTGCATCGTGGTCTCTCTCGTGATCGCGGCGTCTCTGCATCGTGGTGTCTACGCACCGCGTGTGTCTCAGTAATTGGGGTGGTCATCTGATCGCGGTGGTGAATGCATCACGCGGCGTCTCGTGATCTCGGTGTCACTTCATCGCGATGTCTCGTGATCACGGTGTCTCTGATCGTCAAATGTCATAACATCGCGATGTCTCTCAGATCGCGTGTCTCTCAGAATGCGGAGTCACTTCATTACGTGTCTCGTGCATCGCGTGTCAATGCATCGTGGGGTGGTGTCTACATCATCGCGTTGTCAAAGCATCGCGGTGGTCATCGTGATCGCGGTGTCTCAGATCGCGTTGTCGGTGCATCGCGGTGTCTCGTGATCGCGGTGTCACTTCATCACGGTGTCACTTCGTCACAAATGTAATCGCGATCGTCTTTGCCTCTCGCGATCGCAGTTGTCACTTCATCGCGGTGTCTGCGTGATCGGTGTCTTTGCATCGCGGAGGTTAATGAATTACGGTGGTCACTACATCGTGGTGGTCAATGCATCGGGGTGGTCAATGATCGAGATGGTCACCGCGATCGCGTGGTCAATGCATCACGGTGGTCAATGTGTCGTGCGTCGCGGTGGTCAATGCATCGGGATGGTCAATGCATCGCGTGGTTAATGCGTTGTGGTGGTCAATGCGTCGCGGTGGTCACCGTGATCGCAATGTCTCTACATCGCGCGCCTCGTGCATCGAGGTGTCTCTTCATCACAATGTCTCTACATCGCGTGTCACTATATCGCGGTGTCATCGTGATCGTGATTGTTAGTGCATCGCGGTGTTTATGCACCGCGTGTCTCTACAACGGGGTGGTCATCACGATCGCGCGCCTCTACGCATCACGCGCCTCTCGCGATCGCGGTGTCACTTCAACGCGATGTCTCTACATCACGGTCTCTCGTGATCGTCAAATGACATAACATTGTGGTGTCTCTCGCAATGCGGTGTCACTTCATTGCGGTGTCTCTACATCGCGGTGTCAATACATCAAGGGTGGTCTCGTGATCGCGTTATCAATGTATCACGGTTCTCGGTGCATCGAGGTGTCTCCGCATGGAGGTGTCTCTGCGCATCGCGGTGTCACTTCATCGTGGTGTCTCGTGATCGGGTGTCACTTCATCATCGTTTGTCTCTCGTGATCGCGGTGTCTCTACATCGTGGTGTCACTTCATCATGATGTCTCTGCATTGTGGTGTCTCTGCATCGCGAAGGTTAATGAATTGCGGTGGTCACTGCATCGCGGTGGTCAATGCATCGGGGTGGTCACTGCATCACGGTGATCAATGCATCGGGATGATCACTGCATCACGGTGGTCAATGCGTCGTGCATCGCGGTGGTCAATGCATCGGGAAGGTCAATGCATCGCAGTGGTCAATGCGTCGCGGTGGTCACTGAATCGCGGTGGTCTTTGAATCGTGGTGGTTAATGCATCGTGGTGATCAATGCATCGCGGTGGTCCCTGCATCGCAGTGTCCCTGCATCGCGATGTCTCTACATCGTGGTGTCTATGCATCGCGTTTGTCAGTGCATCGCGGTGGTCTCTGCTGTTAGGTGTAATGCCCGAAAGACAATTTTGTAATTATTTTATTTAATAAATGAAATGATGTTATTATTCATATTTATTATTCTCATATTCACCGATGTGACAATAGTATTTACACTACATAAAACCCTAAGTATATCGTTTATGTAATCACTTAACTCGATTGTATGGTATATATACATGGGAGGATTGAGTTAGTGAAGATGTACTTAAAATACAATTAGCCCGTAGTGAAGTTAATCGAGAGTATCGGGTCTCTCCTTTAACGTCTTATTAATGCGCCTGAACACAATAGGTGTGATTGTCTTATCGGACTTTCGGTTAAGAGAACTAATGGGGCATTTATATATGATAGATATATCATATAGAAATTTGGACCGATTTGATTAGAGTTCACGATATAATTCCGTAATCGAAGTCTTATCGAATCAATGGATGATCATATTTATGGATATATCTTAATCCCGAGGTGATCACACCAACTTCTTAAATCGCATTATGAGGTTTGACTTGACGGTTAAGGATTACATCGAGTCGTGGTCCGAATTACCCCATCTTGGCATTGTCTTTGGATTGAGTGAGTAGTACGTGTTATCACAGATCACGGAATCCATTGCTTCCATTTATGGAAGTAGATAGACGATTCCTTTATTTGTTAGCCCTAAGAAAATGATCGATCCCGGAGTTCACATTTGACTAATTAGCTACTAGTCGATTTATGTGCACTAATTGATCACTAGGGGTTAATGGTAAATAAGGATAAGAGGTTCTAAAAAGGGTTAACGGAAATTTCCTATTTAGAATGAGCGATCCATGGAGGATTAATCCATATGTAATGATTATATCAATTGACGCTTATTATTATTCTCGTGAGGAGATAAATATAATCTTATAATCGAGAGGAGTGCGAGCCGGGATTATGGTGGCATATTCTGTGATTGATTTATCGAATATAATTATTACGTTTCGTAAGATAATTATTTATTTGATTTATCTGGAATTACTGATTATTAGTCATTTGTCCCCGACGCGCTTTCCTAATATAAAGATAAATATACCGGACGTCGAATCCTAATAATATTAATTTAGTTCTTGTTTGACTTTATTAAAACGATATGTGAATTAATTGTTTAGTGATTATTAAATTAGTTGAAATTTAAATAATTAAATACTGCGGAAAAGACATTTTTAAAGCGACTTTACTCTGAAGGTGGTGTGTTGACCTAATTTTTGGTCAAATATATTGAAAAGGTGCGTGACCTTAATTTTAAAGAAAGGTGCGCATGCAATTTATATTATTTAATTATTAAGAAATTAGTTTTCTTGGATAATTATTTAATGTGTGATTTATCTTTTATTTGTTAAATGATAAATCATGGAATATTAGATATGGATATTTGTTTATAAGGACTAATTTAAGACTTAATAATAAGCGATTTAGGACACACTTAAATCTTAATTTATATAGGACATATTTTAAACAACTTTCCTATTTTACCCTAGACCATAACGCTAATCTGCTTTAAGAAAGGAAAAAAAATCTCTTCGCTGTCTGCCTTCTTCTTCCAGCTCCTCCCGATCTTCTTCTTCCATCGTTTATCTCCTTGATCAAGAAAGTAAAGATTTGTCCTTTTTTATAAGCAGCAGGGGGAGCCAAAGTTTGATGCATCTAAAATTTATGTTCTATATTTATTCAATAGATTTATTGAGCTGAGTTTTGGATTTTGAGATAGGAAAATGGAGGTTTCTGCTGAAGGTAGACAGCAGAAACATGAAGATTTCGTGGTGGCATCGGTTTCGGAGCTGTCCGGTTCGTTGTCTCTCTGTTTTAGTTCGTCAGATTCGGTGATTGTACGGCTCAGTTGTGATAAAGCTAGTTTTTGAGGGAGATTCGAAGCATAGTGAAGCAATTCAGTTGGATGGTGGGAACGTTCAGATTTTTGAATTGAGCCCAGTTCAATCTATGTGCATAGTAGAAGCTTTTGAAGCCGTGAAAGAGAAAACCTATTCAAGGATTCTCCATTCAATTTAGAAACGAGGAGGAAAGTAGGGCCTTCCATTTTGGCATTTGAGAAATGGAAGAAAGAAATTGATGAAGGTTTGTTTTGATTTTATCTGCTGCTTTTGCTAGGATATAGTTTTTGGTTTTTGTATGTGGATTTAAATGAATGAAGAATGCTCCCCGTTCCAACCCCAACCCTCATCTCCCACCAGAAAAGAAAGGTTCTTGTAAGCTGTAACATTTCCTTTGTTATTTGGTGTTGTGGGGATAATTGTAATTGAAGCGCCTTAGGTTGTCCGCCAATGGTATGTTCTAATTGTGTATTATATGCCGATGCTATGACCAGAGTAATGTATAAAGTACTGTTAATTCCATCTTTACGGCTAGAAGGGACATTCTTCTGATACTGTTGAAAGGATAAAATTGATTCTAACTTTTTATTCAGGAGTGCATTTACCTAATGGAACCGTGGCAACATTGAAAAGCAAGTTTGACAGCAAGATTGAGTCATTTCAGGAGATCGTTTCTTAGTTCCCAATGGGAAAATGTTTCCTACTGAGAGATGCTTCTCTCAATTGAGGCAATGGCTTTTGGCAATTTCTGCCCGGCAATTCACTTCCTCGGAGTCCTCTTTACTTTCAGATTCCGTCCGGCAATGGCTTTCAGCTTTTCTCTTTGAATCAAGTCGTCGCTTAGTGCACTGATATTTTGTTGTTTATCTTGCAGGTTGCTGACTTTCGCTCTGGTGTGGACCGATATGCTTCGGAAAAGGGTTCCTTAAAATGATATGTCAAGGTATATATGGTGTGCTGGCTATATGCCTTGCAGTGGCAGGTGAGGAGAAAGCAAGAGCCCAGAATTTTGTTTTACTACAGAGGTTTTCATGTGCTTTGGAAATTCTGTGGCTTCTACTCGGTTTTTGTTGCAGGATGGGTTCAACAAAAGCTAAATATAAAGAAGCCACAAATGGTTGTAACAGAAACATGGGAAAATCAGAATATTATGACTACTCCTCCTGTTACTGAATGTATTGTGGAAACCATGGGGACACATTCTGGTGCTGAGAACAATGATGTTAGTGAGAAGACAATGAAAGAAGAAAATGGAGGCCAAAATAAAGAAGATGAGACGAATAACCAGCAAGGGTTCCTTTTTGTTCCTTTTTGTTTTTTTTCCCCGAGATGATGTTTAAATTTGAATTCCATGTAGAGGAATACCGTACAGATAAAGGGCTGAGCATTGTGGGGGTATTTCCATGCCAATGAAAGATTTGATGACTTTGAGCTCAGCACTGTGGAATATTGGTGATCATATCACTAAATATTTTCCCATTGCTGCTCTACTTTTGATAAGACTGTCTTCAAATTTTTGCGGCAAAAAAATGGTGGAGATGCAATATTTATGATATTTTGTAACACTTCAAATACAGTAGTATCCTAGTCATTTGAGCCATTGATAATTGTAGACATATTGATGTAGTAGTGTTTGATTCATCAATCAAGATGAGAGGAGTGCGTCTAGAGTGCCCGACACTAGTCATTTGAATCATTGATCATTGTGGACCTGTGGATGTTGTATGCATTGATTAATCAATGACTCAAGATCATGGGAGTTTCTGCCGGTTTGATGTCCTATTTTTCAAAGTTTTCCTTTGGTCGAATTTTCGGGACTTTCTTGTGAGTTTTTTCTAGAATTTGGTATACTTTTTCATCATGGCTATTTTGTTTCAATTTTATTTTACATTGGTATGGATTTACCTTCATGATTCTTGTTTTTTAATCTTTGAAAAAAGTGACATTTTCATAATGTGTCACTGCATAAAATATTGGTGTCGTTAGGTGTCATTGTATAAAATGTTGTTGTCATTGGATGTCACTGCATAATCTGTCACTGCGTAAATGTTGTTGTCATTGGGTGTTTAAAAATAGTTCGGTTTCGAAAATCGGCTCGAGCTCGATCGAGCCATAAAAAACGAGATCGAACTTGACTCGCTAAGTACTCGATATACCTTGACTCGGCTCGTAAGCTCAATTGTTTTGTGTAGAATTCATTTATTTTTTATTAAAATATGACAAGATCGAGCTCGACTCGTCTAATATTTGACTCGAATAATACTTTTTGAATTATAAAGAAAGCCACTCGTGAGAGGTGCAATAGCCACTCGACTTACAGGAGAGGGAGAGGATTTAATGCTCTAAAGAGGAAGAGATATATGGTATGGTCAGCTTTAAAAATAATATTTAATTATAAATTTAATAAATATAATTAATAAAATTATTATTTAATCAATCTCGATTAGCTTGTGAGCTACTCGATTACTATATTTTAAGACTCGAGATCAGCTCGGTTTATTATTCGAGTAGAATCGAGTCAAACTCTCTTGCGGTGTCACTTCATCGTGGTGTCCAAGCATGGTGGTATCAAATGTCATCGCGGTGTTTCTTCATCAAATGTCACTGCATCCCGATGGTCACTGCATCGTGGTGGTTAATGCATCGCGGTAGTCATTGCATCGGGGTGGTCATTGCATCGCAATGATAAATGCATCGTGATGGTCACGGCACCGGAGGTGGTCACTGCATTGCGGTGGTTAATGAATCGCGGTGGTGAATGCATTGGGGTGGTCACTGCATCGCGGTGTCGTGGGTGGCCAATGCATCACGGTGTCACTGCATCACGGTTGCTAGTACATCGTCGTGTCACTTCATCGCGGTGTCTCTGCATCGGGGGTGGTCACTGCATCGGGGGTGGCCACTTCATTGCGGTGTCTCTGTATCGGGGGTGGCCACTTCATCACGGTGTCTCTGCATCGTGGTGTCTCTTAATCGTGATGTCTCTACATCGCGGTGTCTATGCATCGTCAAATGTTATAACATCGTGATGTTTCTACATCGCGGTGTCTCTTAATCGTGATGTCTTTGCATCGTCAAATGTTATAACATCACGATGTCTCTGCATCACGGTGTCACTGCATCGGGGTGTCTCTGCAATGCGGTGTCACTTCATCCGGTGTCTCTGCAAAACGATGTCACTTCATCGCGGTGTCTCTGCATCGGGGTGTCACTTCATTGCGGTGTCTCTGCATCGCGGTGTCACTTCATCGCCGTGTCTCTACATCGCGGTGTCTCTATATCGCGGTGTCTATGCATCACGGTGTCTCTACATCGTTAAATGTTATAACATCGCGATGTCTCTGCATCGCGGTGTCTCTGCATGCATCGGGGGTGGTCACTGCATCGCGGTGTCTCTGCATCGGGGTGGCCAATATATCACGGTGGTCAATAGATTGAGGGTGGTCATCTGATTGGAGGTGTCTCGCATCGAGGTGTCTTTGCATCGCGCGTCTCGTGATCGCGCGCGTGCGTGTATAGGGGTGGTCACCGTGATCGGTGGTGGTCATGCTTTGATCGCGTGTCTCGGCATCGGGGTGGTCACTGCATCGCGGTGAGTCTCTGCATTGGGGGTGGTCACTGCATCATGGTGTCTCTGCACCGTGGTGCCACTTCATCACGGTGTCTCTGCATCGTCAAATATTATAACATCACAATGTCTCTGCATCGGGGTGTCTCTGTATCGCGGTGTCTCTACATAGCGGTGTCTCTGCATCGCGGTGTCTTTGCATCGCGGTGGTCAATAGATCGGGGATAGTCAATGCATCGCGATGGTCACTGCATCGGAGATGGTCACTACATCGGGATGGTCACCCCATCGTGGTGGTCAATACATTGCGGTGGTCAATGCATTGGGGTGGTCAATGCATCGCGGTGGTGAATGCATGGTGGTGTCTCTGCATCGCGGCGTCTCTGCATCATGGTATCACTGCATCACTGTGTCTCTGCATCGGGGGTGGTCAATGCATTGTGGTGGTCAATGCATCGTGATGGTCTTTGATCGGGATGGTCATTGCATCGCGGTGGTCAATGTATCGCGTGGTCAATGAATCGCGGTGGTAAATGCATTGGGGTGGTCATGCGATGCGGTGGTGAATGCATCGTAGTGTCTCTGCATTGCGGCATTTCTGCATTGTGGCGTTTCTGCATCGTGGTGTCTCTGCATCGGGGGTGGTCACTGCATCACGGTGGTGAATGTGTCAGAGGTGGTCACTGCATCGGGGGTGGGCACTACATCACGGTGTGTCTGCATCGGGGGTGGCCACTACATCGCGGTGGTCAATGGATCTAGGGTGGTCAATGCATCGCTGTGTCACTTCATCACGGCGTCTCTACATCTCGGTGTCTCTGCATCGGGGGTGTCACTGCATCGCGGTGTCTCTGCATCGGTGGTGTCACTGCATCGCGGTGTCTCTACATCCGTGGTGGTCAATGCGTCGGAGTGGTCAATGCGTCGCGGTGGCCAATGCGTCGCGGTGGTTAATGCATCGCTGTGGTCAATACGTCGCGGTGGTTATTGTATCGGGGTGGTCAATAAATCGCGGTAGTCATTGTATCGCGGTGGTTATCAAAAAAAAAAAAAAAGTTTTAGCATCTAGAAAATAAAAAAAAAAAAATATATATATATATATATATATATATATATATATATATATATATATATTTTTTTAATTTTTTTTTTCCGCATCCAGAAAATTTAAAAAATAATAAAAACAAAAAAAGTCGATACAACTTGCTGCGCTTCATCCCTCAAAAAAAAAAAAAAAAACTTGCTGCGCTTCTTTTATACTGCCGAGTTTCGGCGCCTACAATTATTAATATGTTAATTGAGGGTAGATTGGTCCGTATACTAATTTTATGTCCTTATAACCAAATAAGATTTAAGTGTGTCCTATTTGCCTTATTAAGTATATTATTTGTCCTTTTAGACAATTGCCCCTATTAGATAATAATATGATTTATCCTAATTTGTTTGGGATAATTATTTTATTTATCTTTTATTTGGAAAAAGGGTTAATGTAATAATTATTTCTTAATTATTTAATCCTTGGAGGACAATGATTACTCTCCTATATAAAGAGAGTTCTCCTAAGCCTTAACACACAATATTTTTGAGTTCCACCTCTTAGAGAGGAGGAAGAAATTTTCGCCAAGGGAGTTAAGGGAGAATCTTGGAGATTTTCCGGGTAGCATATCGGAAGGATTCGAGACGAGAATTTCCTTCCACCGGGAGTTGCTTGGATCACACGTCACGGAAGATCGTGGTGCTCTTCACATCATTGTTCAATCTTCTTGTTGCGGTTCTTGAATTGGATTTAGAGATCCAATAGGTATGTCTTACAACTCCACTTGTAGATATAGATCTAGTTGTTTTATTACGTATATATTATAGATCTAGATCCATAAAATCGCTTCCGTTGGATGGTATTACTAACAAATGGTATCGATCGCCAAGGTGATCTATATTTATACGTATAAAATATTAGATCAGGAGTGGTAAAACATGTAGATTTTTTTGTCCCAATTTTTTTAAAAGGGGGCGACGCATGCATGATTAATTTTTATGTTATGAATGTCTTGGTTGAAGAGATGGATTGGGGTTGAGTGCTTGTTTTACTCGTTAGATCTATTGTAGCTCCTTTGTTTAGCAACAATTGAGCATAGGAATTGTATTTATTTTATGTCAATTTTCGAAATTTATTTGTAAAAGTAGCATCTTTTATTGTAATTTTGAATATCCGGGCTGGAAAAGATGAAGATCTTGCTGGAAAATTGAAGATCAAGACGAAACCCAAGGTATGAACGAGGAGAAACGGATAAAATTTTATTAAAATCTGCTACAGGACTTTTCTGACGCTGAAAAGCGTCGCTATAAGTCCTGTTTATAATTAAATGCATGCGGCTAGGGTTCTACATGCATGCGGCTGCATGATAATTTTGGTAAACCTAATTTCCATCTCAATTACTGCCGTATGGCAGAAAAAAAAAAAAAAAAAAAAAATTAATTTTGGAAAATATTTTTTTTGGTACGTAGCCGCATATAATAAAATATATATATGATTAATTATAATAAATTGGATTTATTTAATTAAAAAGACATTTTCTCCTCTCGGGTGTTCGTGGATCGTGATCCGGCGGTTCGAGTTCAAGATTTGAAGATCAAGACTCGAAGACAACAGGATTATAATTTATTTTTCCTAGAATAGATTAGATACGGGGGTACCAACAATCCATCTCGGTGTTTAAATTTTCCGCAATTTTATTTTTTATGTGTTTGATCATAAAATAGATATAAAATCGAATTGCCATGACATGCATCATATCATAAATCCACTCCATGCATACATGTAGCATTTTAATTTTGGTAATTAAAATAGGCATGTATATTAAACTCGTGTAATTAGTTGAAATTTAATTAATACGTGGTAATTAATAAATTTAGTAACTAATTAAAGATCCGAGGACGAGTTATGAAATCGTTAGCCTTTCGGTGTGTGTTCTCGGTGAACGCCTTAAAGCTCAAACGAGATCACGTTTTGATTCGTAGTGTCTACGAGATTGAATGATGGTAAAAGAACAACAAATCTTGGATAAAACGGTTCGCTTATAGGTTGGGTGGTCAATTGAGCTTCGCTCGAACGACTTAACCCTCCTAGTGTGATGTATGCACGGGGTCCGGCAAGACTAAGCCAAACCGAGAGCGGAGGGTGATTCCTTCTAATCTCAATAGGGCTCTCTTGACCCGACTTCGTCCGATCGTCACATATGTTCCAACGAATAGGACGGGTAGGCTTGCCTACGTTACCGACACCATTCGAATCCTTGATTTGATGTGCTTTTATGTTAACATCAAAAGACGTGGTTAGTTAACCCACCACCACTTCCAAATTATTAAGTGGGAGCGGGGAGGCGACAACCAACCCCACGGCCTCTACTATAGATACAAGTAAGTGAGAGAAGGGTGACGCCTCGCGGGCGCTTTGATTTCGTCCCCCTACGGATGGTGTTCACCCCTATCAACATTCATGGCTTGGTCTCCGAAAGGATAGGATTTACGGGTACTCGTCGGGTCACCGACCTATCCTACGACGGCACACTCGGGCGCGCATCTAAGAGATCCGATATAGTAGGTCACACTCATCAAGGTATTCTTGATAATACCTAGGCTAAAAGGAAGGTAGTCAATGAATAAAGGGATGTTCGATTCTCGTAGGATGTTCGATTCTCACAAGTTATTCATTGATGAGATTGTCTCAATTTAACCGTCATCTCTTTGACCTACCCTACGGCGGCATCGAGATGCGAGGTTAAAACTTGGAATGGTAGAGTAGACTTAATTTTAGTTTACAATTCCTAAAATAAATATAGTAGTGTTAAACTTGAATTAATATATGTCATTTTATTTCTGACATTATATCCCTTACTAAATTGCTTAAAATTTATAATTGACTAGTATTGACTTCGTTAAAAAAGTGGAAAGTAACTAGGACGTTGAACTAGTTAATCGATAATGCAAATTATTTTTCAAAAGAGATATTTTCTCTTAAGCCATTTAAAACCAGAGTGACATATAGGCATGTCACTAGTGTCATTCGTGTCAAACGGAAGACAAACTTAGTTTGATCAAAGGTGATTTCGGACTTTGAAATTCTTCTAGTGAATTTTCAAAGTGTGTAGTGATTTACACACGTAATCCGTTCTAATTGAAAATCGGAAAATCATGAATATTTGCTAGTTAGGCGATATTTGGAATCGATGAACTAGTGGAAGTTGTATGATTTGTATTTTTCTCGAAACATTAGAAGCTGTGTAAGTGTTTACACGAGAGATTTTGAAATTGAAAAATTGGAAAATCATAAAATGAAGCATCATCTTTGGTTAGGCGGTATTTGGAACCGATAAACTAGTGGGAGCTTTAATGTTATGATTTGTTGTTTTTCTAGTATATTAGAAAATCCGACAAGTCGGACAAGTAACACTCAAATAGACATCCCACGGTTCAAGAGTAGTGTCTACTCACACGAATCGCTAGTTCAAAAGCTGTTTCCATTTACGGAAAGTCAAGAATGGGAGAGTATGTCTAAGAGTGTTAGTCATCTAAAAGCGAGTTGATTTTAAGGCTAAACCGAAAATTAATAAACCGAAAACCATAGGATAAGGATAGTGATTTCGGATCACCAACCTATGAATCCTTGGTGATTTTCTCGTAGACTATGTTCTTTGGAAGAACAAGATAGTTATGCATTAACGATTAATAGACTAGACAACGGGCGTAATTTTAGCTATAAATAGTGGGAGTGATATGAGGAAATGAATCTCGGATTCAATCCTTGGATATCGCGGAAAATTAATTTTCGGTTTAAGATTCGTTGAACGAATGGATTTACCTTCTATTCGATAATTTGTTTGTCGTATAGGAAGTGAATATACCATTTGTAGTACGAATCCAAGACTCGGACTTTTGTTTGATAAAGTCAAAACCACTTACAATTTGAAATAAGTATATAAAACACATCTTAAGAACTATTAAAATCAATTGGTTTCTATATTTAGATAAACACTTCTTCATTTTCCACAGTTAGTGCATAGTCCCTAAAAGACAAGACTCAAGGCGGTTCGAGGTGATTCCTTTCTCGACCTGGTTAGATTGTCTTAAAGGTTCAATGACTAATTTTCCTTTCAATCGGAAAGGATAATGGTTATAAAGAAGTAATATAGCTTGTTCATGACGACCTTGGGGTTTGATGAAAGATACAAGCTAGTAGGGGCTTATGAGTAGTGACTTTAGTCCGACAACTACTCAAACACTCCGGTAAGTTTATCCAAAATATTCAAAGGTGTCTCGATTTTGTCGGAGATGGAGTATTCTATACTCGAGAAATGGGCCATCACATAGTCCTGGGGTGATGCTCGGTTCGCCTCATAGTGAAATGCTTTCACTAAGGAAGAAACCACCGAATTGCCTTTACATAGTTGTAGATGTGCCACAATACAATCGCTTAACTCAATAAAGATATTGGAAGTGAAATAACGGTTTACATTGAAGTGTAGAACCGAGAAGTCTACCTAGAATGTGCTTTGGAATTAACGGATAATGAGTGGATTCGGTTCACCCAAATTCCGTCAATCTAAGCATTTAGCACATGATGCTTGATGGTTTGACTGAATTTAGCGTACGTTCGGTCGATGACCAATCGTTATATATCTTGTAGCATTGAGAAAAAGGTTCGTTATTAGATTCTTGACATCGGGAAGGGACGCTTATCTTTGTTGCATCCTTTCGATAGAATCCATGAACAAGAAACCTTGAACCTTGAAATACGTTTACTCAAGGTAGTTACTAAGCGATTAAAATCGCACCACATCCAACATCGGTTGTTGGTGATAACACTAAATACTACTAAACTAGATCGAATTTCGATCCATCCAAAGTAAGTATTGGGAGTATGGTTTATCCATTACCCATTACGATTTCTGCGGACTTTGTAGTCCGAGGATCGATTGATGACCTATGGCTCTCTTTTGTGAGCAAAGATAGGATTACGATAATAGAGGTTGGTTTAATAGCCATAACCCGTGAATGGAGTTCATGACTCAGTTTCTGTTCATACTCTTGTAGAACCACCGAGCGTCTCAGCCCAGTGGGAGTAATTGGATCTACATGGAAGAGAGTAGAATGAATACGAAAGTTTATCTTCAGAGCAAAGCTTGAGTGGTCTAGGGTAATTCCCAAGAAGTAGAGAGTTAATCAGACGTTGGACTCTCTTACCACTTAGTATTGCATGATTTCGTTCAAAAGCGGAAAATAGGGGTGATTTCCGAGATTTTCTTGCCAAACAAACGGAATCTGGATTCTTTCGGAACAGAAGGGTATTGCCTTATGAACTTATGACAGGATGACTGCCAAGGCTTATGTCCTTTGTGGATAAAAGCAAACCTCTTGGTCATTGGAAGTCATATATTTCTATAATATATGGATTTGACCGAGAATATTGATAAGTCTTTTGAAGTCCGGATATCAATTTTTAGTAATCTTGTAGTGAATATATACATATATATTAGTGTTTGTGAAGGATAACACTTGCACCAGGTTGGAATCAACATGGGTGTGTTATCTCAAGTCGACCGACAATGCCACAATTCTCAGTAATGTAGATTTGGACAACATTCTACTGAGTTTGATGGGTCGAATTCATTAGAATCGATCCTTTGGTTTCCCATCCATCTTATTGGTTAAGATGATGCATCATGTGTGTATGCAACATTCAACGAGGAAGTTCTACCCTATGCCTCAGGAATGACTCTCTAAATCTTCGGATAAAGAGAAATGGGATGGATTCTCTTTGTGACAAGAGATGGTCAAAGTTGTTGAACGTCAATTTTGATCGAATCTTACATTCGGTGATTAACAAAGCAAGTTTAGCATGTCCTTTAGTATCTTGAGAGAACGAGGAATAATATGAGGGCATATTCAATTGTGAACTTGGATATGTGAGAATACACTGGTTCTGACTTTGTGTCAGATTAAGGATGATCGTTAAGTCGATCTCGGTCTCAGTGTTTACTCTTGTGTTGAAGCTATTGCCTGGAAGAATCCAGCAACGCCAACTCGACTTTAACTAGTTGGGTGATTAGCGGCTTTTGTAGTAGCTAGAGAGGCGATATAGCTTAAGGATTTCCTTTTCATATCTGGGAGTGATTCTAGATTTGGAAAGCCGATACCACATCATTGTGCAAACGATGAAGGGGTAGCTTATAAGGATTTCCGAAATCACTTGAGTTCAAGAGCATATTGGGAAAGTACCACATGATTAGATGGACCGGCGACGTTTCGATTCTACGGATCGCCTCGAGCCGACAACCTGACTGATCATTAAGACCCATGACATTCAGATATAGGTGCTCCCCGAGTCACTGACCTATCCTACGACGGCATACTCGGAGTGTACTTTGGAATCTGAAATGGTTATGATAAGTTTTATGGGTACTAAAATACGGGATGAGTATCCATTGCTTTAGAGCAAGTGGGAGATGTAGTTTCTTTGTAGTTTTAAATAATAGGTGTGCTCTAAAACAATTAATCACATGCTTTCGTGCAAGTGGGAGATTGTTAGGTGTAATGCCCGAAAGACAATTTTGTAATTATTTTATTTAATAAATGAAATGATGTTATTATTCATATTTATTATTCTCATATTCACCGATGTGACAATAGTATTTACACTACATAAAACCCTAAGTATATCGTTTATGTAATCACTTAACTCAGTGTATGGTATATACATGGGAGGATTGAGTTAGTGAAGATGTACTTAAAATACAATTAGCCCGTAGTGAAGTTAATCGAGAGTATCGGGTCTCTCCTTTAACGTACTATTAATGCGCCCAGAACACAATAGGTGTGATTGTCTTATCCGGACTTTCGGTTAAGAGAACCTAATGGGGCATTTATATATGATAGATATATCATATAAATTTGGACCGATTTGATTAGAGTTCACGATATAATTCCGTAATCGAGAAGTCTTATCGAATCAATGGATGATCATATTTATGGATATATCTTAATCCTGAGGTGATCACAGTCAACTTCTTAAATCAGTATGAGGTTTGACTTGACGGTTAAGGATTACACTGAGTCTGTGGTTTGAATTACCCCATCTTGGCATTGTACTGGATTGAGTGAGTAGTCTGTGTTATCACAGATACGGAATCCATTGCTTCCATTTATGGAAGTAGATAGACAGTTCCCTTATTTGTTAGCCCTAAGAAAATGATCGATCCCGGGAGTTCACATTTGACTAATTAGCTACTAGTCAGTTATGTGCACTAATTGATCACTAGGGGGTTAATGGTAAATAAGGATAAGAGGTTCTAAAAAGGGTTAACGGAAATTTCCCTATTTAGAATGAACAGTCTATGGAGGATTAATCCATATGTAATGATTATATCAATGGACGCTTATTATTATTCTCGTGAGAGATAAATATAATCTTATAATCGGAGGAGTGCAAGTCACGGGATTATGGTGGCATATTCTCGTGATTGATTTATCGAATATAATTATTCTGTTCGTAAGATAATTATTTATTTGATTTATCGGAGCCGCTGATTATTAGTCCATGGTCCCCGACGTGCCTCCTAATATAGCATAGCTATTCTCGGACGTCGAATCCTAATAATATTAATTTAGTTCTTGTTGGACTTTATTAAAACGATATGTGAATTAATTGTTTAGTGGACTATTAAATTAGTTGGGCTAAATAATTAAATACACGGAAAAGACATTTTTCGTGGACTCGGCCCGAATTGGTGTGTTGACCTAATTTTTGGTCAAATATATTGAAAAGGTGCGTGACCTTAATTTTAAAGAAAGGTGCGCATGCAATTTATATTATTTAATTATTAAGAAATTAGTTTTCTTGGATAATTATTTAATGTGTGATTTATCTTTTATTTGTTAAATGATAAATCATGGAATATTAGATAATAATATGATTTATCCTAATTTGTTTGGGATAATTATTTTATTTATCTTTTATTTGGAAAAAGGGTTAATGTAATAATTATTTCTTAATTATTTAATCCTTGGAGGACAATGATTACTCTCCTATATAAAGAGAGTTCTCCTAAGCCTTAACACACAATATTTTCGAGTTCCACCTCTTAGAGAGGAGGAAGAAATTTTCGGCCAAGGGGAGTTAAGGGGAGAATCTTGGAGATTTTCCGGGTAGCATATCGGAAGGATTCGAGACGAGAATTTCCTTCCACCGGGAGTTGTTTGGATCACACGTACGGAAGATCGTGGTGCTCTTCACATCATTGTTCAATCTTCTTGTTGCGGTTCTTCGAATTGGATTTAGAGATCCAATAGGTATGTACTACAACTCCCTTGTAGATATAGATCTAGTTGTTTTATTACGTATATATTATAGATCTAGATCCATAAAATCGCTTCCGTTGCGGATGGTATTACTAACATCTGCATCGCGCTGGTCATTGCATCGGGCATCGCGGTGGTCAATGCATCGGGATTAGCTCGCGACGTACTCGATTACCATATTTTAAACTAGAGATCGGCTCGGTTAATTATTCTAGTAGCTCGACATCGCGGTTGTCGGTGCATCGTGGTGTCACTTCATCGCGTGTGTCTCGCGATCGTGGTGTCTCTCTGATCGCGGTTGTAAGTGCATCACGGTGTCACTTCATCGTGGGTGTCTCGCATCGCGGTGTCTCTTCATCGTGGACGTCACTTCATCGCAATGTCTCTGCGATCGGGTGGTCAATGTATCGCGGTGGTCACTTTGATCGGGGTGGTCAATGCATCGCGGGGTCAATGAATCGGGGTGGTCAATACATCGCGGTGGTCAATGATTCGGGGTGGTCAATGCATCATGATCTTCAATGCATCGCGTGGTGAATGCATCACGGTGGTAAAAATAAAAAAAAAAAACTCCTTTTTTAGCATGCAAAAAAAAAAAAAAAAAAAAAAAAACTTTTTAATCATGCAGAGAGAAAATATATTATAAAAAAAAAAAAAAAAAAAAAAAAACATAATGTAACAACAAAGAACAACTTTTGGCGCCGGCTTTGCTGTTCTTTTTTTTTTTTTTTTTAATTCAGCGTGGCTTTTATCAATTGAGGGTAGTTTGGTCTTTGTACTAATTTTGTGTCCTTATAACCAAATAAGATTCCTTGATGTCCTATTTGCCCTATTAAGTCTATTTTGTGTCCTTTTAGACCATTGCCCCATAAATATATAAGGAATTAATATTGGATCATATTGTGTTGCTTGAGGCTGAAGAAAAGATATTTTAAAAGGAATTAATATTGGATAAGGGGTCTCTATTTCACACCTTCACTATCTTGACGATGTTATCTTTATGGGGCCTTGGCAACCTGAAAACCTTAGAAATCTCAAAGCAATCTTAAAGTGTTTGATAATATTTCCGGTTTGGAGGTATACTTGACAAAAAGTAAGATTATGGGCTTTAATGTTTGTTGTGGGAGCTTGAATCATTTGCGTTTTCGTTGGGTTGCTCTTTGGGGACTCAACCATTTTCTTACCTCAGGTTACTTTTGGGGACGTGTATGAGCAAAGTTTCACTTGGTCATGTGTTGTGGATAAATTTATGAAAAACATTCATCTTGGAAAGCTTCACTTCTCGGTTGGAGGCGGGTTGGTTTTGGTGAAATCAGGGTTGGGAAGTCTGCCACGGTTCTTTTTCTCGCTTTATTGGGCTCCCTTGCGGGTTCTTAATGTGCTTCAGAGAATTAAATGCAATTTCCTCGGGGTGGGGGTGAGAGCAAAAATTCCTTGGATCCTTAGAAAATTCTTGTAAGAATAAAAATTCAGGGGTTGGGGATTGGGTCTCTAAAAATTCAAAACGCTTGCATTTTAGGAAAATGGTGGTGGAGATTCTTAAATGAAGTCAGTCTCTTTGGGTTAGAGTGATAAAGGTTATATATGGGGAGGAGGGTGGCTTTTATGGGAGTGTATCTAAGAGGCGTATGGGGAAATATAATTGAAAATTATCATAAGTTGAGAGGTTAGGGTGTGGATCTTATAAATTCTGTTGGGTGGAAGTTGGGGAGGGGGGATCGTATTTGTTATTGGAAAGACATATGGGTAGGAGACATGGTGCTTATGGAGTGTTTTCCTAGGCTTTTTGCTTTGGAGGTAGTTAGATATAGTAGAGTGTGTGAGAAAGGTTAGTGGATTGAGGGTGTTTGGAGGTGGAATTGGTCTTGAAGAAGAGAGTGAGGGGGAGGGAGTGCGGAGAATTTCATCTCTTATCTTCAGTTCTTGCAGGTGTGTCTTTTCCCCCTGATCGTCACGATTTATTGGTGTGGAATCTCAGCCACGATTCTTCATTCTCGGTTCAAGCACTAAGAGTTTGTGTCGAGGATGCTGTTTCGATGTCTCTAGGAAATGGTGCTGCCTCCTTTTCTAATATTACATTAAGTAATAACCGTTTTGTACCTTCCAAAATTAATATTTTTGCTTGGAGATGCACCTTAAACATGATAGCAACCACTGACAATCTTCTTTCTAGAGGAATATGTTTACCGGACTATGCTTGCGTTTTCTGCTCCTCACATATCGAATCGGTTGATCATTTATATTTTGGGTGCTTCAAGGCTAAGGAGACGTGGTATGATGTTTATGAATGGTGTGATATGATTTTGCCCTCTGCAAGCTCTTTCAACATTCTTTTCCTTGGGGTCGACAAATCGCAAATATTGTTAATTTCTCAATAAGAAATCTGCTGAGAGATGGATTTCCATAAAGAAGGTCACCCTTTGGTGTATATGTAAGGCAAGAAACAACATTAGGTTCAACCAGCAACTCCCTTCTTATAGGTGTATCATAGTTGATATTAAGCAATCTTCATTTATGTGGATTAGTTCCAGAAGCAATGATGTCAAAGGTGGATGGGGCCAATGGTGGCAGTTCCCGCCGTAGCTGAATGGATATTGTAGCTGGGTTTGTTTGGAGAAATTTGTCGAGGTGTTGCAGCTGTCGTTTTGTCAGGAAATTTACAGTTGGTTGAGATGACACTTGTGCCATTTCCTTTAGTAGGAATTGTTGTTTGAGTTATGGTGTGGTTTGGGGCCATTTTAGAACTTTGTATTTAGCATCTTGTAATTTATATCTTTGGACATATCTATCATCTTTTTAGATATGGTTTTAAATAAATTTGATGTTAAAAAAATAAAAAAAATAAAAGGCTAGCCTCCTTTTCGAGTTTCAAATAATAGAAAGTTGAAAGGAATTTTTGGAACTTAACTTCCAACGAAGTTAATAAGAAAGAGCCGTGCATCCTCGATGAACACAAAATTTAGAATGGTCATGGTGCACATCCTACTTGGTGCATCATAACCAATAGAAAAATTTGTGGATGACATGGACTAATACATGTGAAAAAAAAAAACACCAATATCATAAATCTTGAAATTGATGACTTGGCGGTCCAATTCTTGCAACTCGATCACCCTAAAATTAGTGATCGATGAATTAGAAGAAGAACATGAGAAATTCGGATAATCAGAAACCGCAAATTTTAAAGAGGTCAATGATGGACCTTGTATTGTGTAAGATATACTCCATTCGTTCCTAAATAACAGAGGCTGCTGCCGAAAAGTTCTATTCCAAAATAACTAAGGCAGAATATTTTCCAATACAAAATTTAATGCACTTTTCCCTTTTTTCCCATCTCTTTATTTTTTCCATACACTGTCTTAAATGCACCAACATTATTTACTCTATTTTGTATAAGGGTGTTTTAGTTTTTTGTCTAATTAAAGTCAAAACAATAAATTACTTTCTACGTGTATTTGGCAACTACCTCGTTTATTGTGAATGGAGGGACTATATTTGAGGTGTTAACATATTTTTCGTTCTTTTAAAAAAAATTCATTGATGGAATATGTACGATTTCATGATCAAGGACTGTCGAGGATAATTTAATATCAATCTAAAATTATTATTATTACATATTTATTTTATTATTGACTTGTTGGCCGAGTAGCTAAAAGCCTATATATTTGTATCTCTACTGTTGAATCAAATCCATGAAAACAACAATATAGTTTGATTTATGATATGGTAGCAGAGCGATATCAATTTTCTCTCTCGTTATGTCAATTTTTCCTAAAACCTAACCTTTTTTTTCTCTTCCAAGAAAAAAATCACCACAACATCCTTCTTTGGCAAGTATGTCCAAAGAACACCATCTACTCCGTGCGACCTCGTCATCAATATGACCCCGCTGCCATGGTCACACCGTCCCGCTCTCTTCGGCCCCCTTCCTCCGTCCTTCGTTGTACACCACTACCCTCTGCAAAATTCGATCTGACCCTTGCTGTGCAACCTCCCGCTGGCCAAAAATCCGTAAAGTCCCATCTGACTTCTCCTCCTCTTCGCCGCATCCTTCTGCCACTTCCGCCTCCGCTCTCTTCGCCACACACGTCGGATGTGGTCCAATCCTCCTTCCTCAAACACCACACACCGCTCCAAGTCCCGCGGCTCCCACCCCGTAGTCCTCTCTACACCGGTCGCCCCACCCTACAACAAGACCTCACCCGCTGTCTCCCTCGCCTAACTCCCCAACCCCGCCGCCTTCTACCTTCTCCACCTATAAACATCATTTGCACACTAATCCCGGTCGGGGGCGAGTCCCCACCTCTCGTCATGTCTATGCTCATTACACGTCCGGCCCCACAAAAATCCAAATTTTTGTGCCACAAACAGCCATTTGGCCACATCATGTCGCCTTCGTTACACGTACCCCCACCAGCCGGTTCCCCATGCACCTTCATTCCGGCCGCCTCAAGTCTATATGGTGTCCCCACATCCCGGACCTACTTGGATCGTAGATACGGGGGCCACTCATCATCTCACTAATGACCTTCAGAATCTCACACTTTCGTCTGCACCTTATGTTGGGCCCGACAAATTCCGTGTCAGTGACGGTACAGGTTTATCCATTACTCACTATGGCTCCTCTTCTGTTAATTCTCCCTTCCAGTCTTCTTATTAATCTAATGTACTTGTCACCATTTCCCTTACCCGCAATCTTTTATGTATGCACAAGTTTGCTTCGGATAATTCCGTATATTTTTAATTTCATGGGTCGTACTTCCTTGAAAAGATTACTCCGGTCACACCCACCTTCGGGGATTTGTTAATGATGGCCTATATCACTTCTCCACCCCACTCTCCCGACCCTCCACCCCTCATCAAGCCTTTGCATCTTCTCTCACCTCGACCACCACGTGGCATTAGTGTCTTGGTCATTGCTCCTATTATGTGCTTCGTCAAGCTCTCAAAAGTCTCCCTACCTTTACTCCTACTAAAACACCCCATGCAGTGTATGCCCTGTGTCAGTTAGCTAAGAGTCATTGGTTCCCGCTATACACTTTTGAGTTTACCTATTCTGCTCCATTGAACTTGATTTACTCCGATGTTTGGGGCCCCTATTCTGAGCCCTCAATTTATGGTTCCCACTTTTATGTCAATTTTCTAGATGACTTCACAAATACCTCTGGCTTTATCCCAGAAAAATAAATCTGATGTTGAAACTATTTATCCTGATTTTCTTGCTATGATTGAAGGTCAGTTTAATACCAACTCAAATCAATCCAAACTGACTGGGGTGGTGAGTACCATTGTGTTTCCGCTCTTCTTACCTCTCTTGGCATCCTGCATCGCCTTTTATGTCCCCACACGCACGAACAAGTTGGTGCCATCGAGCGCCGCCACCGCCAAGTTATTGAAGTCGGCATCTCCCTTCTTGCCCATCCAATCTTCCGCTTCCATATTGGAAGGATGCTTTTATCACTGCCACTTATCTTATCAACCGTCTTCCTACCAGAGTCCTCCATGACAAATCTCCTTTTGAAATGGTCTACCATTGGTCTCCTGATTGTACATTTCTTCGAGTCTTTGGATGTGTGCTGGCCCTATCTCCGTCCCTACAACCATCACAAGAGTGATTTTTGCTCCAAAAATTGTGTCTTTCTTGGCTATAGTCCTTCCCACCACGGTTATAAATGTCTGGACCTTGCTTCTGGCCATATTTATATTGCTCGCCATGTGGTTTTCGATGAATCCGCCTTCCCGTACACATCTTTTTCCTCCAAACCCATACTTGATACCCTCACTATCCCGCTTCCTATCTTTCTGCCAGCACCTTCACAAAATCCACCTCCTATGCCGGCCCCCTCCAACCTGGCTCCGCCCTCTCTGGCTCCCGCTCCTAGCCTTCCTCACCCATCTCCCCCGCATCCACTTCAGCCTCGGCCTCTCCCGCCTCATCTCCTTCCCCACCTGCACCCACTCATACCATGGTCACTCGGACCAAAACCAATTCCCTCAAACCTGTCTCTCGGTCTGACTTTATCTGCTATCCGCTTCCTAAAGCCCTTGTGCCTTTACTGACTCCCTAGACCCTACCTCATATACTAAAGCCTTCAAACACCCGAATTGGTGAAATGCTATGAGAGAGGAAATTGATGCGTTGTTCGTATGCAACTGCACGGGATCTTGTTCCTCCGCATCCACGTATAAATATTGTTGGCAATAAATAGGTTTATCGCACTAAACGTCATGCCGATGGGAGTTTTGAGCGTCACAAGGCTCGCCTTGTGGCCAAGGGTTTCATCAGGCCGAATGGGTTGATTTCACAGACACTTTTAGTCCGATCATTAAACCGGTCACTGTTTGTCTTCTTTTGTCGCTTGCCATTTCGCAGGGTTGATCTCTTCGACAGGTGGATATCCAGAATGCTTTCCTTCATGGGCATTTATCTGAGCCCCTTTATATGCAGCAACCCCATGGATTTGTTCTCCCTGATTATTCGGATTATGTTTGCCGTCTTTGCCGCAGCCTTTATGTCCTTCGCCAAGCTCTCCGTGCTTGGTTCTCTCGCTTCACCGATGTCTTGACACATTTTGGTTTTGTCGGTTCCCGAGCTGACACCTCCTTATACATTTATTCTCGTGATGGTGCTCGTGTTTATATTTTGATTTATATGGATGATATTATTATTACTGGCTCGTCATCTTCTCATGTTGAGAAGGTTATCACTTATCTTGGTCGTCACTTTCCGGTTAAGGACCACTCTGTCCTATTTTCTTGGCATTGAGGTGCTTCCTATCTCTGATGGGCTATTTCTCACTCAGCTCAAGTATATTTCAGCTTCTGCAGCGTGCCTTTCTGGACAAGGCTAAGCCTTGTCAAACAGCTATGTCGGCCTTTACCCGTCTTACTCTAGACGATGGCCTCCGATCCTTCGCTTTACCGCACTATTGTTGACAGTCCGCAGTATCTTAGTTTCATTGGGCCTGATATTGCATTTGCGGTCCACAAGGTTGATAAGTATATGCATTCGCCTACCGAAACTCACTGAGTTGCCGTTAAACGTATTCTTCGATATCTTATCCACACTATCTTCGATAGCCTCTTCTTCTCCCACCGGTCACCTATTTCGCTCTGGGCTTATTCTGATTCTGATTGGGCTACTGCGGTGATGATCGTCATTCATTGGGGCTTATTATGTCTTCCTCGGGGATAATCTCATTAGTTGGCGTAGTAAGCAACACTTGACCGCTTTTAAGAAAGTATCGAGGCCGAGTATAAGACTCTTTCTAACACCGCCGCAGAAATACAGTGGCTTTGCAGTCTTCTACGTGAGATGCATGTTCCATTGTCTACCCTGCCAACCCTTTGGTGTGATAATATTAGCGCCACTTAGCTTGCTCACAATCCGGTGTTTCATGCCCACACCAAACACATCGAGATCGACTTCCACCATGTTCGTGAATTAGTTGCAGCTCGCAAGCTCGGTGTTTCTTTTATCTCTTCGAAGGATCAGTTAGCCGATGTCATCACCAAACCGTTGGCTCAACCCCGTTTTGCCAGTTTAAAGTCCAATCTTCGTGTTCAGTCACTTCCCACAGGATTGAGGGGGCGTGTCAAGGATAATTTAATATCAATCTAAAATTATTATTATTACATATTTATTTTATTTTGTGACTTGTTGGCCAAGTAGCTAAAAGCCTACATATTTGTATCTCTACTATTGAATCAAATCAATGAAAACAACAATACAATTTGATTTATGATATGGACCACCCTGAACAAGCCAGTCATCGGTCCAACCAAAAAAGAAACCGCTTATTTACGAACAATCGGCAGTTGGTGTACGTACATGCAAGGACGGAGCCAAGATTTTAATTTATGGTGAGCTGATAGACTATATCTGGTTCTCGAATGGGTTGGATTAAGAAAATTTGATAGATCAAACTGGATTACATCGATTTTTTAGTATAATATTTTTTTGTCTGGATGAGTTTAGCCCCCCTAAACATACTACATACCTCCGTCCTTGTACATGTCAAGAATTTGTGTGAGTTTTTAGGAGGTTAGCGGTTGAAGGGTTTTTTTAACAGCAAATAATGGATTATATTAAGAAACTTTAGTGAGATGCTAGACAAAAGTGATACAACAGTCCGAGCAAAAAAAAAAAAAAAAAAAAAAAAGCAAATTATCAACAGCAAACAGCATCAAAAAACCACAGCAAACAACATAAAAAAAAACAACTCCATCTGGGGAAGAATGGAAAGAGGGAAGAACACCTACTACCAAAGGATAGAACCAACTGAAAAGTTAAGGAGAAACTATCCACTATTATGTTGCAGGAGAATGCTCCCCTCTAATTGCAAGAGAATGCTCCCCTCAGCGGAGAACCATAAAAATGATGTTTGTTGAATGTCCGAGAAAAGGGCATTCTGATTATAATCCGCAGCATTGAAAATGAATTTAGTCCTCATCCGCCATATACTCCAAATTTATCTTTTTGCTGTACTTTTTTAGTACTCGGTTTTTCTGGCCCTTGAAGGAGGATTGGTTTTAGGTTTTTCCTTATATAGTGTGGTGAGTTGTGAAATATGGATAAGCATGAACATGGAAAAATCATTAAGTTTGTTATCATTAGTACGTTGTCATATTATTCAATTCGCTTTACTTTATGACTGTTCCCATGCATGGATCGCATATATTGAACAATGGTGCACATATGCTGTCTAGAATACATTCTTCTGCGGATTGCAATGAAGAAGAATGTTTCCAATGATTGTGGTGTAAATGTTATTTCACACAAGTTCGTGTACATAGTTTAACGACTGAATGGCCTTCTTGTTAGGATCAGACGCTTATCCAATTGGTGGTAGTAAAGGTGCAACTTTTGGTGGTAGTAAAGGTGTAACTTTGGCCTTCTTGTTAGGATCAAGCGTTTATCCAATTAGTGGTAGTAAAGCTGCAACTTTATTTCTTTAGGCATTCAAAGTGTGGATCAAGCGTTTATCCAATTAGTGGTAGTAAAGCTGCAACTTTATTTCTTTAGGCATTCAAAGTGTGGACAATCTGTCCAACACACCCCAAATGTTGGCAATCTGTCCAACACAAGTGTGGGCAATCTCACCCAACACTTGCAATTTTTTATTTTTATTTTTAAATTAATGTTCCAACCAGGGTTCGATCCTGTGACCTCTGGTTCCGATACCATGTTAAGATCAAGCGCTTACCGTTGTACTAAAACCAATTGGTATTAATAAATGTGCTATTTTATTTCCTTATCATTTAAGAGTGTGGGCAATCTGTCCCAACACCGCCCCTCAAGTGTGGATAATCTGTCCAAGATTGCCCACACTCTTGAATAAATAAGGAAATATTACTACCACCAATTGACTTTAGTACAACGGTAAGTGCTTGATCTTGACATGGTATCAGAGCGAGGTTACGGGATCGAACCCTGGTTAGAATATTATTTAAAAAAAATTGGGCAAGTGTTGGGAGAGATTTCCACACTCGGCGGGAAGTCTTTGGGAGAGATTTCTCACACTCTTGAATGAAAAATTGTGCAAGTGTTGGGATAGATTATCCACACTTGAGGGGGGTATTGGGAGAGATTGCCCACTCTTGAATTTATAAGGAAATATAGTAGCACATTTACTACCACCAATTGGTTTTAGTTCAATGGTAAGCGTTCGGTGACACTTCTTGATGTCAGTATTGGCTAAATACTTTGTCCAATTTTTTATTATGCATATGATATATTTGTTACGTAGGAATGAAATAGGGAATAGAACAAATTCATTCCATTACTGCGTTTGGAATGTGAAAAAATGGAAGGAAACAAATTATATGAAAGGTGACATATTGAGTGATGAGTAGAGTGGGTAGTGGATTAAAGGTGTGGTGGGGTAGGGTATGGTATGGTTCATAAGGTAGGATAGGTTGGAAGGGGTGGGTTAAGTGGGGTGGGGTAACCCCCACCACCCATTGTACCCTACCACACTACTCTACCATACTCTACCCACCATTCCTTACATATCACTCGTCTTACCAATCACCCAAACGCACCCTATCTCGTTACCCACCCTACCCTATCTCAGTACCCCAACGTACTCTACGACCCACCTACCTCACCTTACCCTACACCGCCTTAACTTACCCCTACCCACCCTTACATATCTTACTCTACCTAACAAGACCCTACTTAACTTACGCTATCTCACTCCACCAAACGCTACCATACCTCACCACCCTACCATCCCAGGGGCGGATCCAATATTGTTTTCCTGTAAGGCCACCGGATTGTACAACTACACTTTTTTTTTCCAAAAATTTGTTCCAATTGGGATCACCGGAGCCTAAAACTACATTTATAACAACAACATGACAATTTTTAACAAAAAAACTACATCGTTTTAATACTAAAAAAATTTCCCCGAATCTCAGTAGGGTCACGTGACCCCACCCTGGTATACACAGATCCGGTCCTGTACCATCCCACACCTCACCTCACCCTACATTACCCACCCCACGCACCTATCCTCTATACCCACCCTACCCTAGATTAGTACACCATCCTACTTTACGACCCACCTGCATCACCCTACCCTACACCACCTTAACTTACCCCCTACTCTACCTTACATACCTTACTCGACCTAGCCAAACCCTACATAATCTACGCCACCTCACCCCACCCAATGCTACCATACCTCACCACCCTAGCATCCCACACCTCACCTCACCCAACATTACTCCACCCCATCACACCCTACCTCTCTACCCACCCTACCCTACCTCAGCACCATAACCTACTATATGACCCACCTACCTCACCCTACCTTACCTTACCTCATACCATATATACCTTACATACCTTACTCTACCTAATGAAACCTACCTAACCTACGCCACATCACCTCACCCAATGCTACCATACCTCACTACCCTACCTTTCTCTACCCACCCTACCCTACCTTTCTCTACCACCCCAACCTACCTCTTCTACCTAACTCTAGCCTATTTCACCCCATTCCTACCCTACCCACCACCTCATCCTACCCTACCTTATCTCACCACATCCTACCCTACCGACCCAACCTAACTACCTTACCCCCTACGTACCTTACCTTAATCTTCTACCCTAACCCATCACCACCCTACCCCACCTTACCCACCATGCCATAACTTGCCTTAACACACTAACATACCTTTTCACTCATCTACCAAACCCAACGACACTTTCACCCCACCCTACCCTACCTACCCTATGCCCCACCCCACCCTCCCTACCTTACCCACCACCCCATTATTCCCTACTCTATCTCACTTTATCCTACTCTACCTTACCATACACCACTTACCATTATCCATCACCTACCATACCCTACCACCCACCCACTTTTACCCCATCACCACGTGTTTTGTCAATTTTTAATTTTATTCCATAGCATTCAATCCATTTTTTTTGGAAAGAATGAAAATGGGCATTTTTCATTTTATTAGAATAAAATTTCATTTCATTCCATTACCTCATAATCATGCACAAACATTGGAATGGAATGAAAAACATTTCATCCATTCCATTCTCGCCTAACAAACATGTCATAAGTGTTTTGTAACGACTGTGATTTGTTTGTGTAAATTGTTCATAGAGAATTAGGAAAAAAAAAATGCACTTTTTGAAAGATTTTTAAGTGAAGGGATAGCTCAATCAGATTTATAGTGCGAAAGACAACATGTACAAGATTTACAGCTTGCAGGACTAAACAAAAGAAAATAAATAAATAAATAAAGAAACCGACGCCAAACACTCATATCTTTTGATCTATATCTCCAAACATGATGAAAATTTCATCATTTGTTTTTAATTTTTCCGTGCTTTTCATTTTTGAGACTTGGTTCAATATCACTACATCGGTTTTCGTGAAATTCACTGTCGAATCTCATCAATGAATCCCGAAAAACAATGAATTTCAAACAATAGTAAATTTTGATAGCGGATTTTCAGAAATTACGTCGGAATATGATCAATGTGGTATCAAAATAAAGAGCATGAAAAAATAAAAACAATTCAGAATTGTAAATTTTCGAGTCGTAGATTGTGAGATATAAGTGTTTAAGAATGTTGATTACAAAGAAAGTGCGTTTTTTTTTTCATTTTTTTTTCAGCCGCATATCATTCGATTTTTTTTATAAAATAAGTTTGTTCTTTATGTAAAACTTTTAGAATTGTGTCATATTCACTAATTTATATATATATATATATATATATATATATATATATATATATATATATATATATATATATATATATATATTTTTTTTTTTTTTTTTGTCTTTCTACCTAATTTCTCATATTGTTCTCACAAAAAAAATTCTCATATTGTTTATTCTCCTCATGGTATTAGATATATCAATGACAGCACATCATTTACGGAATCGTTATTGTTTAATAGTTTTATTTTCTTGGAGTGATGCTTGATTTTCTAGTATTATTTTAGTGATAATGATGGCTTATTTAGTGATGGATTCATGATTGGTAATTTACACCATAAAAGAGTACACTGAGGGGATTTGTCAACATTAAGTCATGATTTAAGGAGGGAAACATGAATCTATAATGATGGAAATCTGGGATCTTTGGCAAAATCGGAAGCCTCGCAGATTTCACCAATAGTGGAGAGGTAGATGAGACGGCTGACTGCCCCATCATATTTCCGTGTCAGCGCGTGGGGTACATGCGCCATCTTGACTTCCCAGAATTCATTCAAACCTCGGGAACCGGGCCTAAGTACTTTCGCGGCTTCGGGAAGTACCTTCGCGACTGCCTGAGATTTTTCTTTCTAGATTGCTTAAATTTTAATTCAGCTTCCATTCTCATTCAATGCTTAGTTTTTATCAATCGGCATTGACTCCTCATAGCCTAAGTTCTTGTCTTTCTCAGTTTTTTCTTCTCCGATTCGACTAACCCACTTCACAGGACTGCTAAACAAGTAAAAAAAACCTTACCCCCATCCTTTAGCACAAAACCTTTGGATGTGGTAAGATGAAAAAAAACTTGTTGTCCAATCCCGCTACTTTTATTTGACTCAAAAATATCCTAAGGGTAAGATAGTAGTTCTGAATTTAATGTCATGACTCAACTTCCTTTCGACTCTCACTTAGTTTGATTTTGGGTTTTCACCGCCAAAGATTGCACTCGAGAGGCCTTAACCGAGATGCGTCTTTCCTCTTTTTCACTAATGCTCTTCCTGGGCTTTTTATTTCTAAGTAGAGGCATTCCTTTTTCTATCTGAGCGCTACTTCTCGAACCTCTTTAAAACCTTGAGCCTTCGGCCCCTGCACTTTTGGCCTTCCTTGCCGGTGCATTCGGCTTTCTTTGTCTACTTTGAGATTTTACCCTTTTGCCCAAATAATCCACTTTTTCTAATTTGACCTCGAAACATCACTGTGCTGGGCGGATTCGTCAAGACTGGTCGTCTCTCTTAACGCATTATTGTGATTCTTCTTGTCCTTTTCTCGGAGTAGAACTGTCAAAAATTCATGCTCTCTGGTTTCAACTACCACTTGCCTCGTATGATCTCGGATGTCCTCTATCTCAACAACTTTAACTTCCCTAGAATTTGAGCTACGCGGTATTGTCCTGGTCGGTTGGGGAGTGGCTTTAGGATCGTATAGGTTCTTGCATCATTGTTGACCCTAAGCGTGATGTCGTAGTTATCGTAGTCCAAGATTGCTCGGCTGGTCGCTAAGAAAGGACGTCCGAGCAAAATATCTGCACTCGGATCATCGAGGATGTCCATAACTACAAAGTCAGCAGGGAATTCAAAACTTCCCACTCTGAGCTTACAGTTTCTTAGCGTGCCAATGAGCATATCGATCTCACGATCGACAAAATGCATATTGCGCGTCTCAGTCAACTCGACCTTAAATTTAGCATGCTTACACAGAGAAAGAAAGAGAATGTTGCAACTAGAGTTTGAATCGCACATTCCCAGTCCTAAAGATACTCAATTTATCGAGGTTGGGAGCCTTAATGTACCAGGGTCTCCTAATTTCTCTATCAAGTCTGAATCAGGGTAATCCTCTGAATCAGGGAACATGGTGTCCGGATCCTCTTTCGGATCGGAGTCAGTAGAAGGTACATCAATTAACTCAATAGGAAACTCACCTGATCTATAGGTCTCGTACTCTTTGAGGTTGGCTTCCTTTTCCTTCTCAGTTCCGGTTGCTTCCTTCTCCTGTTCTACTCTTCTCTTGTCCGCTTGGTATTGCTCGTATACCTTCGAACCTAGGTAAATTGAGATGGGCATGACATTTATGATTCTTCGTGGCATTGTGCTAGCTGGTTTTGGAATTCCTTTGATCTTACTAGTGATTGCCAAAAGTGTTCTGTATCCTACAAGATAGACAAAACTAAACAAAAACACGATTAGTAATTTCCCGCCTCAGCTGGGCTTAGACCCAACTGTTGCGGATCTACTAACTAGTAAAATACTGGGATGAACACAGAAAAACAAAGACATGATCAGAACCAGAGTCACAGATTTTAGAGGCTGCGGCAAGGCTTGTCGCGGCTTCGGAAACTATTTCCCTTTTTTTGATCGTAAAACGGTACAGGTGTGATAAAAACAGACTCTAAACTAATTAACAAATGAATAGTTCTTATTCAGATTTAATGAACATATTATCTACATTGGCAATTGTCCTCGCAACACATGGGCCAAAACTTAAAATATTGCATTGTTTTGTCAATTTTCATTTTATTTCATCGCATTCAATCCATTTTTTGGAAGGAATGAAAATGGATATTTTTCATTCTATTGGAATAAAATTTCATTTCATTCCATTACCACATAATCATACACAAACATTGAAGTGGAATGAAAAACATTTCATCCATTCCATTCTCGCATAACAAACATGTCATAAGTGTTTTGTAACGACTGTGATTTGTTTGTGTAAATTGTTTATAGAGAATTAGGAAAAAAAATACACTTTTTGAATAAATTTTAAGTAAAGGGATAGCTCAATATCAGATTTATAGGGAGAAAGACAACATGTACGAGATGTATAGCTTGCAGGACTAAACAAAAGAAAATAAATAAAAAAAGAAACAAACCGACGCCTATGTAACAAAATTGGTGTTGCATTTTTCCTCTCTCCTTACTCATTTTTAAACACTCATATCTTTTAATCTATATTTCCAAACATGATGAAAATTTTATCATTTTTTTTAATTTTTCCGTGCGATTCATTTTGAGATTTGGTTCGGTATCACTACATCGGTTTAAGTGAAATTCACTGTTGAAATTCACTCAGTGAATCCCGAAAAACAATGAATTTGAAACAATAGTAAATTTTGATAGTGGATTTTCAGAAAAATTACGTCGGAATATGGTTAATGTGGTATCAAAATAAAGAGAATGAAAAACTAAAAACAATTGGTGACAGAATTGTCAATTTTCGAGTTGTAGATTGTGAGATATAAGTGTTTAAAAATGTTGATTACAGAGAGTGAGTTTTTTTTTTTCTTCATTTTTTGTTTCAGACGCATATCATACAATATTTTTTTAATAAGTTTGTCCTTTATGTAAAACTTTTGGAATTGTGTCATATTCACTAATTTATAATATATTTGTTGTCTTTCTACCTAATTTCTCATATTGTTCTCTCAAAAAGGAAAAAGAAAATCTCATATTGTTCCTTCGAAGTGGGAGCCTCCCCCTGAAGGAACCATTAAGTGTAACGTGGATGCATCAGTCACAGCAGATTCTTCTGGTGTTGGACTAATTTTTCGAGACCATCTCGGGACAGTGTTGGCAGCGTTTTCCTATCGGTTCGATCCGGGCATCGCAGCGTCTTTTTTGGAGATGCGTGCTATCTATCTGGCGATGCAGGAAGCGATAACGCTGGGGTTCATGACTTTGGTTGTTGAGAGTGATTGTCTCATCTGTCTTCAGCGGCTCTGGCAACCTTCTACAGACTTAACGGCATTTGGCTGTTTAGCATCTGATTGTCTTTCTAGATCCCTATTATTTTCTACTATTCAGTTTTCTTTTATTAAGCGTGCTGGGAATGTCCCGGCGCATTTGTTTGCTAGACATGGCATTTTGGTGGCCTCTTTGACTGCTTGGGGTTCTTCCCCACCGTTTGATGTTATCTCTGCTACTCTGGCAGATCTGAATTAATGGAAAGTTTTTTACTCCTCAAAAAAAAAAATCTCATATTGTTTATTCTCCTCCTGGTATTAGATATATCGATGACAGCACGTCATTTACGGAATCATTATTGTTTAATAGTTTTATTTTCTTGGAGTGATGCTTGATTTTCTAGTACTACCTCCGTCCCAAAATGTAAGTCCCTGTTGACTTTTCAACCGTTTTTTGAAGTCAAATTAATCATTGGAATTTCGTTAATTGATGTAATATTATTAAGGTTATGATAAAGTGAAACTTAAATTACATAAATGTAAAAAGTATTAAATCATTTGATGAAATTCAAAAGATTAATTAGACTTCGAAAAACGGTTGAAAAGTCAACAAGGGACTTACATTTTGGAACGGAGGTAGTATTACTTTAGCGACAATGATGGCTTATTTAGTGATGGATTCATGATCGGTAATTTTCACCATAAAAGAGTACATATATTGAGGGGATTTGTCAACATTAAGTCATGATTTAACGAGGGAAACACGAATCTATAACGAGGGAATAGGTCGTCATTTAATCATGATTTAATGATGAGAAAATGATTTGATAATAGGATATGTTATCATTAAAATCATTTTGCTTAGAGGAAATTTCATTATTTAATCATGATTTAATGACAAAAAATGACCCTATGATGAGGGTATTTTTCGTCATTGAATCATGATTTGGTGAGGGATAGTTGACCGTATAATGAGAGGATTGGTCATCATTTATAATATTTTTAATGACGGGTATATACAATCGTTAAATATGTCATATAATTAATGAGGGGAGCTAATTCTCCTCCTTATATACCTTTAAATAAAGAAGAAACTATGAGGGGTGATGAGGAGAATATCCCCTCATTAAATGCCTTTAATGAGTGAATTTGGACATTTAGTGAGGGGAAACCCCTTCCTTAAAAGCCAATTTGCTTGTAGTTTGGCTTCTTCTCAAGAGCGGATGTACACTAGTGGTAAGGGGACAGTCTTTCCCCTTTGAGTTGGAAAGACACACCGGTATATATGAGATGTATTTTATTTTCCTTCCTAATTTTTTTTCCTTGTCTTGTCATATAATCCGTTCGAATAACTTAATTAACAATTTTTCACTAATTATTACCAAGTGATATATACATTTTGTGAAATTTATTATAATCGCAACAATAAAAAAACAAATTGTAAAGCGTATCGTACTATTGTTTTATATTATATTATTCTTGTCAAACAAAAATATAAAGAGGGATAAGTGGTAATTGTTGGGTATAAACTGATGACGATTTCCATCTTTGATATTCAAATAAAATGTATTTCCGGACTGTAGAAAAAAAAAAGAAAAAAAAAAGCTAGTGTATTGCCCCGTCTGGAGTCCTGCGTCCGCCTTCATTTCTTCTATAGACTTTAAGGGACAATAAGTTATTTATGGTTAGATTATATATATAGCTTTCTTTGGTCTTATAATCTTAGAAGTCAGCAACTTCGTAGATCCTTCCAACACCGAGTCAATGATAAGTTGGCCCAAACCTTCATTAGTGACGGTATGTTTTTATAAGACTTCTCCCTACCCTTTGCTTTTCTAACAAATATAATAGGGGTGAAGTTTGAATGGTCTGATTGCTATATATATATATATATGTTCATATCTGAATCCTTGATATTATTTTTTATTTGCAGTTGACATTGTATGTATAGTAGTCAGAACTCTTGCAATTTAACACGGTCAATGTGTAATAAAATATGATGCTAAGAACGAAAAAAAAAATAGATTAAACAAAAAAAAAAAGCGGTATTTGCAAGTTGCATCGTTCGGTACTTTGCCGCTGGTACGGATGAGTAAACTATTGAAACCAAGTCTTGCGTTCGTATTAAAAGATGTTTGAATCTTATCTCTTCTCTTATCTCTCTTACTCATAAAGTATCTATTTATCTCAAGAGCACAAAAGTTTCAAGTGTGCAAAAGACATTTAAATAACAACTAATCTTGAATTAAAAAGTGTCTAGATTCATTCAATAAATTTATGTATGAATTTTGGCAACTGCTTCAGATAAATAGGTACGGAGGGAGTATCTTCTTGTATCTATAAGAAGCTAATGACAGTGTTTACAAGAGGCCACGTGGCCACCCTTTTTGACTGACGCGTGGTAAATTTTCATTTTTTTTTTATTTTTTTATGCAGCAGGTTTTTTTTTTTCTTATAAATACCTAAATTTCGGTTAGCGTTATTTAGAAAACTAAATTTTTATTCTCGATTGCAATTAACACTCTACAATTTATTTCGTTTAGCGTTATATAGAATCCTAAATTTTTGTTCGATCGCTTAACACTCTACATCTTATCTGTAAGCTAACCGAAAACCAAACCGTAAAAAACACCACACGTGACACTTTTTTTTTATCAAAGCTTTGTGGCTTGTTTTTTTTATTTTATTTTTTATTAATAAAAATCAAACGTGTGTCGTTAGTAGTTTGTGCAGAAAAGGGGGAAAAAGGGAAATACAGACGGATTTGAAGTTTTGTTGTGTAGTGTACGATGAAATATGAGCCGTTTAACTATAAAATACAACACAAAATTTCGGTTAACGTTATATAGAGACCTAAATTTTTGTTCGTCGATTGCAATTAACACTCTACATCTCATTTTCGGTTAGCGTTATATAGAATATTATCTTATCTTATTATATCTATAAGAAACTAAGGAAGGTGTTCCACAAGAGGCCACCCTCCTTGGCTGACACGTGACAATTTTTATTTTATTTTTTTAATTTTATGCAGCAGGTTTTTTTTTTCTTTCTTTCTTTAAATACCTAAATTTCGGTTAGCGTTATATAGAGGCCTAAATTTTTGTTCTCGATTGCAATTAACACTCTACAATTTATTTCGGTTAGCGTTATATAAAACATAAATTTTTGTTCGATTGCTACATCTTACCTGTAAGCGAACCGGAAAAAAAAATCACACATGGCACTTTTTTTTAATCAAACCTTTGTGGTTTGTGTTTTTTATTTTTATTTTTAAAATCAAACGTGTGTCATTAGTAGTTTGTGCAGAAAAGGGGAAAAAAAAAGGAAATACCGACGGATTTGAAGTTCTGTTGTGTAGTGTACGATTAAATATGGGCCAAGTTTAACTATAAAATGCAACGCTAAATTTCGGTTAGCGTTATATAGAGACCTAAATTTTTGTTCGTCGATTGCAATTAACACTCTCCATCTTATTTCGGTTAGCGTTATATAGAAACCTAAATTTTTGTTCGATTGCTTAACACTCTACATCTTATCTGTAAGCGAATCGAAAATCGAACCGGAAAAAACACCACACGTGGCTCTTTTTTTTATCAAACCTTTGTGGTTTTTTTTAAAAAAAAAATCATTCGTGTGCCGTTAGTAGTTTGTGCAGAAAAGTGGAAAAAAGGGAAATACCGACGGATTTGAAGTTCTGTTTGTAGTGTACGATGAAATATGGGCCAAGTTTAACTATAAAATACACCGCTAAATTTCGGCTAACGTTATATAGAGACCTAAATTTTTGTTAAATCGATTGCAATTAACACTCTACATCTTATTTCGGTTAGCGTTATATAGAAACCTAAATTTTTGTTCTATTGCTTAACACTCTACATCTTATCTGTAAGCGAACCGAAAATCAAACCGGAAAAAACACCACACGTGGCACTTTTTTTTTATCAAACCTTTGTGGTTTGTTTTTTTTCTTTTTTTTTTTGTAAAATCAAACGTGTGCCGTTAGTAGTTTGTGGAGAAAAGGGGGGAAGAAAGGGAAATACAGATGGATTTGAAGTTCTGCTGTGTAGTGCACGATGAAATATGGGTCAATTTTAACTTTAAAAATACAACAACAACAAAATGGCTGAACAAATCTCCACGCCACGAAAATAGTCACGACGCCACGATTACTCTCGTTTTTTTCGAACCTTTGTGGTTTTTTTTTGGTTTAAATCAACCGTGTGGGAACCCTACGTAGTAAATTGTAGTAAATTAAAATTTTAAAAAAGGATCAAGTTTGCTTCGTTTACTTAGTAGCTTATGCTGAATATGATAAAAAAAATGAAGGAAATACCACGGATTTCACGTTGTGATGTGTAGTGTACGATGGAAGATGGGTCAAGTTTAGCTATAAAATACAACAAAAAAAGTAGCCGAACAAATATCCGCGCCACGAAAATAGTCACGACGCGACGATTACTCTCGGCACCCTATAAATCATCGGTACCTCTGACGCGCGTAACGTAGTGCCAAAAAAGTTATTTGGTGGTGTGTAAAATTAAATGAAAATTAAAAAAAAAAATATTTGTGTCAATAGTAAAATGGTAATACCAATAGATACCGCCTCTATTTATTCTGAGTTTACTTGAAGAATAATTTTTCATATTTGTCTGCCTAGCGATATTGAACTTATTGGTCGTGTAAGAATGTATGATGTACTTATGTGGCTTCTATCGGCCCCACGAAATTACTCACGGTGCCAAAGTTACTCTCGGCGCCTTATAAATCACTCTTGACACCACATTAAATTTTTTTATTATTTTGAACATCATAACGTCGGTGGAACCGACGGACGTTCTTGATCTGGCGTCACTAAATTTGATGTTGGAATACCAAATCAATTTTTATATTCTTCAGACCATTTGACACGTTCTTTTCTTTTCACCAGATGAATGAACACGAGATCAATAACGTATCCATTAATAATAAAAAGAGAAATGCCGTATAGAAAATGAGTGAAACACATTTTCAAGAATATTAATGATCTGGATGCTAAGGCGTCCCGGGGGATTTGACCGTGTAGTATGGTCAGCTTATTATTTTTCTATAATGTTTCATTACGTAAAGACAAAGCTAAAGTGATCGACTTTATGACATTGTTCTCCGATACATCGTATTGTGGTTTATTTTGTAGGTGAAAACTCCTGATAGGGCTGGAAGAGAAGTGATTCACAATCTTCACGTCTCTAAGAAAGAGCTACATCTTGCAGAGAATGTGATATGTTTATGTTGCTCTCTTTGTCTTGTGTCTTGGATTTGTTACGGTTTAAGCTTATGCGATTTATTTCACGTAGGAGGTCTATTCCTTGGTATTATCATTGGTAACAATTTATATTGGGTCCGCCGTGTCTTGCACGGCTCACTTCCACTAGTTGTTAAACAAGAAATCAAACTAACTTGAAGTATCTCTTGAAAGTCAAACTGCTCTTTGATGTGTTACCAATTCGGAAGAGTAATAATACGACACAAAACGTAATGCATACACAGATTCGGGTGAAGAAGGACGATAATTCTAAAAAATTTTGCAATAAAAAAATGTATTCGATCTGAAGAAAAAACACAACTATATATCGGAACACACGTCTAATTGGATGTCACAATTAATCAAAGGCAGTCGGAAAGAAAGGAACAAGAAAAGCCAAAACACGACTATTCATTCTGCGTTTTATAATAATAAAACACTAATATATAACGTATGAAATATCCGAAAAAATTAACTCTTCTAGTAATGCTATCAATAAAAATTTCAAACACTAAACAATGTATTTGAGGGGAACCGACAATTCAAAACTTATTATATTTGTTTAAATGTATCACTTTGATTATAACTATGTATTTTTATTTAAATGATAAAAATTTATGTCAAATTATCAAATTATTATAGATGATAGAGGCGAATATAAATTTTATGGAGACGAAAAAAAACATAACATATATGTAGTAGTGTTTTCTCTGGATCTGAGGGGGGCGAGTGCCTCACAACCTTTGGGGTGCATCCGTCTCTGGACACAACTGTCGTGTCACAATCAGTGACATAACAGTCATCTATACCGTTGATCATGAGATTATATCCTTATTACTACCTCCGTCCAAAAATATAAATCAGGTTTTTGGTCTTGTGGCATAATGCAAGTCTATTTAAAATACTAATGGAGTATTTATTTCCTTTTATTTCTACTTAATTACTTGTTATTTACTTTTCATTACTCTAATGTACAACTATTATACCAATATCAATTGAAGGGTATTCGAGACTTTTATTGTTAAAATTAATGACTTTTCTTTATCTGTGTGAAAATTTTAAATGAACTTATATATATTTTAGACGGATGGAATATTTTTTATGTTTCCGAAGCGAAATAGGTTACACCATTTGGTAAGGTCCAACACATAATTCATTTTATTTGAAGAGTAATGATAATGACACAACGAGAGCCACAACGTGCATCTATGTTGTTGATCACGATAGATTTTGTAGTTTATTGTCAATAAGGATATTTACACAGTTTCATTAAGCTAGAAGTCCAGCTTAACATTTGATAAGTCATTAAGGACAATGACATCATTTAATACCTAAAATACCCTTACTATTTTATTTTCCCAGATTATTCAATATAATCAATTTCTTTTATAATCCCAAATTTATTCTGCAATAAAAATCCCAAATTTTTCTGCGATGAAAATCTCTCCCGGATCTTCTTCCTCTCAGTTTTTCGCGTTGATTTCCTTTCCGTTTTTCGTGTTGATCTTCTTCCTATCCGTTTTTCGTGTTGATCTTCTTCAAATCTTCATTTGATTCGTATGAGTGTTTGCGTATTCCATTAAATTGCTAATCGGAAGTATCTTATTCGATTTCGGGGCTGTTCTGAGAAAACAAAACCATTTTGCAGAAACTCGATCTATTAAAGGATTTTTACCAGTTTTCTTCTTCAATTGATATGATTTTGTGTTTGATTCTTTGATCGATTAAGTCACCACTCGATCTATTCAGTGTTTGCGTATTCCATTGCTCTGAATCTGTTCTCTTAGGCTCGTTAATTGTCTTTGGAGGCGTTTGTCAATGATTCCTTCTTCCAATTCAGTAAATTTCCTTTTTTATTTTTCCAGAATCATTTTGCTCTTTTGTCCTCTCAGCGTGTTGCATTTTTCCTGTGTTATTGATTCAAGTATAGTCGTGTGTTTTTGATGGATTTTTTGAAGAAATTGTCTATCTGTTTGAATAAATTTGTAAGACACAGTGAACTTTGAAACATTGAAGACTAATGCTTTAATTGAATTTTGTTTCAGATGTTGTTTGATAACTAGTGTTGTTACATGATATTAGACAAGCTCTTGGTATATGTAGATGCATGTGTACATGTACATTCTGTATTTTTTAGCCAAGATGTAAACGAGTGAACCAGATAGCATATCTTTGAAACAGTTACCTTGAATCAATGTTGTTTAGTTTTCCAATTGAATTTGCATTTATATGATGATTGAGTTTTATTTAGTTTTTATTAATGATGAAATGACTTATAATTTTTTGTTCATGTAGTTCTAATGGTTTTATTTTTTAAAAAGAGTTTTCCTTTGTGCTTGTGTTGGCATTCTATGAAACAATGAACTTTGAACATTGTAGTTTAGTTTTTTGTATTGAGTTTTGTTTTATATGTTGTTTCATAACTAATGTTGTTACATGGTAAATCATACAACCCGAGTTTTTGTGTAGAGACAAATGTACAAGAACATGTTGTAATTTTCTAGCTTTAATGTAAAATAGTGAACCAGAGAGTCAGTCGGTAAAACAGTGAACTTGAATTACTGGTCTTTAGTGTTTGAATTGAATTTTGTTTTATATGTTGTTTGCTAACTAGTGTGGCTACATGATAAATTAGAGAAACTTTGTGTATCAGTACTTGATTTGTATTAGTTAAATAATGTAGTTTAAACAGTGAACTTCAGACATTGACGTTCTTCATGTGTTAGTGTTTCATGGAACACTGAAGTTTGGTTTTTGAAATGAATTTCATTTTCTACATTTTTTTAGTCTGTTGTTGACGTAGTTAAATGGTTTTACTTTTATAAAAGTGTTTGATAACTAGTGTGGTTACAATGTAGTTGAGGCAATCTTATGGTACAAGAACATGTGATTTTGTAGCCTAGCTCTGAAACAGTGAACCAGAGAGTTTTGACAATATTGTAAAACAGTGAACCAGAGAGTTTTGACATTATTGTAAAATAGTGAACCAGAGAGTTTTGACATTTCTGGTATTTGGACTAACTTTTAATTTCTGTTTATTGTTGTAGGTTGTCTCTGGTGACCTTTTGGTGCTTTTCATATCTTTGGTGAGTGTTGTGTGATTCCTTTAGGTTTGAATGATACGTTCCAATCTACCTTAAGTCGTCTGTCATGTAGGTGGAATAGTTTGGAGGTAGATAAGGTTTCTTTGTCCTATGCACTCCCTGATTTTCCAAATTGTTTACTTACCAATGATGAGGATTTGAGAAATATGGTTAGGATTTCACGTTCTTTTGGAATTGAGCGTGTCCGGGTCGATGTTGTTGAAACTGATAAGACTTCTTCTATGAAATGTAGTTCTTTGGGTTTTGATGATGATGAATTTTCTGATGTAGTTGATGACATCCAAGATTTTATCCTAACTTTTTGCTCCCGTGAAGATAATGTTTTATTGAGTCTTGGTTTGAATAAGTGTGTTGTTGGTGTTGGTCAGAGGTATAAGGGTGGTGCTGTTGAGTTTAGGATTGCATTGCAGAAAATGTCTATTGATAGTGGTTATCCGTTTACCTTTGTTAAGATTGACCGTAAAAGGGTGACTGTTTGTTGTCCGAAGAATATTGAGCGTGGTTGTCCTTGGATGGTTCATGCCTTAGAAGATCCTGTTAATAAGAATTTTTATATAAAGGAAATGGAAAGTTTGCATACATGTGGTATTTCTTCTCGTACTTTGTCTGGTGTTCGTGAAAGTTCAAGTTTAGTTGCCGATATAGTCCGTGATGATGTTCGTAGCAATCCGTCTACTAGACCTTTTTTAGTTAAGAAAGATTTGCTAAAAAAGTATGGGTTACTGTTTCGTATGACAATGCTTGGAAGTGGGTTGACAAAGCTTAATCTTCCTTGTATGGTAACTGCAAGGAATCCTACCGTGGACTACGTCCGTATGTGTAGAGTATATTGGATACGAACCCTGGATCTTATGTTATTTTGGATGTTCATGAAGTAACAAACCGTTTTAGACGGTTGTTTGTTGCATTTGCGGCGTGCATTAAAGGTTTTGAACATGTGCGCCCAATGTTGTTTTTGGATGGGTCCCATTTAAAGAATCAATTCAAAGATCATATCTTGTCCACAATTGGTAGAGATGGCAACAACGGTATGTTTTATTTTTCATTTTTTGTTCTTATTCTTTTGTTGTTGTTTTAGTGAGTAACATCATTATTATCTTTGCTTATTGTGTTTTTTCATGATGTTAGTTAACTGATATCGTGTTTCCCCTAATCAGTACTTTACCAAAGTAATTTATTTCATATCACTTTTCAAAGTTTGCAATGACATAATGTCATTTATGTCTAGTTGTGAAACAGTGAACCAGTGTGTTCTGATTCTATTTAAAACAGTGAACCAGTGTGTTTTTCTTCTATCTAAAACAGTGAACCAGATTTTTTGGATTAGTTTTGGTGACTGCTTTTCTTTCTTCTTATTTTTTGTCTACAGGTTTGTTTCCTTTGTGTTTTGCCTTTGTTGATAAAGTTGGCAATAACATAATGTCATTTATGCCTAGTTGTGAAACAGTGAACCAGTGTGTTTTGATTCTCTCTAAAACAATGAATCAGTGTGTTTTGCTTCTATCTAAAACAGTGAACCAGAGTTTTTGGATTAGTTTTGGTGACTGCTTTTCTTTTTTCTTATTTTTTGACAACATGTTTGTTTCCTTTGTGTTTTTCCTTTGTTGATAAAGTTGGCAATAACATAATGTCATTTATGCCTAGTTGTGAATCAGTGAACCAGTGTGTATTGATTCTATGTGAAACAGTGAACCAATGTGTTTTGCTTCTATATAAAAATAATGAACCAGAGTTTTTGGATTAGTTTTGGTAACTGCTTTTCTTTTTTCTTATTTTTTGACGACAGGTTTGTTTCCATTGTGTTTTGCCTTTGTTGATGCAGAAGATATAGAGAATTGGTCTTGGTTTCTAACCCATCTTAGAGAAATTCTTGATCCAAGCAGGAATATAACATTCATTACGGATTGGAATTCGGGTTTAGTAGATGGGATTCTTCGATTGTTTCCTAATAGTTTTCACTCTTTCTGCAAATATCATTTAAAGTTGAACATTCAGGATGAGTGTTCTCGTAGCAGGAAGCAATACAAGTTTTTTATGAAGAGTATGGTTTTTTTGTTAAAAGCATGTGCTTATGCTCCGACTATTGAGTTGTTCAATTTAAAGTTGGCTGATATGTTAGATGAGGGTGGTGAAGTTGCACAACAATTTCTTAGTACAATTCCTTTTGACAATTAGGCTACTGCGTATTTTAAAGGGATGAGGTATTGTGAGATGGCATCTAGTGCAGTTGAGTCTTTTAATAATTGGATTTTGGAGGAGAGGAATCTACCTATTTGTCAAATGCTTGATGCTGTTCGGATTAAAAAAAATGAAGCAAATGTCAGGTATGTTTGTTTTAGATATTTTTATCTTTGATAGTTCTTCTTTATAGCATATGTAGTATCATTCAGTCATTTAATCTGCCTTGCTTTTTTTATTTTATTTTATATTTGTAGATCGTAAGATTAAAGCTGCGTCATGGAATTCAGAAGTGACTCCTATGATAGACAAACATCTTGGGAAGTCTATTGACGTGTGTAGAACTTGGAACATTATTAAATCGTCCCAGGATGTGTATGAGGTTTTTTCTTCTTCTTCTTGCACAGTCAATTTGGAGTTGTTTAGTTGCTCTTATATGTATTGGCAGCTGACTAGTGTGCCTTGTCATCATGCTGTTGGATGTATATTGAGATCCGGGCAGCAATTGCATGACTTTGTTGATATAGGTTATTTGTCAAAGAGTTATGCTGCTAGCTATGATCTTGGATTGTATCCAATTTCGACTATGTATCAGTCTGACAGCAGTAGTAGCACTTCCAACAATTCAGATGTTCTTCCACCGTCGTCAAAGCGGGCCCCAAGTTGTCCAAAGAAGATTAGGATTGCTTCTAGAGGTGAATTTAAGAGAAGCATGCCATGTGGGCGTTGTCATGTGCCTGGTGGTAGACACAATAGGAGGAGTTGTAAAGCGCCTGTTTTATTTGATTAGAATACCGTTACGTTTGATACTATTTTCCTGTAATGAATGACTTGTTATAGTCATGTGTAAAAACACTGAATTTTTTTAGCCTAGATGTAAAACAGTGAACCAGATAGCATAGCTGTGAAACAGTGAACTTGAATCAATGTTCTTTAGTTTTCCACTTGAATTTTCTTTTATATGATCATTGAGTTTTATTAAGTTTATTTAATGATGAAATGGCTTATAATTTTTTGTTGATGTAGTTCAAATCGTTTTATTTTTAAAAAAGTGATTTCCTTTGTGCTTGTGTTGTCATTTTATGAAACAGTGAACTTGAAACATTGTACTTTAGTTTTATGAATTGAGTTTTGTTTTATGTGCTATTTCATAACTAATGTTGTTACATGATAAATCATATAACAACATGAGTCTATGTGTAGATACAAATGTACAAGAACATGTAATTTTCTAGCTTTGTTGTAAAAAAGTGAACTAGAGAGTCTATTGGTAAAAAGTGAACTTGAATTAATGGTCTTTAGTTTTTGAATTGAATTTTGTTTCATATGTTGTTTTCTAACTAGTGCGGTTACATGATAAAGTACAGAAGCTTTGTGTATCCGTACTTGATTTGTACTAGTTAAATAATCAAGTAGAAAGAGTGAACTTCAGACATTGACGTTCTTCATGTGTTGGTGTTTCATGAAATAGTGAACTTTGATTTTTGAAATGAATTTCTTTTTCTACATTTTTCAGCCAAGACAATGTCACAAATCATCCGCTTGATTTACATACGGTTACCAAAATAATATCAATCAAATCTACAAACTATTGATCGTTAAGAGTATCTGACTAATACTTTAGTAAGGGGAGTTCACATCATTTCAGGCTAAATCTTCAAACTAATTTACAGTCATTTACCCAAACCATATCAAACGAAAGACTAAGTATTTCCATCATAGAAAACCATTCTTGCACATGTCATTGACCACCATTGCTGTGAATTTCTTCATGTCAACTGCTTTCCAGATTTTTTGGATTTCCTCCTTATTGGCTAATTGTTGTATATAGTACATCACATAAATTCCACAATTTGTCTTGCAATTTTTGGAAACAAGCTTTCCATTCAGTGCATTGCAGTTGAGTTAGTGTGTCTTTTAGTCCATATTTTTAAGTTTTTGAAATATACCTTTCATTGTCTTGCTTTGGAATGTGTTGAACAGCTGTTATTTCCTTTCGATCTTCTTTCGGGTGAAGTTCATTGTCCGGAGCATTTAGATAGAAACATTCCCACAGGCATTCTTGCTGCAATTGTAATCAATAAAAGTCATTTGATATTTTTTAAGTATAAAATGTAGTTGTATGATACTTACAACTGCAGCACATTCTTTTTTGAAAGCTTGTGTTTCTCTTTGAGAGCAATCCAAAAAATTGTAAAGTTTCCAATCTCCATCAATCCCAGGTTCGAAGACTAACAAGATCCAATGGTATGGTTCATTTTTCGATCCTTGGCAGCATAGTGGAATATATATCCGGTCACAGTCTATGAAAGTTGTCTTCACTCTTTTTTCAAAGTGCTTCTGAAATTTCCGTTCTCTGGCATATTTATCACAATATTGCTGCATATGAATTTGAACATGTGAAAAGATTAGCAACGTGTACAAAAACATGAACATTATTTCATTTATCCTTAGGTGTAAAACAGTGAACCGGAATATTTTGAGCTGAAAATAAAATAGTGAACCAGAATGTTTTGAACTGAAAATAAAATAGTGAACCAGGGCGTTACCTTAGTACTTGTTGGTAAAATGGCAAACTTGTTGTCCTCTTCTTGATTCTGTCTTAGGATAATGCTGAAGGCATTGATCACCTGTCATTTAATAATTATTTATTAACTTCATATATTGTTAAGATTATGTATTTAATTTTTTTTGTTTCATTTTCATTTACACTTACCCTGCTTGATATGAACTTGCCCTAAAGAATGTTGACAATGTCCTTGACAGTTACTTCTACATCTTCTTCCCAAGCTTTCCCCCTGCACAAATTTTTTTTATGCTAATAATATACCTTATGAATAATATGAAGCAAATTTTGTATTTTTTCACTTACCAATCTCCATATTTCTTGTAACAATCTGTTATATTCTCGAAAGTTTGGTCGAGCAAATATTTCCCACGTTCATAAGCTTCTTTTTTCTTCTTTATCTTCAATGATCTTCTTTCCTTCTTTTCTTCCTCTCCCTCTTCGTATTCTGATTCAACAAGTATAGGTATTTTCAAGTTTGTGTTTGTGTACACAAAATCTTCATCATGTACCTTTGGGCGTTTCTCTCTTTCTTTTATCCTTTTTATCATTGAAGGAGGATTTTTTTCCACTTTTTTGCCTGTTTCTCCAAATTCTTTGCCACATTTGACTTGAGCTTGCATTAGGTTTTCCTTTTCATCTTTCAATTGTTTTTCCAATTCCACAATCCTGCTTTGATGTGCTGCAATTTTCAGATCATTCCCTTTTCTGATCCTTTTCAACTATTCAATTCTCTCTTTTGTCTCTTCATTTTCAGCCATTATCTGTGTCAAAGATGTGTCAGAATTCCATTTTTCTTCCTCTACCTTCTTAAACCTTTCTTGCTGAAGTTTCATTTCTGCATCTTTATCCTTTGAAGCTTTTGAAAAGATTTCAATCTCCACTCTAAGGACTGCGATTTCTTCATTCAGGGATCGAATTTCTGTTTCATGCTCTGTTCTTTCCTTGTCTATCTTTATCTCCCTCTGTTGCATTTCTTGGAGAACTTGTTGATCAATGTCTTTTGCTTCTTTCAATTGTTCTTGCAAGCTAATCATTTCTTCATTCTTTTTCTTCATGCAGTGTATAACCCTCTTTTTTCAGCCATCATTGTAACAAACCTCTTTTTTCTTGCTTCAAGCAGTTTCACAACTCTGTCATGCAATTTACACCTCCCTGCCCCGTGCATGTCATCGATTTGTGTTCCTTTCTCGGCCTGTATTTAAAGATATTGAGTTCAGAAATTAAATGTGTAATTATATTTTAAGTAATGTTTTATGTTTTTGTTTGTACCTTTAGGATCGTTTCACTTTTCTCTTTTTGATTGGAAGCGTCAGCATTCTTGGTGTAACTTCCTCCTCTTCAATTGGGATATCCTGTTTTTTAAAATTATTCAATGTGTTTTTATCAATAGAGTTGAAATTATAAGTATTGTCATTAGATTTGAAAAGTCAAGATCTTTTGTTTTTTTTTACCTTGCTTGCCTCTTTCATTGCTTCCGGGGTATCCATGACAATTTCATTGTTGTCTTCCAGCCATTCATTGCTTTCTTCTTCAGCACTGCAACCATGTATCACATCCTGCAAATCATTTGGTTCAAATTAAGTTACTAATGTGAACTAGGTATAAAACAGTGAACCAGACTGTGTCCCCAAGTGTGAAATAGTGAACTAAAGTTTGTTCTAGGCAGGATCTGATGTTTTAAGTGTAGAGTAGGTTTTTTACGTGGATAATTTGATCAACTTGAACTTGTGTGCCATATTCTGTTTCTTGTACATTGAAAACAACATATTCTTGTTTAATGCTGTTTTCTCTTTCACCGCATTCATCTTCCTTCGTTCCTTTCTCACCTTCCTTCTAATGGTGCTTTTTCAAAAGTTCATGTTCATTTAAAGTCGTTAAATCATTAAAGATGATATTAAAGTGAAACAATGAACCAGAGTCAATTATTAAAATGGCCTGATATTAATTGCTGAGTAGTTTTGTTACATGCTGTTTATTTTGAAATCCACCTTCTTCATTTGATTGTTCAATGTCGTTTTCATGTTTGCTGCAGTCATCTTCTTTTCTTCTTTTCCTTCTCTTTGTCCTTGTTCAAAAGCTTCTGTTTATATGAAGTTTGCACATAATATTAGTCGGTTGTGATATTATTATTTGAAAACAGTGAACTACTCTGGACAAGACTTGATATTAAGTGTTGAGTAGGTTTTTTACCTGGTGAATATTTTGATCAGGATCTTTTGCATCTGATTTTGGTTTGGGTGATGTCCGAGGCTTATATTGCTGCTTTTTCTTGGGTGGTTGTTTATGTTCAGTTGCTTTCTCCTCCCCCTTCTCTTGATCCTCATTCAAAACCTCTCGTTTCTATTGATTTTAAACATATTTGTAGTTTATTTTTAGATTATTATTTCAAAACATTCACTTTTCCAATTTATTACCTTCCTTTTTTGCTGCTGATCAATCTTTGTATTTTGCTTTGCCTTGTTTCTCGGTGATCTTCAAGGCTCAGTATTTTCATTCTTTTTAGATGGTGCCTTTGGAACATTTGAATCATCCTCATCCTCTTTTTCCTTGCTCTTGGTCTTTGCAGATACTTTGTCTTTTGCAACATGTTTTGCCTTCTTTCTTGATGATGATTCAAAAAGCGCTTAGTTCACTTTTTAAATCTGAGGTTGCTCTTCAAAGTCTGAGTCATTATCATCCTCCTTTTTGTCTTCAACATTTGGCATCAGTTCCAACTCTTCCTTTGTTGGTTCCATCTTGTTCAAGTTAAACTGAAATATTGAACTACATATCATTGATTTTGACATTCACTGAATAACCAATGAAATATGCGTATGTATCAAATATTTACTTACATCATCCTCGTTAATTCTGATAATATATTGTTCTTGAATACTTCATTTAAACTTGGGAGCACCCATTTTGTTGCTCTCGGGATTCCTATGTATTTAGTGCTCTCATCATTTGGTTTTAGGACTTCTTCTTCTTTTGTTCTAGTAGATGTGCATCGTTCACAAAACCAATACTGCAAGATAATAATGAATTTCATGTTAGTGTTATAGGTGGACAAGAAAATAGTGCCATGTATTCCTAGGTGTAAAACAGTGAACCATTTTTTTTGGGATCAGCATGAAACAGAGAACCAGAATGTTAATAATATAGTCTCATGTATGCCTAGGTGTAAAACAGTGAACCATAATGTTCTTAGCTCATTATCAAACAGAGAACCAGAGTTTATTCCTACTGAATTAGCATGTTCTTTTGTATGATGTCTGAAAATATACTTACCCACAAAGCTAGTGTGCATCCATTGCTCTTTGCGGTGATTTGTTATTTTTATCCAGTGCTTCCATCAGATTCTTGTGGATTAAAGATGTCCAGTCATAAGCTTTCAATGTAGACAAATTCTCTACGAAGTTCACATAATTCCAGCTTAGGACTTGTCCTGTAGTAGTGAAGAAGCAATTTTGAAACAACAATAAGATCAATAATCTAGTAGTGTCTTGCACCGAATCTTTGTCTTCATTTTTCACTACTTTTAGAATCTTATCCTTTATCATCGTCGCAGTGAGTTTACCCACATTAGGGAAATTTCTTTCAATAAATGCAGTTTTTTCTAGGGAACCTTTGCGTGTGTTCACTGTTCGTTTCCCATCTTGTATTCCAAAAATCAGCTGTACCTCTTATTTGTATAGTATGGAATAGTTTTTTCCAATTTTGAATAATCTCTTACTTGCATCATAGGAGAGTATGATTTCATCCATCACACAATCGTTTCGGTTCTTCTTGCATATTCTTTTCTTCTTCAATGCTCGAAATAACAATTTGAATGGTGTGTTATCCAATATCTTCAAATGCTTCTCCTTTAGATCACCATCTATCTTTTCATAAATATTAATGATTGCTTTAAGTCCACATCTGTATTGGCTGTTTCTGTGTTTTCAAGAGACATTATATTTGTAAGTTAGAGAGACAATCACTAGATTGAGCTGAAGCAAATGTGTTAAATTTAGTGAAAAAGATCATAGAATGACTTCAGTTTTGTATGAGTGTCAGATTATAGTAGATTTAATGTAGATTAGTGAACCAAAAGCTTTACACTTCTGTAAAATAATGTTGTTCTTCCAAGAACAATGAATCATTACATGCAATCATGTCAATTGGTCAACAATAGTGAACTAGTACATTTAAACATGTCACTCATCAGATAAGAATGATCTACAACATTTTTCCAGTTATATATCTGAAATAGTGAACCATTTCCACCATCCTACTAAAGTACCTAAACTATGCATTGTTCCTACAACACTCTTCTAGCATTTCCTGTGTAAATTATAGGAGAGAAGAAGAAAAATAACTAGTGACCTTTCTCCTAATCATACAACAGGTCTACCGGTTGTCATATAAATTTGATCTATTAGAAGAAGAAAAAAACGAAAACTCAAATCATATGTAAGTTACATACAACAATTAAATTGTCGATTTCATACCTTGTCCCTATTTTTCTGTGACTTTGAACAGATATCTTTCAGGAATTTCCGATTTTGAACCCAATTTTGAATTCGAAGAATCAGCAAATCTAACAACGCAGAAAATTGCTAGATGTTAAAGCCGATCGAAGCGGTTCACTCTTTCTTGAACGAATCTCTATTGAATTGCACCTGATTTTGAAGCCGATCGAATTCCGCCTTGGTTTCTAGGTTTTCCGACTGGATTTTTGGATTTCAGATGAAGATGGAATTTTGGGTTTGCGCTGAAGAAACCGCATGAGCTCTATTTCTTTGTTTTGTTTTGTAAGGTTAAAATGGTCTATTCAGTTAATTCTTTTGTCCTTATTCCCTTATAGAAATATCATTGTCCTTAATGCCAGTTGAAACTATAACACTGTCCTTTTAAGCGTTTCTCCCTAGATTTTATAATGATCAATGAGTCTACATTATGAATAATACTTCCGTTCCATTTTTTTTAATGTTCAACGTCGATTTCAATTTTGTTCTTTTTAACTTGTGTGTGTCCTTATAAATCTTATTGACCAATCTTTTTTCTTAAAAATCTTTCGAGAAATGTCATTTTTGCTAATTCTCTATTTTTTTTTTCTCTATTTAATAAATCGGATTGGAAAAATAAAATCAAGTCATGTTGGTTTTTTATTTATTAATTAATATCCTGAACCATCATTGCACATTGTTAAACACTATAACATTTGTATAGGAATTGCATGTCTATCATTGGCCATCGTACGTATTTAGTTTTAAAAAAAAAAAAAATTTAATTTGCCGGAGGTGTATTTAGTTAGATGAGAACTAATCTTTTTGCCGCTAAAAAAAAAAAAAAAAAAAAAAAAAACCTTATGTTTTTGTTTTACTTGACAAAATTAATTACAAACAAGTATTTTTTAAGATACCATAATTCATATTTAACAACTAGTCAATAACCCGTGCATTGCACGAGAACGTATGATAATATGATTACATTCAATTTATATGCATAATATATACTACAAAATAAAGACCCTTTTCAAATTTATTGTAATGCTAACTATTAAAATTCTTTTATTTAAGATTAGTATTCGTTTCCGGCGTCAGATAGAATCAAAAACAGATAACACAACATGTCCAAAAGTTATATTGATTTCAATAATTGTGGTTATATTTATTCTTTTAGCATTGCACGGGAAAACATATATTTGAAAATAAGCATTGTTTTGAAGGATGAAAAGATGATTTTATTGACATGTTTGTTACGCAGGAATTAAATTAAATGAAATGTAATGGAATAAATAATAGGAATGAAATGGAATGTAATGGAATAAATAAATTATAATACTGCGTTTGGAATATGCAAGACTGGAATGAAACAAATTATATAAAAGATGACACATTGAGTGGTGAGTAGAGAATTGTAGTGAATTAAGGTTGGCTAGAGTATTGTATGGTTTTGTTAATAATGTAGGATATAGGAAAAGGGGTGGGGTAGCCCTACGCAATACCCCATTGCACCCTACCTCTCTTCCCACCCAGCCCTACCCACCACCCTATCCTATGCTACCTAATATCACCATATCTTACCCTCGACATCCTACCTACATTACCCATTACCTACTCTACTCCACTATCACCCACCCCTACCCTACCTTACCTTACCCATCATACCACCCTACCTTACCCACCACCCTTCCCTTCTCTACCCTACCCTACCTACCACCCCACCGTAACCCTACCCACCACCCCGCCGTAACCCTACCCATCACACAACCCTACCCTATCCTATCCACCATTCCACTCAACCATATCTTACCCACAACACCACCCTACCTTACCTTACCCACTACCCCAACCTATCCTACCATACTCTACCCTACCCTACCCTACCCTACCAACCCTACCTTACCCACCACTTCACCTTACCCTACCATACCCTACCAACCCTACCCTACCCTAACCACCATTCCACTCAACCATATCTTACCCATCGACGTCACCAAAACCAAGCCTTAGAAGCGGCGCCAAGAAAGGGCGGACCTTTTCTAGGTTAGACGGATCCTAACCGGCAGATGTACCGGGTCAAATTGTAGTGATAAAGTGGTGAGTCAGTGTCGAATCCTCAGGAAAAAGTGGTAATTATTTTAAGTGTGGTTAAACACCAAAGATTTGCTATTAACTCGATCTAAACCGCAATTTTATAACATGATTACTACTACTCTAACCAACATAAAATAAATGCGTAATTTAAAAGTTATTCTAATATAATATATATAGATATATAAATATATATAGATGTACATAAATAGTAAAAATATATATATATATATATATATATATATATATATATATATATATATATATATATATATAAATATATAGATACCAATATATAGTTTATAGACTAGACTAGCCAAAGTATATGTAATCAATTTATTCGATCTTTTCAATTAATAGAATGTGTTCGATCTTCCTTTTATTAGGTCCAATTGAGTAAATGAAGCGGTGTACTCCTATTGTCAACAATTCCTCCTCACACGAGCGTATGAAATTGTCATATGTCAAATTGTCATCATCCAATGTCCACAACCCGCCCCATGCTAAACTTAGTTAGTCAAAGCAGTGCCGAGTATAAATCTACCCGGATAAAAGAGGTGATTCCATTTGTCGATGGCCGATGTTATTCAAGAGGCTCCGGTTGTCAAGCGGATCGATTTAATACAAACGGTGTAGTTTCAATTAAAGCGTGATTTTAACATTATTAAGATCTCGAGTACAAATTTTAATAAGATTTGTTTTACTAGGACAAATCGCTTCGGTAGGAAATATGATTCCGTTAATCGACGGCCATTTTTACCCTCCGGGTTTTTCTATTTTTACTCATATCCCCGACTTCTCTCGGTCGGGTTCATCGTCAGGTTATATGTGGTATTCATCATGATTGATTACTTCATTCCGAATATGTTATCATTTACGTAGCGAAATAGAAAAAGATTCATTTTAACTCAATTTTAATCATTTTTATTTTAACATCATTCTTTTAACGAAAAGATCGAAATAATACGATTACATAACTTTGGCTAGTTATTAGATCTTAGCCTAATAACATTATAAAAACTAAAAAGAAGAAAATAACAAACATAAACATAATTATTATAGAAATTACCCGATTACAACTGCTGACTCAGAAATCGTCTTTTTCCGGACATTACAACGACTTCAAAGAACACCGAACTTCCGATAATTTCCGAGCATTACTACGATACTACTACTACTTTATTTATTTTGGCATAATGCCTATTTACAAACTAAAGAAAAGAGGGGATAGAGAATATATATAGAATATTGTATATATATATTGGTACACTCTGAAAGTGAGTCTCTGCATCCCTATTTATAGAAAAACTCCCTTCCCGGACCGGTCCTGAATTTTTGCCGGATCGGTCCGGTGTAATGATTGCCCCATGTTAGTAATGATGATTCCCATGTGAGCGGTTAGAGAAGGTAATGATTACCTATAATTATATATAATTATATAATTATATCATTATCTTGTAAAATTCATAACTTGCATTCCCGAACTCCAAATGACATGATTCAAGATTCATTGGAAATCACGTTGAATTATCTACAACTTTCATCAAGACCACTTCTTCAGAAAATACATTCTCGATGAGCCATTTGTATTACGTGTCATTTTCGAGATTTTTCAATAGTACGAATCAATTAGCCACTTGACCATCATTTAAGTTGTAGACCTCTAATCTTCATGATTTAAAGTGCTTTAGAAATCTTATATGAAGATCTTCAACTTTCGTGAAGAACATTTTCCCAGAAAATGTCTTTTTACATAGAATTCGTCGATAAAACGTAATAAAATCACGTAAATTTAATCATATAAAAGTCATACATCACCCACCACACCACCCTACCTCACCATACTCACTACCCCAACCTACCCTACTCTACCTTACCTTACCCTACCCTAGCAACCCTACCTTTCCCTACCACTTCACCTTAATGCCAGTTGAAACTATAACACAGTCCTTTTAAATTTTAATTGATTTTTCTAATTAAGGTAGCCGATTTCTTCTAATTACATTAGGTTTTTTTCTTCTTCATATTTTACGGGTTTGGGTCGGGTATTGAGCGGGTCAAAGTGGGTAATTGGGTTAAATTCCCTCATCTATATATTATATATATAGATATATAAGACAAAAACAAAAACAATTATATAAGCCAGTCAAGGGCAGACGGACGTGTAACGGGGTGGGAACAAGAGAAGAGTTATAGTGGGGGAGTGATTTTAAAGGTATACCAAGTGGAGTGATGTGATTAATCCATATTACACCTATACACTTCTACTATGTGTGAGAGAGTGTGTGAGAATTAATCACAACCCTCCACTTGATATACCTTTAAAATCACTTCCCCACCATAACTTTTCTCCGGGGACAGTACCCTCACTAAGATCCGATTTTTTCATTATTATATTAAAACGATATAATTTTGTTGCTAAAAATTATAAAAGCGCTATTAATATCCTCACTAGATATTTGAATTTGCTCCAGTGCCCCAATGGAAAAAGTTTATGAGTCCTCAATTGCGCCAAATACAATACATGATAGAAATTTTCCCTCTTGTCAACACTTTCCTAGTCGAAAATAATAATAATAATAATAATAATAATAATAATAATAATAATAATAATAATAATAACCTCGTGTCAACAAGTTCCTTAGTCGGTCACAAGTAAACTAATCAACAACAGAAAAAAAAAAAATAATAATAATAGGGAAAATTATGAAAAATGACAAAAAACTTTCTGAAATTATCAAAAAGGACAGGAACATTTTTATTTTAGTAAAAAGGACATTTCTTATTTTGTATGGACAAAAATACCCTTTTTTATTTCGCATTTTGTAACCACTTTATATTATTAAAAAAACAAAACCAGAACAAAACAAAACAAAACAAAACAAAACAAAAAAAAAAAAAACCCACCTTTCATAATAGTGTCGAATATGTGTGTTATTTAGTATCACAATGTCAAATAGTAGTGATAAATAGTTGTGTCACGTAGTATAACAATGTCAAACGATAGTGTCAAATAGTATCATAATGTCAAATGGTAGTGTCAAATAGTTGTGTCACATAATATAACAATATCAAATGGTAGTGTCAAATAATATCATAATGCCAAATGGTAGTGTCAAATAGTTGTGTGACGTAGTATAACAATGTCAAATGGTAGTGTCAAAGAGTATCATAATGTTAAATAGTAGTGTCACACAGTATATATAACAATATCAAGTGGTCGTGTCAAATAGTGTGTTAATTAGTAGTGACATATTATATCTGACAGTTATTATTATAGTGTGATAATTACCAGTGTCAAATATCTATATCTATATATATAATATATAGAGGAGGGGATTTAACCCAATTACCCGCAATTTTGACCCCATACCCGGAAAATGACCCAACTTATACCCGGAATCTTTTTTTTAAATGTTATAAATTTTAATCATTAATTGTGTTCACATATTATTATGGCCATATCTAATAATAAAATCACATCAAATTCTTTTAAGCCGAGATCCTCATTTTTCGCAAATCAAATCAAATCAAATCAAATCATTTGAATTTCAAAATCCATAATCTAGGCAAATCACCCTCATATATAACAAATCACACAGGATTTAATTTCAAATCATATTATGGAAATCACCTTCATATCTAACCCAATGCCACCCTCGCATTTTCTTCTTTCCAAAATATAAAATCTTGCTTTTGGCACAGGTTGGTTGCATTCGTTGGACAAATTGTGGTTGGATGATAAGTAAATTGAAGTGTATGGATTTGCAGGGTTTATCGCTTTTTTTCTTCATGAACGGTTTTTTTTTTTTTTTTTTTTTTTTTTCGGTTGAATTTATTTATTTATGGTTGCTGTCGTTCGTGATTGATGTTAATCGATTTGCAGGTTTGATGAACAAATTAGGCCGGTACTTTTTCCATCTACTTTTTTTTACTCCTCATTTTTGTAGTTGAAAAAGTTACGTACTAAGAGAAATGTATTCTATTCATCAGTGTATATTTTTCACGTATTGACTTGCCTCCCCTTCCTGGCAATTCTATCATATTGGTATATTCATGAGATATTTGTAATAGCCAAGATGAGTTTACTATTTGACGTGTTCATTTGTTATTCGTCAAAATGATGTTATTCCGTTCAAAAAAAGGACAAAAAAAAGATTTATTAGTTTTGCTTTCATCAAATCGGGCATTGTATATGTAGGCGTGGTTTCATAAAGCGGGTATTGGAAGCTTAATTTATGCAATTGAGCATGTCTATGATGATTCTGGTGAGGACCCAAAATGTAGCAAGTGATTTCCCCTTTCATTTTTTGGTTTTCAATATCGAAAATGATACCGACTTTTAATCAATAAGCCATATCAAACAACGAGCCCCGCAATGATCTATGTTGTGACATTATAATAGTCGTATCATTTTCCAATATTGAATTCAAGAATTTCATGTAATGCATGATAAGTTTTTTTGGTAGCAGTTAATGCAGGATATTGTTTTTAAGATAAAAGTTAATGCATGATATTGAAACGTCTGCATTCAAGAAAGTGAAATGCCTTTTCAAAACAAAAAAATTAAAAAAAAAATAGTTGCGTATATAAATTTGTTTCTTGAGTTAATTATGTTTTTAAGGAAATTATTGCAGGATACTGAAATGTCTATTTCTTGCATTTAAGGAAATGAAAACGTATTTTCTCAAAAATGAAAAACAATGAAACACCCATTTCTCTCCAACATTTCCATCCCCAAATAATCATTTGCACCTTGAAATTCATGAGAACCCATCCTCTTCCGGCTTCTTCTTGATCTAATAGAGTTATTTTCACTTTAATGTATATGTATTTATGTTCTATTTTTGTTTATATTGATTTTTTATTTTAATTTTGCAGTTTTTCGAGAATTTTACGGCTTGATGAATTCATCCGATAATTTGAGGTAGGTTGCTATCTTCTTTATTTTGATTTTTTATTTTTATTTTGCAATTTTTCTAGAATTATACGGCTTGAAGGAATCATTCCAAAATTTGAGGCGTTTGCTATCTTCTAATTTTGTTCATATTGATTTCATATTTTTATTTTACTGATTTTGCAGGGTTATATGGTTTGAAGGAATCATCCGATATTTTGATCGCAGTTGATATTTTGTGAAAAATAGAAATATTAGAAGGAAGAATATATTATGGAGTTTACCTCATGTACTTTTTCCATATACATGTTTTTTTTTTTTTTTTTTTTTTTCATTTTGATGTTTTCTATGTAATAATCAAGTCTTCGAATTATTTCTATGAAAGCTTCTATAATGGACGCATTATCTGTTATTGAGTTTAAAAAAATACTCCGTTGTCTTCTATAATGGAGTAGTTGTTTTTTTGTATAATTCTTTTTCAAAGTAATATATACGGTTTTTTTTTATGTTTAGATACTACAAATCGCTTTGTAAAGGCGTAAGCCACATGATTAGCAGAGTTTCAATGGAATTATTACGGAGAATGTAACATTTAGCAATAGCATTTTTGGGTTCAAAAGGGTGAGCATGTTTTTTTTGGTGAGTTTATGTGCCATGTATTGGCATTTCGTTCGATGCATTGGTTTATTTTGGTATCGTTTCTTTATTTTTATTGACAGGACAATAAGTGCGACAATAAATGTGGATGAGTGAGATCTTTTGATGCAATGATGAAGGGGAAATGATCAAAGATATTTGAGGATAGTGCTAAGCATAAAATAGCACAGGTTTTGGTTGGTCCTTTCTCTAAGTGTAAAATAGACATTTGGTTGGTGTTGTTGAAGACAAATGCTCTCTTTCATGGATGCTAGCATACGATATGCATCTTGGTGCTTCCTCTGTATAGGTCCTTTCTCTAGCCTTTTTTATCTGGTGTATTTTTCATTTCATGCTATTGGGGTGCTTTTTTTTTTTTTTTTTTAAGGGAGTGGGCCTTTTTTTTGGTTAGTTGACTTTTTTTCTCTCTTCCTTTTTATACATAAAGATTCCAGGTAAACTTACTACTTATTTATGCCCTTATAGATTATTGGTTATGAGAGCACTAAAGAGGGGCAAAGGTCCTAAATAATCACATGTTTAAAAGGGTGTAAAAAAGAGGAAGTTATGACGAGAGACAAGGGTTAAGGGAGACGATAATTTTGTATCTTCGAATTTGACGTAAAATTAAGAATGGTTGCCTAATTTGTAATATTTAATCTTATTTTATATTTTTGAAATATATTTCAATACTATTTTATTTTATACTATTGCTTATCCCTTACGTGTGTACGGGTTTCCATCAGGGGAAATTCTAAAGAAAAAAATCCAGATTTTATCATCCTTTTTGTTTGTTTTATTAAGGTTTTTTTTTCTGTCCACTTAATTACCATTTTTATATTCTAATGATGCAGAAAATGAAGATGAGGTGGTATTTTGATGTGCAACAAATGAAACACATTATTGAAGCAACTACGCATGTATTCTAATGTCTTTGAAGCAAAGGGGCACATCACTATAGTTTTTTTTTTTTTTGTTTTTTTTTTCGGGAAGATTATTGTAAATTGTTGTTCAAATTTTATTAATCAATCCATTATTTGGCCAGGTAGAATGCACATGTGGATTTTTGTGCAATCTTTTAAATCTATCCATTCTAGAAATTACAATTTTTGTGTTGTATTCATGTGGATCTAAATGTGATAACATTTTTTTGGCCTGCCTCTTGATGAGGTATTTAATGGTTTGAAAGATAATTTTGCATTTTTAAATCTTAAAATAAATACTATGATTTATCTCAATGTTATGATTCATTGTTGTATTGTTCTCATTGAATAGTATGCTCAAGTGTCATTCTCTTTCCTTATGTATCATAATGGGATTTGGTTATGATGAATTAATGTACTTCAAGTATAGACATGAAGATGAAAGGGACGAGTTGTATGGAAATATGGAAGACGGACATCTTATTCTTTTGAATGAATGTTGAGAATGATTATGGAAATTGTGATGCTAAATCTTCTTTCATTTTTTTTTCTAATTTAATTGTTCTCACATTTTTATTTAATATTTCACGTCCCCGTGCATAGCACGGGTTTTTGGCTATATATATATATATATATATATATATATATATATAAAAGTATATATATATATATATATATAACAAAAAAATAACGTTGAGTGTTTTGTTGATGTGTGGGCATTTTCTTTTTGCTTTTTTACTCTTACGGAACATCCCCCACATGAAACTTAATCATATTCTATGCAATTTCCTACGGATTAGTCAACATTCCCATTTTCTTATTTGGTTTTTTTTTTAAATTGTTTTTAAATATTTTTCTTTCTTTTCTCATTTGATATTTGACTTTTGAATCCTTACAAGGAAGATATTTTGACATTGAATCAAAAAATTTAAAGAGAAAAGATACTTTTCTTTTCAACAATTTAATTGCATCGATTCGTTGGTCAATTTAAACAATCAATTGCCAAAATGTCTCAAGTGTTCAATACAAAAGAACATTTTTTCGTCACGTGAAGCTCTCATTTTCGTCGTTAAAGGTTTTCTTGATGGTTGTCGCGACGTTTGTTGCGGCGCCGCTATAAAGTTCTACCACGACAAACCATAATATTCTTCACCAAAAGCATATTCTGCCGTGACTAAAATAAATAGGTTAAAGGTTGTGGATGACTGTTTTTTATTTAAAATGAGGAAAAAGGACAAGAAAAAAAGATAGTGGTCGAGAAGGACAAAAACGCGCATGTTACTACATGTGTTACTACATGTTGCTACAACCACATGTAGTAACACATGTAGTAACAGACGCGTTTTTGTCCTTCTCAACCATTATTTTTTTTCCTTGTCCTTTTTTTTTTTTCCATTTTGTATATTATTTTGTCCTTCTGACCTCTGGCCCCAAAATAAATACTTTCACCAAAGCTTTCATGACGACATTAATATTTGTCACCAAAAGGAATTTATGTGACAATATGTTTGTCACAAAGAATAAAACTTCACTAAATCATTGTTCGCACCAAAGGATAGGAACACATTTTTGCTTTAACACTTAATATTAACATGTACTCCATCACTAAAAGTCTTCTTTTTAAAAAAGATTAAATAATAATAATAATAATAATAATAATAATAATAATAAGAACAACAACAACAACACTTATCCATGGAATGATGATAATAATAATAACACTTATCAAAGGTTTTGTTTGTTTTTAAGCTAAAGTACCTAGTCATGTTGTTGCCTCTTGGTTATATTATTGAGATCAGCACAAAACCTTATATCTCAATGTATAGAAGAAGGTACTTCACCTCCTTCACGATTTTCACCAAAAAAATGTTACGATAGAATAATCACTACACTAAATGGGATAGAATCAAAGAATACTTTTGTCTGTAGTAATAGTGCGGCGAGTCAAGGTCGACCGTGTTTAGGATATTATAAATCAAGAATAAATATTTTATTTTATTATTATTATTAGTATATTATCGGTTTACTTGTTGGCTAGAATACATGATGCCTATATAATAACTCATGTACTCAGATCTCAGTATTATTCAATGGAATCAATACAATTACTTTACATTATGGTATCAGAGCTAGGTTTTCTCCTCCTATGAAATGGTCTTTGGTCGCTCTCCTGACTAATCATTTCTTCGTGTTTTCGGTTGTGCTTGCTGGCCCATCTTCGCCTTTATAATCATCACAAAACCGACTTTCGTTCTAAGTCATGTATCTTTCTTGGCTACAGCCCGAACAACCATGGCTACAAGTGTCTTGACCTATCCACGGGCCGTGTCTTCATTGCTCGACACATAGTCTTTGATGAAGCTACCTTCCCTTACACTCCTATTATTCCTAACATTATCACTGTTCCCTTACCGGCATCTCTCGCCCCCTGCCACACAACCGGCCCCTCCACCTTCTACTGCCTACCCCACCCATCCCCAATCCCCATCATCTTCGGCACCTTCTCTACCTAGTCCAAACCCCACCCTTTCTCCACTCTCGAGTGATCCACCCCCATAATATCCCATGGTCACTCACACCAAAACCAACTCTCTTAAACCTACTCAAATGCCTGATTTCATCCTATCCTCTTCATCAGTCTCTTATCAATACCGCCACCAACTCTTACCCTACCTCCTACACCGAATTTGGCATAATGCTATGAGAAAAGAGATTAACGCTCTTTTACTGAATAATACTTGAGATCTTGTGCCTTTTCAGTCTCATATGAATGTTGTAGGTAACAAGTAGGTATATCGCACGAAGCGTCATGCGGATGGTAGTTTTGAATGTCATATAGCTCGCTTAATTGCGAAAGGTTTTCAACAAGCTGAAGGTGTTGATTTCATGGAGACATTCAGCCCGGTTGTTAAACTTGTTACCATTCGACTTATTCTTTCTCTCATTGTTTCCCATGGATGGTCTATACGACAGATTGACATCCAAAATGCTTTCCTACATAGGCATTTAACCGAACCTGTCTAAGTGCAAAAGCGTCATGGGTTCATTCATCCTGATTATCTGGATTATGTTTGCCTCCTTAAGCGAAGTCTGTATGCTCTTCACCAAGCCCCCCCACCTCCACTCAGTTCGGCTTTACCGCTTCTGAGGCGGACACCTCCCTATTATTTACTCACGTGGTGCTGGTCGTATTTATTTGCTTATATATGTGGATGATTTTATTAACTATTACATGTACTTATAGATCTCTCACATGCATCGCAAGTTATCTCTTTTCTTGGTTTGCAGTTCCCCGTCAAAGACCTCGGCACCCTGACATATTTCTTGGGGATTGAGGCTCTTCCCACTGATGATGGATGATATCTTACGCATCATAAATACATTTTGCAACTACTTTAGCGAGCCGGCATGGACAAATCTAAGACATGCCCTACTCATATGTCTGCCTCCACCCGTATTACGGCCAGGTTGGATTCCCTGTTCCCCGACCCCTCTCTGTATCGGACTATCGTTGGTGGCTTACAATATCTCGGATTCACCCGCCCTGACATTGCCTTTGCTTTCCATAAGGTCAGCAAGTTCATGCACTCTTCTATAAATGATCACTGGCTCGCCGTCAAACGTATATTATGATTCCTTAAGCAGACATCTCTAACAGCTTATTTCTCTCGTGACACTCACCCTTCACTATCTAGGCATATTCTGATTCTGATTAGGTGGCTGATTCTGATAACCGTCGTTCAGTAGGGGCCTATTGTGTTTTTCTCGGTAACAATATGTGTTACAATATAGAGGATGAAGGGAATGCTGAATGCAACCTGCTGACAGTACACAGTAGCCTCAACAACCTGCTGACAGTGAAGACACATCAGCCTGCTAAATCTAATATAGTGTATTGTAGAATAAGTTTGTTGTAGCCATTTGTAACTTACTTCTAACTGATAAATGAGGTGTATGAAGCTATAAATACCCCATGATCAGCTGCATTGTGAACTTAACTTGTATCTTTCAGTTTATCAATAATAATTCCGCATTTTACTTTTAGTTTATAATTCTATACACTTCATCATGGTATCGGAGCAGAAATTTGAGAATTTCTGAATGCTTTCCTGCGTTTTCTCTCCAATCATTGAAGAATCTTGAGAGTGTTCTTCATCTTTTCTGAGATTTCAGTTTCTTGAGAGTGGCTGTCATCATTTTTTTCGAAGTTTTACGATCATTTCTTGATCGGTTTTTTTTCCTGTAATTTTCACTTTCATTGTTGATTTGTGATCAATTCTGGAGTTCTTGATAGCCATGGCAGCTAAGAAACAAGAAATAAGTCCTACTAGTCTGTTTTATGTTCATCCTAATGGGAATCCGTCTCTGGTTCTTGTTCAGCCATTCATGAATGGCAACAACTATAATCCATGGAAAATGTCTATGGAGATGGTGTTAATCACCAAGAATAAAATTGGCTTCGTAGACGGCACAATCAAAAGCCGAGCAGATTCAATGATTTCCATGCATGGAAACAATGTGATACAATGGTGAGATCATGGATCTTGAATTATGTAGAACACCAATGCCCAGAGTTTGATGTACTTCAAGAGTGCACATGCAGTTTGGAAGAATCTTGCAACTAGATTTTCTAATGTTGATACCTTAAGACTTTCAGATCTTCTTGAAGAGATGCATCTACTGAAGTAAGGTAATGATTCTATCAATCAATATTTCACAAAATTGATGGTTTTGTTGGAAGAAATCAAGACTATCAGGCATGTATCAGTTTGTTCTTATGATCCTCAATGTCACTGCAATGCAAATAGCATACTAATGGATCATATGGAGGCTGAACATGTCATGAAATTCCTAAAAGGTCTAAGGGATGAGTTTGAGCCAATGGTTTCACAGGCAATGTTGATGGTCCCTTTCCCAGAAATTCATGATGCTTTTGCAATGGCCATTAAATTTGAAAGACAGAAGTTGTACATAGCCAATAGGGCCAAGAATCAAGATTCCATGGTTTTATTGTCCTAGAAAAGTGGCCAAGGGCAAAATTAGATTGTCAGTAGACCTAACTTTGTATCTACTGCAAGTTCCAGACCTAAAAATCCCAAGAAGATGATGCAGTTTTTGTGGATTCAATGGTCATACTAAGGAGACTTGTTACAAGAAAAATGGCTATCCTTCTGGTTTCAAGTCAAAAAAGGCTAATTTAGTAGAGGAAGAATAGTCAGCAGAAGAAGATCAGGCCCAAAACAGGTCTGCTGGACCAGGGTTTCCAAATCTTACTGCACAGCAACTTGATAAGTTGATGGCTCTGCTGAGTGCTGATCCTCCAAGACATACAAGGTTTGCTATTGGCCGGCCCGCTAAGATTGTGACTCACTACTCACTTTCTACAGGGACATGTGAGATCTAAATTTAGTGAAATCTATACAATGGATCTTGGACTCTGGTGCCACAGATCACATTGTGGATCATTAGATCTATTAAGCAATCCCAAACCTTCATCTGGTATTAAGATGGGATTACCTAATGGAAATAATGTTTCTATTACACATATAAGACAAGTAAGGGTAAACCCTCAGCTGGTCCTACATGATATGTTTTGCATTCCTGGATTTAAATACAATCTTTTTTATTTACCTGCATTTATTAATCATACAAAAGGTGCAACTGCTTTTTCTTCTAAGAAGTGTGTTTTGCAGGACAAGAACAAGAAAGTGATTGGTTCAGCTGAGTTACACAAAGGGCTATATGTCATGAATCAACCAATAAGACTCTCTGTTGCCAATGCTGTAGAAAATCACACATTGTCTAATAGATTAGATGATGCTCTTTTATGGCATTAAAGACTAGGACACTTGCCAGATAAGAGACTGCAAGTCATTAGTTCTGATCTCATCGATGTTCGATTTTGTGATCATGACATTAGTTTTGTTTGTCCCATGGCAAAACTAAAGAAACAACTTTTTCCATTAAGTACCACTACTATACATTCTGTTTTTGATCTTGTTCATATGGATATTTGAGGTCCTGTAAGACAGCATACTATGAATGGACAACAATATTTTCTTACTGTTGTAGATGATTTTTTCTAGATTTACTTGTGTATTTCTTATGAAGCACAAATATGAAGTTTCTGACCTTGTTAAATCTTTTGTTAAATTTGTTTTTACACAATTTCACAAAATTATCAAAGTTATTAGATCTGATAATAGAGCCGAGTTTCAGTTCACTGGTTTTTATGCTCAGCAGCGCATAATACATCAGACATCTTGTTTCAGCACACCTGAACAGAATGACATTGTTGAAAGAAAACATCAGCATCTGTTGAATGTTGCCAGGGACTAAGGTTCTAGAGTAATTTACCCATTGAATATTGGGGTTTCTGTCTTTTACATGCTGTAAAGTTTATTAATGCTACACCTACACCACTGCTGAAAGAAATCACTCCACATGAAATACATTATGGCACTAAACCAGACTATTCCGTGTTTAATGTTTTTGGTTGCTTAGTTTTCTCTTGCACACTTCAGTAGTACAGGACAAATTTTGACTCAAGATGTAGGACTTGTGTCTATCTTGGGAATTCAAATACGTTCAAGGGTGCTATTATTTTAGATATTACCAGCAAAGACATCTTTGTTGCTAGAAATACTCAATTCCATGAAACTTATTTTCCTCTATTTCAACAGGTGTTGGGAAAGGCTAGATATCTTGCTGACATGTGCGTTCCTTTACCAGTAATGGACACTTTTGATGATCTGAGAATGACTCAGCAGACCAGCTAAACATAGGGTCACCTGTAGCCGAGGCATCTAATGAAGAGCATGCACCAGTCAATCAGGCACCTGAACCAACACAATTAAGAAGGTCCACAAGAACTAGGAAATCACCAACCTTTTACCAATGGGGTGCTCATACTGTTCAGCAGACTCCACACCTGCTAAGTGCAGTCATGAGTCTAGACAATCTCTCAGCAGATTATGCAAGATTCATTAATGCTATCGATGCTGTTTAAGAGCCTAAGACTTACAATCAAGCCATCCAGCATGATGAATGGAAAGGAGCAATGCAAAAAGAGATTGAGGCTCTACAAAAGACTTATACATGTGAAATAGTTTATCTGCCCCTAGGCAAGAAACCCATTGGGTGCAAATGGGTGTACAGAATCAAATACAACCCTGATGGTTCAGTAGAGAGATATAAAGCCAGACTAGTAGCAAAAGGCTACACTCAAACATATAGGATTGATTATCAAGAAACCTTCTCCCTTGTTTTTAAGATCACTACAGTTAGAGCCTTACTTGCAGCAGCAGCAGCTAATAATTGGCATATACATCAGATGGATGTCAACACTGCCTTTTTACATGGAGATTTAGATGAAAAGTATACATGAAATTACCCCCAGGTTGTGCAGCAACCAAACCAAATCTAGTTTACAGACTTACCAGGTCATTGTATGGCCTTAAGCAAGCCAGCAGACAATTGAATTGCAAGTTGACTGAATTCTTGGAAGCTCAAGGATTCATTCAATCCAAAAATGACCACATTCTATTCACAAAAGGGTCAGGACAATCCTTTATTGCTTTGCTGGTCTATGTAGATGACATCATAGCAGCAAGCCAAAATGAAAGGTTAATTCAGCATGTCAAGGATGTCCTACACCAGCAATTCACTATTAAGGATCTTGGAGAATTGATATATTTTCTAGGAATTGAAACTGCTAGGACACCTGCAGGCATATCGATTTCTCAAAGAATATACACCCTTAACCTCTTAGAAAAATATTAATTTTTTGGAACAAAACCTGCTAAGACACCTATGGAGTCCATGCAGACCTTACAACATGGTGATTCACCATTTTTGGAAGATAACACTGCTTACAGATCACTAGTAGGCAAACTTATCTATCTCACTTTTACAAGGCTAGATATTGCCTTTGCAGTTCATGAGCTAAGTCAATTTTTAGACACTCCTACTGAAAATCATATGAAGGCAGCTTATAGATTGCTGAGGTATTTGAAAACTAATCATGGTCAAGGAATCTTATTCCCAGCAGACAACAACCTTACACTTAAAGGTTTTACAAATAGTGATTGGGTTGGTTTTCCTGAAACAAGAAGATCAATATCAGGTTATATGATGTTTCTAGGAGATGCTCCAATCTCTTGGAAGGCCAAGAAACAAAAAACTATAGCTAGAAGCTCATTAGAGGCTGACTACAGGGATATGGAAAATGCAGTTTGTGAAATCTAGTGGCTGATTTATATACTACAGGATTTGCGAGGTTCGATTCGATTTCTCTTGTGTTATTTTGTGACAATTCCGAGGCAATGCACATTGCTCACACTTGATCTTTCATGAAAGAACAAAACATATTGAAATTGACTGTCATGTTATGAGAGACAAAGTCAAATCAGGACTTGTCAAACTTCTTACAATCAACACAAAGAACAAGTAGCTAACATCCTCACCAAGACCTTGGATGCACCTATTTTCTCCTATCTACTAGACAAATTAGGAATTTCAAAAATCTTCCAGACTTCAAGTAGCTGAAGGGAATGCTGAGTGCAAGATGTTCATGTTCCACTCTCAGCTTGAGGGGTGTACAAAGATAAAGGTGAAGGGAATGTTGAGTGCAACTTTGCTTTGATTACACAATGACCTCAACAACAACACGCTAACAAGATACACAACGACCTTGGCGGTGAAGACACAATGAGTATGCTAAGTATAATGTAGTGTATTGTAGAATAAGTTTGTAGTAACCATTTGTAACTTACTTCTAACTGATCAATAAGGTGTATGAAGCTACAAATACCCTATGATCAGCTGTATTGTAAACTTAACTTGTAACTTTCAGTTTATCAATAATAATTCCGCATTTTACTTTCAGTTTATAATTCTATAAACTTCATCAATATCATCAGTTGGCGCTACAAGCAACACCTTACAGTTTCTAAAAGTAGTACCAAAGCTGAATACAAGACTATATTCAATACTGCTTCCAAGGTCCAATGGTTGTGCAGTCTTCTTGCCGAGATGCGTGTTTCCCTTTCTTCTCTGCCTACCATGTGGTGTGATAATATCGGGCCATCTACCTCGCTCACAATCCGGTGTTTCATGCTTGTACTAAGCATATCGAGATCGATTTCCTTCATGTTCGAGATCTAGTGGCGTCCAAACGCCTTTCCATTTCGTCCCTTAGCTAGCTCCAAAGATCAGCTCGCCGACCTCCTTACCAAGCCGTTGGCTTGACCACACTTCAAGTTGCTCAAGTCCAATCTCAGTGTCCACTCTCTTTCCAATAGATTTCGATGGCGTGTTGAGGATATTATAAATCAAGAATAAATATCTTACTATTATTATTATTATTATTATTATTATTATTATTATTATTATTTTATTATTATTATTATTATTATTATTATTATTATTATTATTATTATTATTATTATTATTATTATTATTATTATTAGAGTGATTGAGGGAAAAATCCACTTTTTAATACAAAATAAAGAAGCAGGACACACTCCTTTTTTAGTTGCAATAATGACAAATAAATTCCGTGTGACACAAATACCATTACTCATGAACACGCGCAGCAACAAACACATAGATGGCTAATACTATTGTTGTTTTTTTTTCAATCATCCGTAACTTTTGATTTATAACTCCGATCACCGAAAAATGTTCACCAAAATTCATTTTTTTGCTCTTTAATTTGAGCCCAAATACGATACCCTTCCGACGTAAATTTTGAAAGCCAAAAAAATATTTGCACTAACCGGATCGTTTTTTTTTATAAACGACCGTTAATTTTGATTTAGAACACCGATCATCAAAATTGTTTCACCAAAGTTCATATTTTTTTTATCTTCATTTTGAGACCTCATTTGATACATTTTCGACGTAGTATTTGAAAGCCGAATTTAATCGCAGCATTTACACTAACATAGTGTCAGCAAACAGTATTAGTATCAGTATCAGGCTCATTTAAGGCTTAATTCAAGTGACTACTTCAAGGCACACATATCTGGCTCATATAAGGCTCATTTAAGGCATAATTCAAGGGACACAATATCATATAAGGCATACAATATCACTAACAGTATCATATAAGGCATACTGATGATCGGTATCAATATCGATGCTTGATATCGATGATCGATGATCAGGCTCATTTAAGGCTTAATTCAAGTGATTACTTCAAGGCACACATATCTGGCTCATATAAGGCTCATATAAGGCTTAATTCAAGGGACACAATATCATATCTAGCTCATATAAGGCTCATATAAGGCACATAATATCACTAACAGTACATATAAGGCACACAATATCGATGCTTGATGTCGATGATCGAGAAATGATGTCGAGGCTCATTTAAGGCTTAATTCAAGTGACTACTTCGAGGCACACATATCTGGCTCATATAAGGCTCATTCAAGAGGATCAGGATATACTCAAAGCTTCAACCATCCAGATGATAAAAGGCTCTTACAGCAGCACTTTAAAGGTACAAGTCTCAGCTAAGGGTTCAGCAAGAATAAAGGTAGTAGATATACATCAGCAGGTGTTCAAATGCAGATTAAGTGAAGTAATTCAGCTAGAGATCAAATGCAAAGCATCAGGTTTTATGCACAGAAAGGTTCAGCACTTAGAGATGTGATAAATCACAAAATCAGCCAATAAAACGCAGAAAATTGAGTAGGTTATGTGCACTATAAATTCAGCAAAATATTAAGTGCAAGTACAATGTGATATTAGGAGTGCAATGCGACTTGTCAAGATAATCAATTTCACACTGACCAAGCACAAAGATCTGATAATTGAATTTGACCATTGTACTAAAAAACATGAAGGGTGCTCAAATCATGTTTGAGCACCCTCATTATCCTCCCTATCTTCATGTTCTTGTACATCAGCAACATTGGTCAATGGGATATATCCTCAGCAACAATCTTAACGGAATCTCACTCGACAAACGATGCTGATTTAGGGGTATCCGTCGTCAATTCACCTTTATTTACTTGAACAAAAACGACATTTTCAACTTCAGCTCCATGCTCACTCGTGGTAGTTTGAGCAGCCGAAGAATCTACAAAACTTTGCGATGACAACTGTTTTCATTTCCGATCTTCATCAGAAACAAGATCCCCCCACCATATGGCCGGATTTAATGCTACTCCTTAATAAAAGGTAATTATTTTCTATAAAAAAAGGTGATTCTTCTGAAAAGGCTACTCATACTCTGTCTATCTGTTGCGTTAATTGATTAGACGCATTCAGTTATTCATTAACAGCACCATTAGACCTTTTACGGCATTGAGAAAGCAAGTCCATATAGAATTGACACTTGCTTATTTCACTGTCATTGTTGTCCAAGCAATCTTGAAATGCCTTGTATGTTGTAATGAACTTCATATGCTAAAGCATCTCCATCACTAGCAGCACTCTGTGCATGTGTAGGACTGTGGCCGTTAACTACGGAAGTGGTAGTGGGATCATCATTCTTTGAAGCAAATGTGAAGGTCCGAGGGCTGAATATAGCATCCGCCATCCTGTTTCCAAACAACACCCCACTACCAAGTCCATAACCTTGAAAAAATAAGAAAAAACCCTCTGATTCCTTGTCGGATTCTGCCGACTGCTGGAGGAGATGCAGATGTTGGTACCGGAGTTTTGGTTGAGGAAGAGAATAATCCTTTTCCACCACCACCGGAAACGCCGCGGAATTTTCGACCTATTTTAATTTACCTTCTCAACGGAACGGAAGCAGAAATTTTGAAGAGCAGGTTTTGACGTTGAGAATGAATAGGGGTATATTCGTCCGATTGAATTTATTTGTCCTTAATGCAACTAAAAAATTGAAACTGAATTAGCACTTAATTAAAGGGGAAAAAGTGAACTATAAACTAATTTTTCCTTATTATTATTGTTTTACGTGTCCAATCTTTTCCCACAACGACTGTTATTTCACTAGGTTGAACTAAACTAATAAATTAGAATTAATGACACATAGGGTTTGTAATGACCAATATAATCGTGATAAGGGGTTATCTAATCTAATATAAAGAAACCAAAACTCAAATTCAAGAGATTCTTAAAAATTATACATAGTAAGCTAACCAAACAATGCTCACGTTAATCTCGGCTAGTCTGTTAGATATTTAGATTTGATGATTAAAGTCTATAAATAAATTCTACTCAATGAATGGTTATGATCTCCTAATTATTTGGTTCTAAATTAACGGCCATTGTGGATGAGCTAGATCTAATTAACTGAACATGCATTAACTGGCGCTTTGGGATGCCCACACAAGTTTGGAAAACCTCACACATGGGACCGTCCATCGCCAATGGCGATTTTACACGGCGCTCTAGTTATTCAGGTCCTGATTATCCCTTCCATATGTGGCTCCTTCAGAATAATTTATGATGTCATGCATAAAGTTGATCGGCTTTTACACACGATTTAATTAAACCAAAGATAACTAGAATTAAAAGCTAGAACGGCAAAATTCCATATCTTAACCGACGGCTAGCCGAAAAAAGGACTTGTGCGGACCCGGCAGGTACATGATTTGCATCTGGCTTTCTGATCACACAACGAATCACTACTTTTTTTCCTAGACTGGGTTTAGATTAACTATCACATGTTTGGTTAACGGAAATCTAGACTAACCATCATTAAGGCATAAAAGAAAAAAATTAGGGATTCGAAATACAGAACAAGAATAGACAAGATTTATACCCCGAATCAGACAATTCAACACTTTCACAATTAATCTAAAGAACAATGATTTCCCTTGGATAACGCTAAGATTCCCACGATTTTGCTTAGTAAAATTGTCTACAAAATTCCATACATCTTGGGCATTAGCCAAGTTCATAAGACTTTGAGAAATAGTATTGTCTACAAAATTTAGCATCTATGTCCTAACTATAGTATCACATTGTCTCCAAAAAGGGAAATCATGAGTGTTTACTTTAGGTCTTGTGACAGCTCCTTCGATGAATCCAATCTTATTCTTGGTGATTAAGGTAATCTCCATAGCTTTGCTCTATGGATGATAATTGTTGCCATTGAGCGGAAATTTGAACTAACACAAGGAGGGTTCTCATTATCACCATGAATCTTGAACAATGAACTCGGTGAAATTTCGAATCTCTGAGAGTAACGCAACTTTGACAACAAAAAATGTTTTGGTACTATGTTGAAACTCATAAACCTTTGAAGAATAAAAGAAATGAGAACATAATTTTAAACTCGTTAGAAAAAAACGGGAAACGTGAACATGAAGAACTTTCATTGATGATTCAATTGATTGATCAATTCAGACGATACAACATGTAATCCACACTATATATATAGAGTCACTAATGAAATATAGCACAAATAAGTACAACTTTTGTGACATATGCTTGTGTATTTTACGGATACGAAAGAAACACACACACAGACACTTTTGTCCACATTAGGACTATAACCCGGAACCTCTGGGTTAAGAACCTGTGCTTTCTCACAATAAGAACAACAGTTCAATTGCAGAATTAGTGCAATTGCTCACAACAAACTCACAACCGTTTTTTTGGGAAGTGTCCGACCAAATGCATGTGCTTATGGTGACAACAACTTTTGTGACATATAAAAACTTTTGTGACGTTTATCATCATTTTGTAACACTTCATTTTGTTAAAGTGCATATGCATGTGTTTTCTCACAATAAGTACAATAGTTCAATTGTAGAAATAGCGCAATTGCTCACAACAAACTCCCAACCGTTTTTTGGGAGGTGTAAGACCAAATGCCTGTGCTTATGGTGACAACAACTTTTGTGACATATAACCACTTTTGTGAAGTTTATCAGTATTTCATAACAATTCCTTTTGTTGTAAAGTGTCCTACACTGGGCACTTGTGATTGTTTTCTCCCAGCATATTAAGAGATGAATTTCCCTCACCTCATAACTTAGCCCAAACCCATATAAGAGCCACCATATTAAGAGATGGACTTCTTTCACCTCATAACCTAGCCTAAATCCATATAAGAGGATGAGCCTCATCCCCAAAACCTAGGTTATGAGGTGAGAGGAAGTCCATCTTTCACATTGAGCACTTGTAATTGTCTCACTCCACCATATTAAGAGATGTTGTTCATGACCTCAAAACATATCCCAAGCCCATATAAGAGGTGAGGAAAGTCTTTTTATATGGGCTTGGACTAGGTTATGAGGTGAGGGAACTTCATCTCTTAATATGTGGGTGAAACAATCACAAGTGCCCAATAAGGGACACTTTAACACGCCTCTCAAGTGTGAGCCTATAAAGAGCTTGAGCCACATGACACACAAGACATGTAAATGGCACTATAAGGCCAACAAAGAGGTTAATATGGTGGATGAAACAATCACAAGTGTCCAATGTGAAACACTTTAATTAACTCGCCCCTTCAAGTATGGGCCTACAAAAGAACCTGAGCCACCTGACACCCAAGGCATATAAATGGCACTATAATGTCAACAAAGAAGCCCAACACTTGCACAATAAATGAGTGGCTCTGATACCCTGTTGAAAATCTAGGCTCAAACCCATATAAGAGGAGGGGTACGTCTAATCTCAAAACTTAGGTTACCAGGTGAGGGAAGTTCATCTCTTAATATGGTGGGTGAAATAATCACAAGTGTCCAATGTGGAACACTTTAACGTCTTCATCCCCACTTCCTACTCAATCCATCAACCTTTCATGCTCAATCTTAAATACACTCGATCACATGACACAACCTATTTTTACATCTTAAGCACCAACAAAAGAAATAAATTGTCGTCACTAGCAAAACAAAGCAAAATCGTGCACATGGGGTTATTTTGTTCTTTTTCTTTGAAAGGCAAATGAATATGTTATTTCATATATCAGTAAGCTGCCGAGGTTTTTTTTATATAGGTTTTTGTCAGGAAGGACAAAATAATAAAGAAACCAGGATGCAAGGACATTGCTAATTAGAAATGACAAAAACATGTGACTTTCCAAAAACACCCTTTTCCTATATATCTATAAAATAAAAAACCTTCCTTCTAAAAAAAACAAAACAACCTGCAACAATAATTGGCAAATATATTGCTCGTAAAATTCATGGCCGCCGGAAGTTGCAGACAAAACCCTAGCCGCATCCACCCCTCTATAAAAAAAAGGCATCAGCGTTCAGAAACCTAATTGATGGCCGGCTGAGAGGGAGGCGTTGAGAGATGACCGGATTTTCTATGATTGATCCGAGAAAACATCTGATGAGAGTCAACTTTACTATGCTTCGGTGCATGTTTCAACTCCCTTTTACGGCACTTTCGGCTCATTCCGGGTAGTTTTAGACCTTATTTAGGGCAAAAATCACATTACACGTCCACCATGGGGTAAACCGTCATATAGATGGAAAACCTAGGCATTTTACGATGTTTTTGGCCCTTTTCGAGCACTATCTATCTTGTGGAATTATGCTCGGTTTGTGTTAGATGTTGTGACGCAGGATCTAGGTGCTCATGAGCCCGAGAGACAAGGCGTGGAGCGTATAAAGATGAAACCAATGGTTGGAGATAGAAGAAAATAGAGAAAAGTGAAGAATTTGGAGCCTGGAGAAGTTTGGCGCACGCCAAAGATGTTGGGGCGCGCCAAAGTGAAAGCAGAATGCATATTAAGCCACTGATCAAGTCTGGGGCACGCCAAAGATGTTGGGGCGCGCCAAAGTGAAACAGAGAGTTAGCAGAACCACTGAAGCAGTTTTGGGGCGCGCCAAAGCCTTTGGGGCGCGCCAAAATGACGTTTCCTGCACATTTTGGAGAATATAAATACCACTTGCACAGTTTTTTTTAGGGATTCTAGAGACACTTTTACACTTCGATTTTCACACTTTTCTCCCCCTTAGGTCGAATTCTTCCATTCTTCTCCCCTAGATTCACTCTTTTATCATCTTTTACTTAAATTAAACACAATCTAGCCTAGATTTTAGCTCAAGTTTCTTCTCTAATCTTGGATTTTACGATTTTTGGTCTTCTTCTTCACCAATTGACATGGGTGTTGAAAAAGCTTGATGTAAACTCCGATTCTCCACGATTTTGGTAATTAATTTGAGTTTCTCTTTCATTTATGGCTTTAATTCTATCTTTGATTGTTGTTTTTAGTTTTATTATGAGTAGCTAAACTTTTCATAGCCAAATTATGTGAAAATTGATGAAATCACCCTCTAATTGATGAAATTGGGAATGGGTAGTGTTTAATTGTTGTTATATTGACGAATTCATGTCTTAAAACTTGCTATCAATGCTTGAATTAGCTTGATCACCTAGTTCATGAACTCACACACCACTTTTATAAATGTATGTTGCGAAGAGGGTGTGGGAAAAGGGGTTTTAAGATCATTCTTTATAATCAATCGAGTTGTTTAGATTGATTAGGAGTGAGGTTAAATCGGTTGTGAAATTGGGCAACTCTAGTGCGTTAATCTTGTTTCGGTCAATTAAATTCTTAAAGGCGGATTTGTTGAACCGGGCAAAGGGTGTTCGATTGTTGTATGGTGTCGCATACTAGCTTAGGAGTTTGCACCCATGAATGAGTCGATATAAGTAGAGGTTGGTAGGTTGGTTAATCCCATTCCCGAGCTAATCGATTGGAGGGGTGAAAGTAATCAATTGGATCATAGTTTGGCTATGTCTCTTCCCTCCTTAGTATCTTTAGTTTATATTTTGTTTTAGTGTAATTAAACTTGAAACATCTTGGTTGACCTAAACTAAGTCCGAAAACGGCTTTGATACTCGATTGATTCTCGTGGGACGGAGGTAGTAATAGCAAACACATCAACCGATCAACTTGTCTAGCTAAGAACATGTCAATAGCATCATATTAAAAATCCATTAAATTTGGTTAGTTTTACCTGGGAAATTAAAGTAATGACTGCATTCTAAAAAATTGGAAAATTAGTGGATAAGGACACAATTTGAAATATTTTTAAATAACCAGAGACATTACATATTTTTTATAGGGAGAATGACAATCGCATAATTTTTATAGCGAGAAGGACAAACAGTGAATCCGAAAATCGGTGAATCTCTCGGTGAATCCCGAAATCGGTGAATTTCGACGGTGAATCCCGAAAATTAGTGAATTTCGACGATGAATTTTGAAAATTAGTGAATTTTAATGATGAATTTCGTCAATTGAATTTAAGCAAGTGAATTTGAACACAAGTGAATTTCGATTGGTGAATAAATAGTTTTGTCCTTTATGCAAAAGTTTCAAAAAGCTGCCCTTCTACTCAATTGATGAAATATTTCGCCCTTCTCTCATTCCCTAAAAAATATACAAAATTAATCCAAAGCCATTGACGAAGCTTCCCGCTAAACAAAAACAAAAGCAACCCCCCAATACCCCCCCCACCCAATACCTCTGAAAAAGAGAAAAATCTTATGCATTAGCCTAGTCTCATCTGTCATTCAATTAGTTTTATATTACCTTAATTACTTCTTATCCTTTGAACCATTCAATTCATTCATGAAAACTATAGAAAGTCTTCGTTCCAATCGGTCTACTACGTCCCACAATTTTTTTTTTTTTTGAACAGCAATGATAAGATTTATTATTAAAAAAAGCAAAGAGACCGAAAATTACAACACCGGTCAAACACTCAAATCCCCAATGCTACAGAGAACAGATGCCTTTAAACAATAAACTTTCGATCACAAGACAAATGAATTTAACTCCCTAAAAGCCAAACACCATTATCGGTCTTAAACTCCAATATGTTGTATCCCGATCATGAGTTGTGTTCGAGGGCCTAAATCAAAACTCCTCACACATCATCCAAAATGTTGTACCACCCGATTATGAGCTTTGTTCCGAGGACCTAAATGAAAACTCCTCACCCGTCTGTTAGTCGCTAGTCACCCAATCTATACTAAATTTATTATTCATTCCAGATATCCAAACAAAAGCTGCGAACCCCCAAACCGTGGAAAATGCGAACCCGTCAAGATCCAAACAGATCTGCCAGTTCCTCATCATTAATATTGTCAAACTTGACCCCTAATTCATTGGCTAAGAGCATAGTTTTCTCCAATTCTTGTAATTTTTCGATTGCATAGAAGATACCGATGCATTTTTTAAAATTCTTACCATATTTCGAATTCCATCATCTCAAAAGAGGCACCATCAATTTGAGGTGCTAAAATCTCGACCTGGCCTTTATTCTTTGATTTTTTCTTACGCACGGTTAGACGGGTTTTTTTCCTTCTCCCTTTGTTTTGCTTCGATCCAAAATTCAGCTGTTGTCCTGTGACGTCTAATTTCAAAAGAATTTACGATAAGGTCTTGTAATCTTTATCCTTTTCAGCATGGCCTCTCTTGTTGTGTGAATACCATTTTTGTGATCTCCCACTTCTTTAATTGTTGAAATTGGATCAGTTGAAGAGGAATCCACCAAAGGAAAAGGCTCTGTACGGTCCAGTGGTCTTGATTTTTCAGATCTGCATGGAGAGGCCCCATTTTGGTTTTGACCCAAAACATTCAATGGACTAGAACCTGGCTGAGAAATTGATCCCTTCTTTGACTCGTTTGAATTTTTTTGAAAAGGAGAGTCGCTCTTTTCAACTTTCACGTGATTCTCCTCGTCTGCAATACTGCCCCTGCTATATTCACGTCCACATTCATTTAATGACCTTTGCAGGCCTTCAATTTGATCAACTTCCTCGTCGGAGAATCCTGAACCAAGATTTTCCGGCAACTCTTCGTCACCGGAATCTGAAATGAAACCTTCTGAAGATGAATAATGGCTCTCCCTATCTGAAATGCCAACTCGAAAATCTTTGAACTCGTCTTGCAACTGGGATTCTTCATGGACTAAAACAGAGAAATTTGTATTGTCCACTTGAATGTCAATCTTCTGTGAAATGGTGTTCCAATCATTAGTAAAAATGAGGACAGAACCACAAATCAGATTGAGCTTATTTATGGTTCCTTCTTCCACTTCAACAACTTCCCCCACCAATTCCCCAATCTTCTGAAAATTTTGTTTATTCCAAGCTTGCAGAGGAACGCCAAAACAATTAAGTTTCACAATCCTTCCCGCTCTTGAGAAATTTGAATTCCAAAGATGTAGCCAAGCAAACCATTGATTATAACAATCAAGAGATTCCAACAGCTTGTTCCTACTCTCAGTTGAGGAGCACTCCAATAAGACCCGTCTACCCCCTAGTGATTTGACAGAGGTGATTGCAAAATTTTCCATTTTCAGCAAATTTTCAATGTTCTTGATCAGAGCATCGTTTTTCAACTCCCCAACGAGGCATCGTGAGAGCCAAACCTCCTCTGTGCTATCAAGCTTTAAGCTCTCAAGATGTTTAGGCGATTCAGCACTTGCCTCTTTCGTCAGTAGCATCCCCCGAGCATTATCGGACACAGCTTGATTGTCCATTCCGGCAGGCGAAAAGCGTACCGCATCTGTAAAACTCTTGCCTTCTACAATTTTTGAGTTCTCCGGTCCACTAAAACCCACATTCCTCCTAGTTTGGTCCTTGGATGATGAAGGATTTCTTTTAAACTTGCTTTTGTTGGCTCTAAGACGATAAGATCCAAACCAGAGGTCTTTGAGATCAGCTTCGACCTGATTGATGTTGTTGCCTTTCTTGAACCGAACGAACCCAAACCTGCTGCCTTTCTGCGTCCTTTTTTTTGAGATAAAAACATCCAACACTTTGCCGACCCTGTTGAATGCCCTCCACAAATCCTTAAGCTCGCAACTTTCTGGGAAATTGCAAAAGAAGAAAGAGTCTGCAAATTTTTCCCAATCACCAAGCTCTATTGAAGAGAACCTACCTGACCAAGAACTCCTTCTATCTCCGTCAATCATTTTCTTACCAATACTTGCACTATTACTTAATTATTATCGTGTTCTTCTCTTTCATTGTATTACCCTGAGACTACTGTTGTCAAAACTCCTTATTATTCCAAAGGCACAAATCAACTAAGAAAAAAAACTTCTTCCGTCTAAAAAATTGTTGCTTTCAATCATGGAATATAAAAGAAATGTTGGATTATTATTTGGTGAGGAGATTGTTCATTTTCATGATTGACACAATGATGTTTGATGAGTACAACCATCCGATCCTAGAAATTGATTGAATTGCTCATAAAACTCTACGTCCCACATCTTTAATCTCATTTTTATTTATTCTTTAGGGAACCCTAATCATATCCCTCTGTATTCTTTTTTTTATCATTTTCAAGAATCAAAATGGCAAGTAATAAGTATTTGCTTATATACGCTTTGGTTATCGCAGTTTCATTGTCATATACTTCTGCAAAAGTTGTGGAGTACTCATTTGATGTAAGTATCGCCCTAGCTTCGAATATTTACTACATTTTTTTTAATAATTGTATGAAATATCTGAATTTTTTTTTATTAAATTATTTATTAATTTTGGGTATATAACAGGTGGGAAATCTCACAATTGTACGCTTGTGTGAGAAAAATGAAATTACTGCAGTGAATGGACAATTTCCAGGGCCAACTATTAATGTGGACGAGGGTGATACTCTTGTGGTTCATGTATTTAACAGGTCACCATACAATCTCAGTATTCATTGGTATGACAATGAACTTGGCTGTGTTAATTAATGGGTTGAAATTGAGTTTTTACGGCCGTTTCAACCGATTCTTTTTAAAATAGTTAACAACTTATTTAAACCGCAGTAGCAATGATAGTTATGTCAGATCATTACCGCTCCAATAAAATTGATGTAGTAAGAAAAATGGAAAAAGAAAATAAAACGATAAGGTCAATTAAATACCAGTTGTCTCTATTATACAACTATACACGAGAGATATTGCACTACTTATGTGAAGGCGACTACTTAATAAGGCCTATTGATTTATACGAGAATATTATTACAATTTTAATATGTATTTATTAATAAAGTAGTAGTAATGCTGCAATGACTTTAAAACTACAAATGTTACATTCTCATGTGACAGTGACACGCCATGTTCTGTTGAATACATATTCTGATTCAACTGTATTTTTAATGGATCTAAAATGTTAGAATACCTTTCAAAAAAAAAATGTTAGAATTAGTAAGATTTACCATCTTTTATAGATTATCTACAAGTGTTCTTAAAGATTAATTAGTCCAACTTCCACGTAATGAGTGATCGCACTGACACTTCATGTTGTGTCGGAGTGGTTGCACTAGTAGTTTTTTTGTTTTCAGTATTTTCATCATATATTAGGTCATGTTTGTTTTTGAACAACAATAAAGTGTTTTTATTTAAATAAATCAGACAGTAGGTCATATTTATATGCAGACAAATTTTATGATGATCAAGATTGAGATAACAATGAAAAGTTCATAATTAAACACGTACGCTTTTATCCATATTGATGTATTTCATCGATTGATGATTACGATTCACATTTTTATTGTTTTTCTTGTTACTCGTTGCATAAGTTGGTAATCAACATGCCTTGCAAATCTGTAGATGTAAAAACTAGCTAGTACGGTGTGAAGTAGAGAGCTAATTAAGTGGTCTAATATGCATATATATACAGGCATGGGATATTTCAAAGAATGACTCCATGGGCAGACGGGCCGGAATACGTAACTCAGTGTCCGATAGTCCCAGGTAAAAGTTATACATACAGGTTTAACATAGTACAACAAGTAGGAACCCTTTGGTGGCATGCACACTCGTCTTTTATGAGAGAAACTGTTCATGGAGCGCTCATCATTCGTCCACGTCGGGGTCATTCCTACCCATATGCAAAGCCTGATGGGGAGTTTACTATTCTTTTACGTAATTTGAAACTTCAAATTTGATTATATATATATATTACTATGCACACACTATGCATATTGTCAAAAATCCAAGTTTTATAATGGAAAAAAAAAAATTTATTGCAGGAGAGTATTGGAAAGCAAATATTGTTGAATTGGAAGTGAGGTCTTTAATTACCGGAGCTCCATTCAACATATCCAATTCGTTTACCATAAATGGCTTGCCAGGCAGTTTGTACCCATGCTCAACAGATCGTAAGTACTATGATGTTTGCATATCAAAAGGATGAATCTACCCATCCGAATTCACAATCATTTTTGTTATATTAATTGTTAACATAATTAATTTTACTGATTATTCTTCCTTGTCATCCTATGTTACGAAACAGAAACGCACAAGATAACGGTAGTACAAGGAAAAACGTATTTGCTACGTGTTATCAACACCGCACTCAGTAACAATCTATTTTTCAAGATAGCCGGACACACCTTTACAGTTATTGCGAGTGATGCCTCTTACGTAAATCCTTATGTCACCGATATTTTAGTAGTCGGCTCAGCTCAAACCTACGATGTTCTATTGACTGCCAATCAACCCCCTGCATTGTATTATATGGCAAAGACGTCCCCACAAAACCATCATTCTTTGGATCAAGATTCGACAACACTACCACAGTTGGAATCCTTCAATATAAAAAAGCACAAAAGTCAATTCCACCAAAATTAAAATGCCTATTCTTCCGCCATTCAACGATTCATCAACTGCCCACAAATTCTTCACTAGTTTAACTGGGCTTGTTTCCGATCCATTCTATGGGGAAGTTCCACGTAAAGTTGACGAGCAAATGTTTATAACCGTTGGATTGAGTTTAGCTGCTTGTGGAGGGCCAGGGAATGTTAGTTGCCCTGGGCCACTTGGCCAAAGAGTTGCGAGTAGCATGAATAATGCATCATTCCTGTTACCTACTAAGACTTCTATGTTAGAAGCTTTTGTCAATAAAAAACAATCGGAGTATATACCAAGGACTTTCCAAAGGAACCGCCCTTGAAGTTCAACTACATCGATGGTAGAAATATTTTGAACCCGGCGTTGGTGATGGTTACAAAGTCAACAAAAGTGTATCCTCTTAAGTTTAATTCGGACGATTCGGGTGGTACTACAAGATATCGCTCGATAACAAATGGATGACCACCCGATGCACTTGCATAGCTTCAACTTTTACGTTTTGGCACAAGGATCCGAAACTTCAACCCAAAACCGACACTAAAAATTCAATTTCGTCAATCCACGAGATTTAAATACTATAGCCGCCCCGAGAGCAGGATGGGGTGTTATGTTGAATTTGTAAAGAAAAACTGGAAAAGAAGGAATTGCGATGAAGAAGATGAACTATTCATTTGAACTAAAATTTGGCGGAAAATTCTAATACATTGCTAAATGAAAAATTGACTCAATCAATCAATCCAACTTGTGCTCACGCTTATATAGTATCTAGATGCAAACAAGTTGGAGTTAATAAGCGATTACAAAGTTGTTACAACAACTTCTAACTAACTCTAACTAAACTCAACCGTTTATACTATTAAGTGCTCGATCATATGCTTAAGAGAAATTGTTAATCTTGAATCTGACTTGTATTGTTTTGTGGTGTATCTGCAACATGCCCCCTCAAGCTGTGATTGGGTGGAGAACAAAAAACACAAACTTGGAATCGACTTGCATTGTGTTCTAAGGTGGTGTGTCCGCAAATATATTCTTTAAAGGGGTATCTAGGTAATAATCTGTGTAGTGTAGCTTTATCAACTGGCTTGGTGAGAATGTCAGCTAGATTGTCTTCTGTCCTTACTGGTAATGGAACAAGAATCTTTTGTTGGTACTTTTCCCTCACAAAATGGCAATCTATCTCTATATGTTTTGTTCTTTCATGGAACACAGGATTTTCCACAATGTAAGTAGCACTCTTGTTATCGCAGAAAAGAGGGACTGTCTGTGTATGGTTGACCTGAAAATCAGAGAGAAGATATAATAACCACTGAATTTCACAAGCAGTTAAGGCCATAGCCCCTGCATTTATGCTTCGAATCGCTTCTTGCCGATCGTTGTCTCGCTTTTGCTTTTCCAAGATATTAGTGAATCTCCAAAGAAAACAGTATAGCCACTTATTGATCTTCTGGTAATAGTACATCTGCCCCAATCAGAATCACTAAAAGCTTTTAGTGTAGGAGTGCCAGTAGAGGGGAAGAACAAGCCTTGTCCAGGTGATGCTTTTAGGACATGAGTAACTTATGAGCAGCAGCAAGATGATTTTCAGTTGGAGCATCCAAATATTGACTGAGTTGTTGCACTGGATAAGCAATATCAGGCCTGGTGTTGCTCAAGTAAAGTAATTTGCCTACCAAACTTCTGTAGTACTTATTATCAGTAAGGAATGGAGAGTCCTTAGGTTCTAGGTTAACTTTGGAGTCCATAGGTGTATTGGAAGGCTTAGCACCTAGGTATCCAAAGTCATTTAGCAGATCTAAACAATACTTTCTCTGACTCATGATGATTCCATCCTTGGATCTTGCAATTTCATAGCCTAAGAAGTATTTTAGTTTTCCCAAATCCTTGATTGTGAATGCTTGCTGGAGTAAGTCTTTTAGTTTCTGGATATCTGACATATCAGTGCTACCAACCACTATATCATCAACATAAACCAAAAAAGCAATGAAACTAGAGCCCTGTCCTTTTGTAAATAAGCAGTGATCATGTTTAGACTGGACATAACTCGCATTAATCGATTGCATCTGTGAGCTTAACATTCCATTGTCTACTAGCTTGCTTCAAACCATATAGAGACTTTTCCAATTTACACACTAAATTAGGTTTAGAAAGGGGAAGGCCAGGTGGTGGTTTCATGAAGACCTCTTCATCTAGATCACCATGCAGAAGGTCAGATTGACATCCATTTCATGCAAGTGCCATTGATTCATTGCAGCCAAACTTAGGAACAATCTGATAGTAGAAAGTTTTGCTACAGGAGAAAAAGTCTCCAGAAAATCTATGCCCTCTGTTTGAGTATAACCTTTAGCAACAAGTCTTGCTTTGTATCTGTCAATTGTGCCATCAGCTTTTCTCTTGATCCTATATACCCATTTACAGCCAATAGGTTTCTTGCCTGGTGGTAAAGACACTAAAGACCAAGTTTGTGTTTTGTGTAAAGCTTCCAACTCTTCCTTCATGGCCTGTTGCCAGTTTGGATCCTTTGATGCTTGTAAATATGATGTGGGTTCTTGATCAGTAGATATGTTGCAAGAGAATGCTTTGTAGGTATTGGATAAATGATCATAATTGAGAACTTTATCCAGTGTATGAGGTGTAGAAGTGATAGCAGCACCTAGCTTTGTATGATAGTCTTGAAGATGTGTAGGTATTCTCTTTTCTCTGGTTGACCTTCTTAGATTTTGATTTGTGAGAGGAGGTGCAGGCAGCTCCATTTCTGAGTCAGTAGATGCTGCATCATTATGCCCTAGATCGGTGTTTTCAGATTAGTGGATGCCTCAAAGATGATGCTCGTAAGAAAGCGATGTAGATGGTGTAGTGCTTTGCCCTAGAATATCAAAGTTAATACTTGGGAAGCTAGGAATTGGTAAAACAAGATGCTCGTGGCTCCAAGCAGAAATATTAAGAAATGGAAAAGATGTTTCATGAAAATAACATCTCAGAGATTAGGAACTCCTGGTTTTAAGATCCAAGAATGTATAACCTTTTGTATGTTGAGGATTGCCAAGATAAACACATTGCTTGCTCCTACTATCAAACTTTCTCTCGCCTCGTGCAATCTGTGTGCTAGCATATACTAAATGACCAAATACTTTAAGATCAGTGTAAATGTGTTTTGTACCATAAAGTAGAAAATGAGGTGTCTGTTTCTTTAAGTAATGGTGTAGTGTGATATTAATGAGCATAGCAAAGATGTTTAACACAGAAACCCCAAGATTTCATAGGGAGACCGTAATGAAATCTCAAAGGTGCTCACAGCAACATTTAACAAGTGTTGATGTTTTCTCTCCACAACACCATTTTGTTGTGGTGTATGAACACAAGAAGTTTCATGAATGATACCTCTTTGAGCATAGTAGGTATCCATTTTGAACTCAAGGCCATTGTCTGACCTTATTACTTTTATACTTTTATTAAACTGATTAGAAACAGTATTACAGAATTTTTGTAACAAAGGTCTTGTTTCAGATTTCTGTTTCATTAAATGAACCCAAAGATACCTTGAATAATCATCAACCACAGTCAAAATGTAATATTCACCATTATAGGTAGAATTTCTGTTAGGACCCCATATATCAACATGCAACAATTCAAAAATAGTAGAAGCAATAGAAGTACTATGAGGAAAACTGTTTCTCTTTTGTTTGGCAAAAGGACAAATATGACAACAAGTGTCTGAATCAGAAGATACAAAAGGAACAGACTTATTCAATACTTGTATTCTTTGTCTAGATGGGTGACCTAATCTATAATGCCAAAGTAAAGAAGTAGGAATAACAGCAGTAGTACAAATGACATGAGCAGAATCATGGACACTAGGATCAGCTTGCAAAATGTACAGTCCTTGATATATTCTAGCTGAACCAATCATCTTCCTCAAGATGTTGTCCTGCAAAACACAGCCATTAGAATTGAAGCATAAGGAGTATCTGGTATTTGCAGTAATCTTTGTGACAGACAAAAGATTATATGTGAATTGTGGAACACACAGTACATCTCTTAATATAAGATCATTATTGATCCTGACTTGACCTTTAGGAGTGACTTTAGTTTGTGCTCCATTTGGTAAAGTAATGATGAGATCAAAAACAGTTTAGCATTAATCATTAAAGATAAATCATAAATGATATGATCAAGAGCACTGAATCCACTATCCAATGATAGATAGTACCTGAACCAGAAGAACACCCTTGAACATTGGCAGTTAAAACAACAGCTGGTGGTGCAGGAGGATCTGCAACCTGAACATGCCTAAGCATATCCATGATGTGTTCATATTGGCTTCTTGTCATTGTGTTAGGATTAGATCGAACCAAGTCGATTGTTGATCTTGATAGTTTGCATCCATATTGTCTTGTCGCACTCGTAGCTTGCATCATCGAGTGAAACCATGTTCCACACTAACATTGTTGGCCTGCATTTGACTCTGCGCCTCGCCTCAGAGCCATTTGGAAAACCATATTTCTTGTAGCACTTTTCTATAGTGTGACCTTCTTTACCACAAGAGTGCTTCGTGGTCTCTTAGAAGCACCAGAATATCCACCAGAATAACCTCTACCAGAACCTCTACCACCCCCTCTGCCATATGAAACATTAGATTGTGCAGCTAAAGAAACAGGATCTTGGAAATTCTGCCTTGCCCCAGTAGTTACAACATTAAGAACAGTCTTGTCAATACCTAATTCTGAATATGTAATTTGACTTTCATGTTGCAAAGCCATATTGAATACTGTACCAATGTCTGGAATAGGTTTAGCCATTAATGCTTGTGACCTAACATTGCTATAAACATCATTTAATCCCTTCAAGAACCTTACAACATAATCTGTCTCATTTTGTTCACGATAAATGGGCAATGCAGCACAAGTGTAGGGAGGGGTAGGTCTTAAAATCAACAACTGATCCCACAAACCTTTCAATTTAGTAAAATATTGAGTAACTGACAGAGTACCTTGCTTGGTGGAATAGATTTCTTCCTGTAAATTGGAAAGCCTGTATGCATTTCCTGTACCAAATCTGTGATCCAAATCCAGCCATATCTCTCTTGCTGTATTTAGCCAAAAAACACTTTGTTGAATGGACGGATCCAAAGAATTGACCAGCCAATTTGAAACCATATCATTACACTGACACCAAATCTCAAAATGCCTGTCAGTTTCTGCAGGTTTTGGCAAACTTCCATCCACGAACTTCAATTTTCCTTTCATGGATAATACCATTGAAACAGCACGTTTCCAGCAATGATAATTTTCAACTCCTTTGAGAAGTGGTTGAACAATAACAGCAGACGGATTTTCTCCAGGATGAATCACATACGGATTAACCACAATATTACCAGTTTCTGCCATTGATATGAAGCAAGAAACCAAAGAAACACAAAGAAATGAATAAAAGATGAAATTGCAGCTCCACACCGCAAGAAAAACAAAATTGCAGGTTTAATACTCTGCAAATTCACAGCAGTAAGCTTGTTTTAGCTCTGATACCATGTTGAATTTGTAAAGAAAAACTGGAAAAGAAGGAATTGCGATGAAGAAGATGAACTATTCATTTGAACTAAAATTTGGCGGGAAAATTCTAATACATTGCTAAATGAAAAATTGACTCAATCAATCAATCCAACTTGTGCTCTGCTGCTTATATAGTATCTAGATGCAGCAAGTTGGAGTTAATAGCGGTTACAGGTTGTCACAACAACTTCTAACTAACTCTAACTAAACTCAACCGTTTATACTATTAAGTGCTCGATCATATGCTTAAGAGAAATTGTTGATCTTGAATCTGACTTGCATTGTGTTGTGGTGTATCTGCAACATGTTATACGGTTCCGAGCTGATAATCCGGGCATATGGTTTTTCCATTGTCACTTGGATGCACATCTCCATAGTGGTTTGGGATTTGCTTTTGAGGTTGGAAATGGGCCGACTCCGTCAACTAAAATACCCCCGCCGCCTCATGACCTCCCAAAATGTTAGAACTTTTCAAGATATTTCAGAAGATTTAATTTCACGGCTGGCTGGCTGATTATACAATCACAAGTGTATCTTAAATTTTTTTTTTTCTGTCATTCTAATTTATTTTTAGTCAACTATAGTCTAGTTTTCAATTTGTGGATCGGTTGTATTGAGAAAATAATTCCAGCCTCTTGCTGGATCTCTCTTTAATATAGAGGTAAAAAGCGAAAGTTCTTTTTGACACAAAAATAAATAAAATAGTGACACACTCCTTTTTTTTTAGCAAAAAGCGACAAACATTTTCAGCAAAGAAAAAAACTACTCGCATGGCCCTAGCTATATTATACATTAGTACACTGTTTTGAACCTGTTTTGTATCTGTTTTTTTTTTTTTTTTTCTTTTTCAAACAACCGTAACTTTTGATTTACAACTCCGATCATCGAAATTTTTTCACCAAAATTCATGTTTTTTTTTGCTCTTCAATTTGAGCCCAAATACGATACCCTTCCGACGTATATTTTGAAAGACGAAAAAATATTTGTATTAACCGGAGCGCTTTTTCTTATAAACGACCGTAACTTTTGATTTAGAACACCGATCATCAAAATAGTTTCACCAAAGTTCATATTTTTTTTTATCTTCATTTTGAGACCGCGTTTGATACCTTTTCGACGTAGTATTTGAAAGCCGAATTTAATCGCAGCATTTACATTAACACATGTCGATGTCGTGATCGATAGTATCGATCGTCGACGTCGACGTAGTATCGTATCGTGATCGTAGTATCGATGATCGATGTCGATTATACAAGAATATGCAGGAGAACATTCCACCAGACTATTAACAAACTCAGCAGATTAATAGCAAGTACAACAAACTATAGATTTAGTACAATATGTACATCAGTTAACATGAAAAATAAAGAAAAAAAACAGGATTTATGCTTGTTTAGTCTCTATTTACCATCATCAAAGCTATTTAATCACCTGAATTTGCTGTAAGGTCTTTATCCAGAGATAAAGATAATTCTCCAAATGCAAAATCCAGATACACTAACACACCGTGTTAAATTGGTTTATATGATACAATTCATAAGAGATAGAATCATTAATGAGATAACTTGATTAAGGTGTGGTGTTTATAACATGCGTGTTCAGAGTTAATCACTTGAATTAAGCCTAAAAAGTACATCGACTAAAAGGTAATACATGAAGATCAATACAATGTACTATGATTTAGTACAATAGTACATCGGACTAAAAGGTAATACATAGAAGATCAATACAAGTCTCAAACAGTCTGAACTATCAGCCAAATTATAAGAAGGATATTCAAGTTCAAAGAACTAAATTATCATGCCCGGAATTCACAAGGTGATGAATTACAAGTTCAGTAAGCCTATGAACTAGGCCTATCTATTACATGATGATACAATGTAGATCAAAAACCTCAAGACACCAAGGCACACGGTAAGCCTATGAACTAGGCATATCTATTGCATTAAGGTACACGACATCAGTGATATCGATGATCGATGACGCAGATCGATGTCGATGTCGCGACGTCAGTGACGCGCATGACGCAGACGATATCGTGATCGTATAAATATCGATGATCGATGATCGTGCTCAAAATGACTCTCCTTTCGATTTTTGTTCCAAGGTCTATGTCCCCTAAGTCCTTGATATGAGTGAATGTCTTCTTACAGTTCAAGCACTCATATTTACTTCTTTCGGAGCATGTTTCGATACTACTTTTCTTTAGGATCATTTCTTTTAGGCCTTTTGTTGTTCTTGGTTCAATCACATTAGGCCACTTGTTCTTGGCTTCATAAACAATTTGCATTCTTGAAAAATCCTTCAAAAGACGTATCCGATTCGCCTTTTTCAACACATTCATCCAAATAGTAACTCTGAATCATTCTTTGTTGTTGTGTCATTTGTCATTGTCGTGTCCATTGTCGTTTGTTTGCATTTCCGAACAAGAGAAATCGAGAATATAGTTTTTGCATTCTAGGATTAGGCTCTACCCATTTTCCAAATGATAACAAAAGCTTTAGAAAGATGTTCAAGCTATGCATTTTCTTACTCATCTCCATCTCTTTTGTTTCCTTTGAAAGATCACATTTTGTCGAATTCCATCCATGTAATATTATTAATGTATAAACAAAATTGTGCAAAAATTACAAAATATAATTTAACTATAAACCTTTCATGATAATAACAACTCAAGCTTAGTGACAAGAGTGAGCACCCCCACAATCATGTGAAAACAGATAAATGAAAGAACAAAAATGTGGACCAAAATGAAGTATATGCAATGTTTACAAACACACAACTTCCTCGCTCAAAATCATGAATCTACATTACAAACTAGAGGTCAAAGAATGCAAAAGCAGAAGAAATAGTCTATGAAACAAAGTTCATTAAATGGAATATAAAGAGGGGAAAAACATACTTTCATCAATTCATCATCAATTTTTAATAGAGTATACAACATAATATTGCATACAAAGGAGTTTTGCAATGAAACCTCCAAAATGGTGGATAATTCATTAAAAATAGCATGATTTGAACGGAACCCATCTGTCAGGCACTTGCAACATCATTCAGAGTTTCAATTGCACTTTATAGCATAATCTTAATCGATGATGATTATGGAAGACCGAAAACAAACAGAATTCCGATTTTCCGATTTTTCTACCAAATGATGATGGTAAGTATTACCTTTTATGATGAGCGATGCCATTACGGTAAGTATTACCTTTTGTGAAGGTCATGTTGTTCTCACAGCATTCGCGGGAAGAAAGCTATTTTAACTTCTTAGCGACTTTTGATAAGAGCTTACATGGAAGCGAGTGGTCGGGTCTTCATCGAGGCGCGCCCAATTCGATCTCTTTCAAGCGGGAAGACTCCGGCCATCTTTTCTACGCTTTTTGAAAACCAAATGGCGCGCTTTTGTTCTCCGATCGAGCACCACCAAGCCGCCCGAATCTTCATTCTTCGATTTTCACGTAGTAATATAAAACCCAAACCGTCGGAAATAAGAAGAAGGAAAATTTGTGAAGGAATGCAAATTAGATCCATGTAATAGATGAATAAGGGTATATTCGTCCGGTGGAATTTATTTGTCCTTAATGCAACTAAAAAATGGAAGCTGGATTAGCACTTAATTAAGAGGAAAAAAGTGGACTGTACACTAATTTTTCCTTTAATATATTGTTTTTCAGCTGTTCAATAAAAAAAAATATTTTTAGTTAAAGCATTCATGCAATGTATTCATTCACATTTTGTGAGAAGTAATGAAATAAAGCTGTCAATTGCATGGCTGCTACATTATTCCCATCAAATTGCTTTTAGTAGGAAGACGCTTTTGCGGTTATAAGATATTGTCATTGGTTTTCAAACCCAGACTTGGCCAAATTATGCAAAAATAGGCTTAAATCTTTGCTTTTGATTTATTTGTTACGATTATAACGTGTGTGAAGTGCTTTACCGCATGTGTAGACATGGAACCAATCCCGTAAATACCGGAAGAAATTATGAAATATACTACGAGTTAATAATTACGAAAACCATGATAAACCATATATATTTTGTATTTTATACTTATTAAATTTGCATGGGACGTAAAGAAATCACGAGCTTTATAAGGGACATAATATATCTAATACGCATGGCGGATCCACGGCTTGAAATCTTTGTGTGACCCCACTCGATTTATAAAATAAAAAAAAAAAAAAATTTAGTATTAAAACTATGTAGTTTTATTGTTAAAAAGTGTATTTTATCGATAAAAATTGATGTTTTGTTTCGTGATTTTAATTGGAATTTTTTTTGGATAAAATATGTAGTTATAGACTCAGTGACCCCACTTAGAATTTATTCTGGATCCGCCACATCGCTACACGTACTCAAAATACACTAATCTAATAAAAGAATATAAGTAATCACGCATCTGCCAATGCCTCTCATTATATCCTCTTAATGCTGTCACCATGCACAACGACAATACCTTCACTTGCGATGGTAGACAGAGCATTTCGCAGCTGATATCAAAAAAATGACAGCACCATTAACGTTTTATAAGTTATGGGTTATGAACAAGAGGGACAGAGGCTCGGTAATAGGCACTTACATCACTCATGTGGACTTCAACGCCAGAACTTTGCTTCTTTAACTCTTCAAGTAACTACAAAGGTAGATGTCAAAACAAAGGTAAGCTTTTGATTATGTTAAGAAGTCTAACCATGTGTAACAACTCAAAATAACATCACACCTCGATTGTACGGGTCGGAGTACCGCCAATTTGCATCTTCTCCATTATTAAATTACGAACAGCTGCTACCAGATTCTCTCTTCTCATTCGCTCACTAGCCGAAACCCCAGTTGTGATGAGATCCATGTCAATTGTACCTGTTCAAAAGATTAAACATTCCATTTACTATACAAATTCCCACTAAAACACACAAAAAACATTAACTATTGCAGAAACAGAAGAATCAAACCAGTGGAATGGTCTGTTGCTGACTGCTGCATTGCTACTTCAAGTAACCGGAAAGCCTCCACGTACAGTATCCTTCTTTTCAACCTACCGAGTATATGGAAGGAATTAATTAAAAAAACTATTGGGTATTAAACAGTAAATAGAGCTTTACCTGGTTTAAGAACCCATCTGGCTAGGAATCAAATTGTGTTTAACTCAAAAGTAATAGCGTATATATTTTAGCATCATTTTAGCATCCTTAATATATTCCATATATTAAGTAATATTGTGTATTAGTGTGTATTAATTGAGAGGGATTCTCCCCTCCTAGTCTTCAGCCTAGATTGTAGTCGATGAGTTACGATAGCGAAGATTGTATTGAGTATATATGGAACACACAGTGGAATGTAAAGATCACGGAAAATAATATATCAATCTTTCATGGTATCAGAGCTCTAGGTTTTTTTTTTGCAATCTCTGCTTCCGCTCAACCCTCTCTCCGTCATTATTATTTTTCCGCCGCCTTCCTGTACACTTACAGGTCGTAAAAGTCATCTTCCTCGATCACTTTTCCGGCGTCCACACTCCTCACCATGGGTGATTCTCAAAAGTTCCATCCCGCCCTCTCGATTAGCAACGTGAAAGCTCTTCTCCCCATCACGCTTGACCTCGACAACGGACCGTATCACTCGTGGGCTGCCCTGTTTAAAGTTCAGGCGAGAGTTCATGATGTCCTCGACCATATCATTCCTCCCACCGCCGCTGATGAAAAAGCTGCATCAGAAAAGTTCAAATCGGAGAACCCCACCCTCTGGAAACGCCTTGATGCGGCGGTCCTGCAATGGATCTACGCCACCGTTCACGCCGACATCCTCACCTCGATTTTGGTTGATGATGATAATGCTGCTGATGCGTGGAATCGGGTTGCTGAACTATTCCACGATAACAAGAACTCCCGAGCCTTGTATCTGAATAAGGAGTTTACGAACACAACGCTTGCCGAATTCTCGTCCACCGCAGCCTATTGCAACCGTCTCAAAGTCCTCTCCGATCAATTGAAGAATGTCGGTGCTCCGGTTACGGAGCATAACCTCATCTTGAGAATGCTCCAAGGCCTGACTGAAAATTACTCCAACTTTGTAATCGTGATGCAAAATAAGAAGAACCTTCCTTCATTTGTAAGCGGCTCGCCGAAACTTCGCGTTTGAGGAGACGACTCTGCAGGAACGGGTTAAACAGGATGCTCCGTCCCATGCTCTTGCAGCCACTGCGGACAGCTCTCTTTCTTCGTCTCCGGCTGATTCTGGCCGAGGTAAGCATCGCAACAGTGGTCGGAATAATCGTCGGGGAAGCAACCAGGGGGGCGGTAACAATGGGGGTGGTTCTGATTTGGGTAGCGAAAATGGCAGAGGGGGTGCTCGTCAAGGAAATGGCAACGGTAGAGGAGGAGGCCGGTCTGCAAATCGTACCGGTGGTAATGGCCCGCCCTCCAATTTTCAGGGTCGGCAACAGCAATGGAGTCAACCTCCTTGGTGGTCATACCCGCCACTGACAGGCATGCCCCTGCCCATATCCAACCCAACGATGGAAGCGGACCAACCCCCCCACGACTGGCATTTTGGGCCGTCCTCCACAGATGCAGCAGGCCTACTCGGCAGATGCAGCTTGGGCTCCTACGGACATTGAGTCCGCTATGCACACTATGGGTCTCAATCCTCCGGATCAACAGTGGTACATGGACTCGGGTGCCACTTCACACATGACTTCCGAACAAGGTACCCTTACGTCTTATTTTAATTTGGGCAAACAACATGGTATTACAGTAGGTAATGGTCATACGATTCCAATTCGTGGTTATGGTAATTCATCTTTTACCCCCCCTAACCCGCCACTATCTCTCAACCATGTCCTCCATGCCCCACATCTTATTAAAAATTTGGTATCCGTACGTAAGTTTACCAAGGATAATCATGTGTATGTTGTGTTTGACCCGTGTGGTTTTTCTGTGCATTCTTTACAGACGGGGGAGCGTCTCATGAGATGTGATAGCACAGGCGACCTGTATCCCGTTACCTCCATTTTTTTAAATAAAAGTTCCTCGCATTCTGCGTTGCTTTCGACGACTCTTTGGCATGACAGATTGGGTCACCCCGGCTCGTCCATTTTACATTCTCTTAGCAAAAATAAATCGATTCCTTGTAACCTTACTAGTAGGACTACTAAGTGTCAATCGTGTGTATTGGGTAAACATATTCGTATGCCATTTATTGCTTCCAATTCCAAAACTGTGGTTCCGTTTGATATTTTACATACCGATTTATGGACATCTCCGGTATTGAGTACATCTGGTGCTCGATATTACGTTTTATTTTTAGAGCGATTTTGAATTATTTATAGACGTTTCCCATAGCCGAAAATCCCAAGTTTTATCCATTTTCACTACGCTTGGACTCATATTCGCATACAGTTCGAACGTGACATTAAAAATTTCTGATGTGATAATGGGGTGAATATGACAATCGTCTTTTTGGGAGTTTTGTCGGTCTAAAGGCATTACGTTCCGTTTTCTTGTCCTCACGTCGTCCCAAAACGGCAAAGTCGAGCGAAAAATCCATTCTATAAATAATATTATGCGCACCTTATTACTCCATGCTTCGGTACCACCATCGCTTTTGGCCCCATGCATTACAAATGGCAACATACCTATTAAACATTCTACCTAGTCCACTGTTAGCCAATGAGTCCCCTTTAAAAATTTTGTATCACAAAGACCCGCTTTACACTCACCTCCGTGTGTTCGGGTGCCTGTGTTACCCTTTACTACCCTCCTCTACGATCCATAAACTCCAAGCTCGTTCTATTCCTTGTGTGTTTTTGGATTATCCGTCTAATCACCGTGGGTATAAATGTTATGATTTGTCTAGTCGAAAAATCATTATATGTCGCCATGTCCAATTTGATGAAACCGTTTTTCCTTTCTCTAACTTACATCAGCCGACGCCCGCCGTATATGATTTTTTGGACCCCATTTTACCTCCCCACATCATAGACAATCTTTTACAACCCACCCACTTCGGCGCTGCTCCTCTCAAGCCGATCCGGCCAGATTCATTCACCACCAATCATTGTCAATACGCTTCTTTGCGCCAAGCCCCAATCCCCCAGCGGACCCTTTCCCTCATCACGGCCCACTTCCAACCCGTCCGGTTACTCGCAGCCAAAGTGGCATTTATCGGCCCAACCCGAAATATGCTTCGGACCAAGCCCATATTTTATCCACCTCTAAATCTCCGCTACCCCGGACCCCTTTAGATGCTTTACGTGACCCGAATTGGAAGATGGCCATGACCGATGAGTTTAATGCCCTTATTAAAAATGGGACGTGGGATTTGGTACCTCGACCCCCTAATATTAATGTCATACGTTCCATGTGGATTTTTACACATAAAGAAAAATCTGATGGGTCTTTTGAGCGCATAAAGCCCGACTTGTAGGTGATGGAAAACGCAGCAGGTGGGCATTGATCGTGGTGAAACCTTTAGTCCGATGGTCAAACCGGCTACAATCCGGACGATTCGAGCTGTCGTCCTTATCTCAACAGTGGCCGATTCACCAATTGGACGTCAAGAATGCTTTCTTGCATGGCAACCTAAATGAGGTGGTGTATATGCACCAACCTATGGGATTTCGGGATTCCACACATCCTGATTATGTATGCTTGCTACGTAAGTCATTGTATGGCCTGAAGCAGGCCCCTCGAGCGTGGTACACGCGCTTTGCTGATTTTGTGACTACACTCGGTTTCTCCAACAGTAAGTGCGACACGTCCCTCTTTATTTATCGTCATGGCACGGATATGGCTTACCTTTTGTTGTATGTTGACGATATAATCCTGACGGCGTCCTCTGATGCCCTTCGGACTCAAATTATGGCATCCCTTAGCTCCGAGTTTGCTATGAAGGATTTGGGTCCATTAAATTATTTTTTGGGAATTCGTGTCACACGTCATGCAGGTGGAATGTTTTTGTCGCAACGTAAGTATGCCTCTGAAATTGTTGACCGTGCTGGTATGACTAATTGCAAGCCTTGTCTTACGCTGTTGATACAAAACAAAAGCCGAGTGGTAAGGCGGGGGCTCCATATGACGACCCCACTCACTATATCGAGTCTAGCCGGTGCGCTTCAAGATCTCACTTTACGCGTCCGGACATTTCAGTATGCGATACAAGAGGTATGCCTTCATATGCATGATCCCGCGTTGAACATATGAAGGCGCTCAAGCGCATTATTCGCTATATTCAGGGCACTCTTCACCTTGGATTGCATTTATACTCATCCTCCATCACGGGTCTCGTATCATATACCGATGCTGATTGGGGAGGGTGTCCCGATACTCGACGTTCTACATCCGGATATTGTATTTTCTTGGCGATAACTTGGTCTCTGGTCCTCTAAGCGCCAACCGACCTTTCACGTTCTAGTACTGAGGCAGAATACCGTGGTGTGGCAAATGTCGTATCTGAATCCTGTTGGTTGCGTAATTTACTATTAGAACTTCATTGTCCGATCCGCAAGGCTACTCTTGTTTATTGCGACAATGTAAGTGCTATATATCTTACAGGAAATCCCGTTCAACACCAACGCACTAAACATATTGAGATGGACATACATTTTGTTCGGGAGAAGGTCGCACGCGGTGAAGTTTGTGTACATCATGTGCCATCTCGGTATCAAATCACGGATATTTTCACCAAGGGGTTGCCACTTGTTTTGTTCGAAGATTTCAGGAACAGTCTTAGCATCCGCCCATCTCCCGCTTCGACTGTGGGGGTGTAATAGCGTATATATTTTAGCATCATTTTAGCATCCTTAATATATTCCATATATTAAGTAATATTGTGTATTAGTGTGTATTAATTGAGAGGGATTCTCCCCTCCTAGTCTTCAGCCTAGATTGTAGTCAGTAGTTACGATAGCCGAAGATTGTATTGAGTATATATGGAACACACAGTGGAATGTAAAGATCACGGAAAATAATATATCAATCTTTCAAAAAGATCTCAATGAGGACATGTTGTTTGGGGAAATTCAAAGTAGAAGCTTCGTTTGGATCACCGTTAGAAAAAGTAATATTAGTATCGATTGGACAACTTGGAAGACTAGTCCGCTCTCTTTTAGCATAGTTTAGTCCTTGTGTAGCTGATTCGCGTTATTTTTTTCATTTTGTTTCACTTCGGTTCTGGCTTGTTCGGCTTGTTCTTAAGATCAAGTGAACGTTTGTAATTGGGCAATCTTGGACTTCTAGCGTCTTGCTAGACCCCTTAATAATAATATCAATTGCTGTTCAAAAAAAAAAATAACCCAGCTGGAAAAGTAGAGATCAACGCGTCTAGGTTTATCGCGTATGGGCAAATCTGGAAATGGTACACCCTGCAGTTGAAGTAAAGAACATGTTCTTCATCAAGCTTTGAGTAAACAATGGATCATTAAGGTGCGCCCGGTACATTTATTAAGCAAATTAATTAACATAAAAAGCACCTTAGTTACACAATAGAAACTCTTTCCAGCTTCCCATATTCTCCTACCGATAATGTATTCACGGTCACTGCAGAAAAACGGGAACTGCAAGAAACGAAAAAAAAAAAAAGGGAAATATTTCTTCAAGTAAGCAAGACAAAAATGGAAGCAATTATGGGTTTCATTTCATTTACCAACCTTTTTGATCCAGTGGACAATCATGGATCCGTTATGAGGACACTCTTCAAGAAACTTGAAGTAAGCAAGCATAGGGTCCCATTTCGGTCTAAACTCAGCGTCCCAGAAAAAAATCCCTAACTAGTTCCGGGGTTGCGTCTTCAAATGTAGTTTTACTCCGATACACAGTCGGACCATTCTGAAAAAAACAAGAACAATAGCATATTAATTATTACAACAACCTTATCTTTTGCTAGTGAAATTAGTTCCCAAGCTAAAGAATGCAGATTAGAGTCGATATTCAAGTATAAAAACCGTTAACTTTACCTCGGGTTCATGCCGCCAAGCTTGATAAGCAAAGTTCGGAGTAGAACGTTCCATCATACTCTGCCAAGACATTTTCCCATCTTGTCCATCTAGAAGATGTAGTAGATGTTCTAAATCATTCTTCGAAACGACTTTATTGCCGATCTCAAATTTTCTGCAACAATCATTAGACAATTAATGAAGTGACATTGATGTCACTGTAGATATCACTGTATACATTAGACAATTAATGAAGTGACATTGGTGTCACTGCAGATGTCACTGCATACATTAGACAACTAATAAAGTGATATTGATGTCACTGTAGATGTCACTGCATACATTAGACAATTAATGAAGTGACATTGATGTCACTACATAAATCAATACAATAAGACGTCACGGCATACACCGATACAATAAGACATCACTGCATAAATCGACATAAGACGGTGTCTCTGCATCGCGGTGTCACTTATCACAGTGTCACTTCATCGCGATGTCTCTGCAATGTGGTGTCACTTCATCGCGGTGTCTTTGCATCGTGTTGTCTCTTCATCGCGCTGTCTCTACATCATCAAATGTTATAACATCACGATGTCTCTGCAATGCGGCGTCTCTGTATTGCGGTGTCACTTCATCGTGGTGTCTCTACAATGCGGTGTATCTGCATCGCGGTGTCTCTTATTCACGATGTCTCTGCATCGTCAAATGTTATAACATCGTGATGTCTCTGCATCGAGGGTGGTCACTGCATCACGGTGTCTCTGCATCTGGGTTGGTCACAGCATCGTGGTGTCTCTGCATCGGAGGTGGTCACTGTATCGAGGTGATCAATGGATATGGTGTGGTAAATGCATCGTGATGTCACTTTATTGAGGCGTCTCTGCATCGCGGGTGGTCACTACGTCGCTGTATCACTTCATCGAGGTGTCTCTGCAATGCAGCGTCTCTGCATCAGGGGTGGTCATTGCATCGCGGTGTCTCTGCATCACGGTGTCTCTACATCACGGTGTCGCTTCATCACCGTGTCTCTACATCGCGGTGTCACTTCATCGGGGTGTCTCTGCATCGTGATGGTCATCGCATCGGGCATCGTGGTGGTCAATGCATTAGGATGGTCATTGCATCGAGGTGGTCAATGCATCGGGGTGGTCAATACGTCGCGGTGGTCATTGAATCGCGGTGGTCAATGTATCGGGGGTGGTCCTTGTATCGCGATGGTCAATACATCGGTTTAAAAAAAAACTGAACATCTTTTGAAAAAAAAAAACCTGAACACCGCCCTGAAAAAAAAAAAAAAACCTGAAGAGTGCCTGAAAAAAAATACAAACAGCAACAGCGATGCAGGTACGCCTCTTCTCCCATTTTTTTTCTTCATTAAGGGTATTTGAGTCTATCTATCTAATTTGTGTCCTTATAAGTCCAACAGATTTCTTTTTGTCCTTATAAGTCCAATAAGTCCGTTTTGTGTACTTTTGAGTCTTTCACCCTTTAAATTAATAGTTTAAAATATTTATCTTAATTATTACTGGAACCGTAAATATTTGAATACTTCTTGATAGGTTCTAGAACTCTCTGTTGTAACTATATACTATACAATTCAGTCAATTATAAACGTGAATAAAATAATATTTTTCTAAAATCTATTATGGTAGCAGAGTCCTAATACTCTTCCGTATAGCTTCTCTCTGTTTTCTTTTCTTTTCCGCTGTTCCCACGATTTCTTTCTCACAGCTCTCTTCCATGGCTGACCCATCCTCTCCGGCAGCTCCCTCCCCCTCCATCGTTGCCTTTAATCCCTCCACGCAGGCCTCTATCAAGCTTGATTCCTCTAATTACTCCATCTGGAAACTATAAATTGTTCTCTTCTCGAAGGTTATGGTCTTATTGGGTATATCCATGGCACCACCACTGCACCGTGAATAAAATAATATTTTTCTAAAATCTATTAATTTGGTAGCAGAGTCCTAATACTCTTCTGTATAGCTTCTCTCCTTTTTTTTTTCTTTTCCGCCGTTCCCACGACCTGTCTCTAAACCGAACCCGGAATATCAGACCTTGAAGCGTCAAGACCGGCTCATCTTCAATTTGATTCTCTCCTCCCTCATGTCGGGCGTTGCTACCACCATCTCCAAGATAGAGATGGCTCGGGCTGCCTAGGTCTCTCTGTACGACATGTTTGCTAAGCCGAGTCGGGGTCGTATTAATTAGCTCAAACAATCCGTCAAAAGTTTACGTCGAGGCACACAATCTATTTCCGATTATCTTTATGCGGTCAAGGCCAAATCAGATAAACTTGCTCTCCTTGAATGGCCCATGGATCATGAGGATTTGGTTTATTTAATTCTAGAATATATGGGATCTAAATACAATGATCTTGCTCGTGCAATTCAAGCCCATGATTCGGCTATTACCTTTGAGGAATTACATGATATATTGTTGAATTTTCAGGTGAATCTCGGCTCATCTTCCTCGGAACCCTTCTCGCCAGCGTCTGCCTATCCTGCTCAGGTTCGTCCATCCTAGGGCCTCCTTCCTCGTCCCACACATCAGGGATGGCGGGCTTCTACTCCACCATCCATGAAAAACCAGCATTTTCAGGCTCCACACTTCTCCCAGCCCGGAAATTATCAGTCTACCGGTCCGTCCCCCTGCTTCTTCTCGCCCTTGCCGCCCCTATCTCGGTCATTGTCAGCTCTATTCGACTCAAGGTCATTCTGCCAAGTTTTGTCCGAACTTTCAGGTTCAACCTCTTAATCCCATAGCTCGGCTTCCTCTTCCCCAAGCTCATGCCGCCACTTCCTCTCCTGCTCCACTGGCCCCCTCCTCACCTGGGATCTTGGACAGTGGTGCCACCCACCACGTTACAGCAGATCTCCAGAATCTCTCTCTGCACACGTCATATTTGGCCACCGACGACATTCTAGATGGTGATGGTTCTGCCTTGAATATTACTCATGCCGGTTCTTCCTCTCTCCTTTTTTCTTTGTCTAAGTCCTTTCAATTAAATGATGTTTTATGCATTCCTGATATGTCTCATAACTTAATGTCTATATCTAAGATATGCCAAACAAATAACATTTCTGTTCAATTCTTACCCGATGAATTTCTTGTGAAGGATCTCCAGACGCATCATATCCTCCTCCGTGGTCCAGTTAGGAATGGACTCTATGAATGGCCCACTCAACCTTTACTTGCATTTGCTACGAATAAAACCCCATCTGATGTGTTGCACCACCCCCTGGGTCATCCTGCTGATCCAGTTTTACATTATGTTCTTAGTACTTACACTTTACCGTATTCTTCTGTTTGTCAAATACATTTTTCTGCTTGTCTTGAAAATAAGAGCCATAAACTTTCTTTTGGCCAATCTACATTACAGTCTTCCTGTCCCATTGAGATTATATTTTCTGATGTTTGGACTTCCCTAGTTTTTCTATTGATGGATTTAAATATTATGTGATTTTTGTTGATCATTTTACTCGGTATGTCTGGTTGTGTCATATTACTTGTAAATCTGTTGTGGCGTCCACTTTTATACACTTTAGAACTATATTGGAAAAATAAATGCTTTAAAATACTTATTCCTAAAATTTACATGTTAGTCATTATTTTAAAAACTCCTATTAGTTGAATAGATATGACATGGTGGAGTTGGACCACCATAAAACTACTAAATTCACTTTTCCCTTTTTACCCATATATCTCTTTATTTATTTCATACACTGTCTTAAATGCAACATCATTATTTACTCTATTTTCTATAAGGGTATTCTAGTCTTTATCTAATGAAAGTCAAAAAAAATTAATTACTTTCTTAATCTACGTGTTTATAGCAACTGCCTCAGTTATTGTGGAACGGAAGTAGTATATCCGTGGTGTTTACATATTTGGGGGAAGGGGCTACAAGGACAAAAAAAAACATAAATGAGTCTGCAAGGACATTTTTCTTTTTCAGATGTTATAAAGGACAAAAACAAAATATTTGGACAAAAATACCCCTTGTTACTTTTTACCCTTCTACAAATAGTAACAGTCAAGAAACAAGTATTAACAGCCCATAAAATATCGTAACATCCAATGAAAAAGAAGTAACGGTCTAAAAACAAGTAGTAACAACCCTTATTTGTTAAAAATAAGTAGTAAATGACCCGTAAAATGTCGTAAATAGGAGTATGACCCGTAACATTAAAATGTCGTAACGCCCCAATAAACAAGTAGTGTGACCTAAAAAAAAGTAGTAACAACCCGTAAAATGTCATAAAATCCAATAAACGAGTAGTAACAGCCCAAAAATAGATAAAGTACATCAAAAAATGTAGTAACGTTACAAAATTAATAGTAACAACCCTAAACCCTAAACTTTTTCAGAAAAAAAACAAAAAAATCTGGTGCGCCGTCACCCTTCCTACGCCGGAATCATCTGCAGCTAACGGCGGCATAGTTGTGACCCCGCCGGATTTTCTCACCACATAATAGGTAGTAACAAATATACAAATAGCAGTGGCAAAAAGAGGCCCATTCTTGGCCGGAAATTGGACTCGGTTGGGCGATGGCGGAGCGATGAAACAAAGCGGCGAAATTGATCTGATTTTTGCAGTTGAAGGACGGTGCCTCATCGGCCCTCTTGGCCGGAAATTGGACTCGGTGGGAGCATTGAAATCGGGTGATAAACAGATCCAACCTGCTGCTCCCTTCCGCCAGAAATCGCATCTTCCTCCGCCGTCCATTCACGGAATTAGAAACCACCGGAAATTGCAGCTCCCTCCCTTTCCCATGGACGATTCCGGCCGCCTGGAATCGTCACCACCAATCGATGAGAAATTTCCGTCGAGTCGACCCATGGACTCTGCAATTGCATATTTTCCTATTTTGTTTTTGTATTTATCTTGAAATATCCACGAATCAATAAATCATCATAGACATGAGGAGAAGGCTGGCCGGAATTAGCTAAGATCGGAAAAATTGAACGGAGAAGAAACATCTATGCAGGATTGAAGGAGGGGAAATACGGAAAGGGAAATAAAAATAAGAAAATTAAGGAAGGTTTTTTATTTTATAGATATATAGGAAAAGGGTGTTTTTGGAAAGTCACATAATTTTTGTCCTTTCTAATTAGCAATGTCCTTGCATCCTGGCTTCTTTATTATTTTGTCCTTCCTGACAAATCCCTCTACATATTTTTCGTTCTTTTAAAAAAAATTCATTGATGGAATATGTACGACTTCGTGATCAAGGACCACCCTGAACAAGCCAGTCATCGGTCCAACCAAAAAAGAAAGAAACCGCTTATTTACGAAAAATCGGCAGTTGGTGTACATGTCAAGAATTGGTGGGACTTGTTAGGAGGTTAGCGGTTGAAGGGTTTTTTTAATAGCCAATAATGGATTATATTGGAAGTTAGGCAATGGTAACACTTTTGAATCTAAAGGTGTTAATATACTTCCTTCTCTGAAATGGAAGTTTGCCTATGGTAACTTGGTCAAATTTTGGGAAGATGATTGGGTCGGGGATAGAACTCTTGCTCTTTCTTTTTCTAGATTGTATAGTCTTTCTATCGATAAATCTTGTTTGGTTAGTAGTAGAGGTTCTTACAGAGGGGAAGCTTGGAGTTGGATATGGGATTGACGGAGGGAGCTGAGAAGATGGGAGTATGGGAAGTTTCTGGAACTTCTAAATATGCTTTCATCTTGTGATCTTAATGCATATATTGTGGATGCCCCTATGTGGAAGCTTACCACGAATGGCACTTTTTCGGTTTCTGCTCTCAGAAGGATGCTAATAAACGCAATGGAGAACTCTTCCACGATGATGTTATACCAACTAGAAGGAATAGTTGGGTTCCGTCTAAAGTTAACATTAATTGTTGAAGGGAAAACCTTGACAGGCTTCCTACACGGAAAAATCTTGCTTTGCAGAACATTCAAGTTGTGGATGTCACTTGTCCTTTTTGCAAGACGGTTGATGAGGACTCTCCACACCTCTTTCATCATTGCCTTTTCGCCCAAAATATTTGGAGGAAAGTTTTCGGATGGTGCTAAACTCCTTTCTCTTCTTCTATGGCATGGGGAAATTTTTGCTCGTTTCATCCATCTTGGTTGTCCAATAAAGTTGCGAAGAAGACTTAGGATGCTATTAGAAAAATGGTTTCGTGGGTACTTTGGCTCAAGAGAAACGATACAGTCTTCAACTCCAAAACGACAACAACAGAGGAGGCATTCTCAGCGTTGTAGCTTCCATTGGATTGTTAGTAGGAATACAACTCATACTACTACTTAGGAAGATTGGTTAAATAAACCATTTTAGTTGGTGTTGCAGTAATACTTGGAGTATCACTTTAATCTCTGTTTTATTTTTCTCCATTTAGTCTAAACTTGATGTAATGGTTGACTTCCAAGATGTTGTAGTCATTTGATTGGTTTTGTAATGCTTGACTTTGGCTTAGCATCTTGCTAGCCTTAGCTCTTTTTAATAAAAATGTTGATGTTCAAAAAAAGTGATACAATTGTCCCCGGACAAAAAAACAAAAAAAACAAACACAACAACAACAGCAAACAGCATAAAAAAAACCACAGCAAACAACATAAAAAAAAAACAACTGCATCTGGGTAAGAATGGAAGTAGGGAAGAACACCTACTACAAAAGGATAGACCCAACTGAAAAGTTAAGGAGAAACTATCCACTATTACAGCCCAACAGAGGATTCGTTCACTCTAATTGCAAGAGAATGCTCCCCTCAGCGGAGAACCATAAAAATGATTTTTGTTAAATGTCCAAGAAAATGGCATTCTGATTATAATCCGCAGCATTGAAAATGATTTTAGTCCTCATCCGCCATGTACTCCAAGTTTATCTTTTTGCTGTACTTTTTTAGTACAAGATTTTTTTGGCCCTTGGAGGAGGATTGGTTTTAGGTTTCTCCTTTATTTTGTGTGGTGAGTACGTTGGGAAATATGGATAGCATGAACATGGAAAAATCATTAAGTTTGTTATCATTAGTACGTTGTCGGCTAAATTACAATTTTGGTCCTCTAACTAGACACTTTTTTCGATTTTGGTCCTGGTTTTTCTCCGGCGACAATTTTAGTCCTGTAAGTGGTCTTTTTTTGCAAAAATAGTCCTGAACGCCGGAAAGACCACTTACAGGACTAAAATCGGTCTTTTCCGGCGACAATTTTAGTCCTGTAAGTGGTCTTTCCGGCGACAATTTTAGTCCTGTAAGTGGTCTTTCCGGCGTTCAGGACTATTTTTGTAAAAAAAAGACCACTTACAGGACAAAAATTGTCGCCGGAGAAAAATCAGGACCAAAATCGAAAAACGTGTCTAGTTAGAGGACCAAAATTGTAATTTAGCCCAAATTATTCACTTTACTTTATGACTGTTCCCGTGCATGGATCGTATATTTTGAAGAATGGTGCACATATGCTGTCTAGAATACATTCTTCTGCGGATTGCAATGAAGAAGAATGTTTCCAATGATTGTGGTGTATATGTTATTTCACACAGGTTCATGTATTTTAACGATTGAATGTCCTTCTTGATGTCAGTATTCGCTAAATACTTTGTCCATTTTTTTTAGTATGCATATTACATGTTTGTTACACATGAATTGAATGTAATTGAATAAAATAATAGAAATGAAATAGAATAAATTCATTCCATTGTTACGATTGGAATGTGAAAAAATGAAAAGAAACAAATTATATAAAAGGTGACACATTGAGTGATAAGTTGAGCGGAGTAGTGGATTAAAGGCGTGGTGGGGTAGGGTATGGTATGGTTCAAAAGGTAGGATATGTTGGAAATGGTGAGGTTAAGTAAGGTGGGGTGGGGTAGCCCTACCCCACCACCCATTGTACCCAAACCAAACCACTCTACCCTACTTTACCCATAATTCCTTACATATCACTCGTCTTACCAATCACCCCAACCCACCCTACCTCGTTACCACCCTACCCTACCTCAGTACCCCACCGTGGTATACACAGATCCGCCCATGTACCATCCCACTCCTCACCTCACCCTACATTACCCACCCCACCGCACCCTACCTCTCTACCCACCCCGCCCTACATTACTACCCTAACCTACTCTACAACCCACCTAAGTCACCCTACCCTACACCACCTTAACTTACTTTCTACTCTACCTTACATACCATACTCTACCTAGACAAACCCTACCTAATCTATGCCACCTCACCCCACCCAATGCTACCATACCTCACCACCCTAGCATCCCACCCTCGCCTACCCCATTATTCCCTACTCTATCTCACCCTATCCTACCCTACCCACCCTACCTACCTTACCCTACTATCTACTTTACTCCACCATCACCCACCCTACCCTGCCTTACCCCACCCTACTTACCATTCTCTATCACCTACCCTACCCTACCACCCAGCCCACTCTTACCCCATCACCCACGTGATTTGTTGATTTTCATTTAACTTCATCGTATTCAATCCATTTTTTGGAAGAAATGAAAATGAACATTTTTCATTCTATTGGAATAAAATTTCATTTCATTTCATTCCACTACCTCATAATCATACACAAACATTAGAATGTAATGAAAAACATTTCATCCATTCCATTCTCGCCTAACAACATGTCATAAGTGTTTTGTAACGACTGTGATTTGTTTGTGTAAATTGTTTATAGAGAATTAGGAAAAAAAATTGCACTTTTTGAAAGATTTTTAAGCAAAGGGACAGGTCAATTAGGTTTATAGGGAGAAAAATAATATCTACAAGATTTATAGCTTGCAGGACTAAACAAAATAAAATTAAAAAAAAAAAAGAAGAAAGAAACCGACACCTATGTAAACAAAATTGGTGTTGCATTTTATCTCTCTCCTCTCTCATTTTTAAACACTTATATTTTTTGATCTAGATCTCCAAACATGATGAAAATTTCATCATTTTTTTTGTTTTTCCGTGCTCTTCGTTTTGAGTCTTGGTTTGATATTACTACATCGGTTTTCGAGAAATTCAGTGTCGATATTCACTCAGTGAATCTCACCAGTAAATCTCGAAAAAAATGAATTTCAAACAATAGTAAATTTTGATAGTGGAATTTCAGAAATTATGTCGGAATATGGTAGATGTGGTATCAAAATAAAGAGCGTACAAAAATAAAAACAATTGGTGACATAATTGTTAATTTTCGAGTTGTAGATTTTGAGATATAAGTGTTTAAAAATGTTGATTACGGAGAAGGTGGGTTGGTTTTTTTTTCAGACGCATTACATACAATATTTTTTATAATAAATTTATCCTTTATGTAAAACTTTTGGAATTGTGTCATATTCACTAATTTATAACATATATTTTGTCTTTCTACCTAATTTCTCATATTGTTCTCCTAAAATAAAAAATAAAAATCTCATATTGTTTATTCTCCTCATGGTATTAGATATATCAATTACAGCACATCATTTACGGAATCATTATTGTTTAATAGTTTTATTTTCTTGGAGTGATGCTTGATTTTCTAGTGCTATTATTTTAGTAATAATGATGGCTTATTTAGTGATTGATTCATGATTGGCAAGTTTCACCATAAAAGAGTACATTGAGGGGATTTGTCAACATTAAGTTATGATTTAACGAGGGAAACATGAATCTATAATGAAGGAATATGTCGTCATTTAATCATGATTTAACGAGGGGAAAATGATTCGATAATAGGATATGTTATCATTAAAATCTTTATTTGATTAGAGGAAATTTCATTATTTAATATGATTTAATGACAAAAAAATGACCATATAATAAGGGTATTTTTCATCATTGAATCATGATTTCGTGAGGGGTAGTTGACCGTATAATGAGAAGATTTGTCATCATTTAAAACATTTTAATGACGGGTATATACGGTCGTTAAATATGTCATAATATTAATGAGGGGACTATGAGGAGTGATGAGGAGAATATCCCCTCATTAAAAGCCTTTAATGAATAAATTTGGACATTCAGTGAGGGGAAACCCCTCCCTTAAAAGCTAATTTTCTTGTAGTTTGGCTTCTTCTCAAGAGCGGATGAACAAAGATACGCCTCCCTCAACATTCAGCAAGCGGACAGTTGTTCCCCTTTATGTTGGAAAGATACGCCTGTATTTATGAGTTGAATTTTATTTGCCTTCCTAAAAAAAATTTCCCCTGCCTTGTCACATAATCCGATCGAATAACTTAACAATTTTTTCACTAATTATTACCAAAGTGATATATATTTTGTGAAATTTTATTATAATCATAACAATTTTAAAAAAAACCAACTGTAAAGCATATCATATTATTGTTTTATATTATATTATTCTTGTCAAATCAAAATTTAAAGGAGAGATAAGTGGTAATTGTTGGGTATAAATTGATGACGATTTCCTTTATTATCTTTGATATTCAAATAAAATGTATTTCCGGACTGTAAAAAAAAAAAGGGGGCTAGTGTACTTTTTAAATTTTTAAAAAAAAAATTCCTATGTATTTTATATACTATTTTTTTTATTTTTATATATTAACTAGCCACAAACCCGTGCAATGCACGGGAAAGCGTAAAATATTAAAATGGTTTGTTTAGGAAAATGACAAAACCATTAAAAAAAAGTTATTGCTTTGAAAATTTCATAATTGATAGAGTGACAAACCGTGTAGAAACCATAACTTAAATGTAATATAAAAATTGCTACAAATCTAAGTAGTACAAATCTCTACAAAACCGTGTAATCATGTTAAAAAAATCACCACAACAACAATAACGAAATAATCCAATGATGCAAATATAAATCAAGATACAACTAATTGAAAAAGATAGAAAGCGCCGTGGGTAGCATTATGCACATATAAGATGTGTTAATTTAAATCCAAGGAGAAAACATTCAAACTTATATATCCGCTTTACATTATGATCGCTCAAAAGGAGTAGATGCTATGTAAATAATCGTGTTAACAACCATTTTCATTTAGCCGCTTATCTATTATGTATTGTGATGATCCGGATATCAATCTCGTAATGCTTGAGCTATTGAGCTATGATGGTCTATTGCATTTGTGCCATATTTGTTGTTGCTTCTTCATGCCGCTTCTTGTCCGTTATCAAAACACGAATATTTCACCATTTATATCCTATAGCGATCTGGAATCAAGACAATACACAATTTTGGTATTCAATAAATTCCGTAAGAAATAAATATTCGAAAGCCTACAAAAACAAAGGCAAGATTAAATATAAAGGGCAAAAGAAACAAAAAATGCAGTGTCACTAAAAAAGTCACCAATGGTAGAAAGCATCTCCTCCGAGGAAAATATTTGGGTAAAAAGAAAAAGGATGAAAGCATTTTGTGTTAAAAATATGTCTTCAATTACCATTCTCCGAGATGGATGACTTTATGACATGCTATCGAAATTTCTTAAACCAATTGATCGGTTCTCTTCAAACTCATGCTCTGTGGTCCATCCGCCATACATCATCGGCTAAATTCTCACAAACATAAAAGCACCATATGTACCATATTCTAAACACATGGGTTGTATATCTACTATGCATTTTGTCTATTTTTTAATCCTGCAACTTAGAATGCACAAACTATTTTCCTTCTCAAAAAAATGTCAACAATTCACGTAAGAGATATCATGACTAAATACATTGCATGAGAGTAATGCTATGTGTACAACAAATCGACAAAACAATCTTACACAATTGATTATGGAGTAGACCTATTGTTAGATGATGTAACTATCATAAATAGTGTAAAATATGTTACGTCCATTTTGATGTGGACATAACAAAAGGAAAACAACTAAAGAAACACAAAGCGAAAGCATCCAATAAGAATAAGTTGTTACCAAAAAGCCAATGTATGTGTTCTCATTGAATAAGGATATGCAAGCACCAAATTCTAAAACCTCAAATAGATGCAGTTGAGGAGTATCACCTACCTCTCTTGTCTTGAAAGCACTGAATTTTTGAGTCCAGGGTACTCAACTATATGCACTCATATTTCATGTTCTGTTCAAGTGCGATGCCATCTTTATTTTACTCCCCATATCAGGTCTGCATCACATATACCAATGTCAATGTCAAATCTTGTTAGAAAGTATGCAGTTCAAACTCTGACCATAACACAAACATCAGAGTTTCGCACATGAAATATGAATGCATATAATGGGAGAACACATATGATATTGATTGATTAAATAATGGGAAGGACAAAGTTCATACCTATGCTTAAGAGTACCGTCAATGTCGTCCACCGACTTTGATTTTGCATTGGCAAGTGCGGGGAATGGTAAAGAAAGCTCTAGGTCAATTGGACTGGCTGGACCATACTTTTTGGTATTGCAATCTTCACGAAGGCTACATTCACCGACGAAACATCCCCGAATTCTAATCATGACCATTCATCTGTTTTTTTTTTCATGTGTTGTTTATCTCAACGAATGGTTGCTTACATTCATGAGGGAAAAAAAAGGTTTTTTAGACCAACAATTGTAAAACCACTCTGAAAATTGAAAACTGTATAAAAATTGTCAAAACAAAAGTATAAATATAAAATATACCTTGAAGGCTCGAATCGTTTAATGACGTTGGAAGAACCTTGGCAATGGAAATCAATCTTCAAAACACGACTTCTCTTTTTAAAGCCGGTGCATTTGCCGCCCACCATCCTTTTTTTTCCCCATATTACCTTTTCTGATTGACACCCATTTCCTGCTTAAGTATTAAGGTCGGGAGGTTTCTAAGAGGGTTTAGGTTAAAAAAATTAAAACTGACCAAATACTTTTTAAGCTCTATAGACAATAAGGAGATTCACAATTTCAAATAGCATATAGGAAGATAACAAATTCTCTGTAGTATTTTCATAAAACCATTAAAACATTGCAAAACTAAATTAACAACTTACAACTAATAAAAAAAGAGGTGCATTTAAAAAAAATCCCAAGCTTCATACTTAAACATAGAAAGCACTAAAAAAAAAAAGGAACACCACACAAAGCATATATATTCATTGGGATTGAATGAAAGAAAGAGCAAGAAGAAAGGTAAAATACCACAAAAATGAAAATTAACCAATTCCAAGTGCTTGAGTAAAAATGAATGTTGCACATCCCACTAAAGTCATTAACCAAAACATGTCACTCAAAGTATCTTGCCTCTGCCCCTCCTGCATAATACAACATAATCACAGTAACTAAAATGCTGCATCGTAGATTCGTAAACGCATGAAACAACTGTCTATAATGCATGAAAAAATACAAATAAATGTTACAAAGACGCATAATCAACAAAATGAGTGAAAATTTTGAAAATCAACATTGTCATGTTCAACAACCATCCATGTCTCAAAAACAAAGGAGAGTATATAAGAGGCGGTAGAGAGAACAATACTCGTCAACCCACAGTTCGTGCTTGTAAAAATCCTTCTCCACACAGCCAACAACTAAGTGCAATACAAAAGCAGAAACATAGCTTCCTTTGGCCTCTGCGAGAAGAAATGCACTCACGAATCCATGTTGCATTAATGCAAATTTGAATTAACAAAGAGAAGACTGTCATTCCTCGGCTCAATTACGATCCAAAAATTAAAGATAAGTAAAGGAAAAATGTATCATAAAAATAAACTTTGAGAAAATACACAAAAAAGGGAAGAAAAAAAAACAGAAAAACAAACAGCAATTTGGAGATGAGCTCTTACTTGAGATCAGACAGGGGGCGTAAGAGTCTAATCAGGAGATAAACAGAATGAGGTAATACATCCAAGTCACAACAAAAACACTAATTGCTGCCTACTCATCCCACCATTATAGGTCCATTCATGTTCCCCAAACACTGACCAGAAGCCTTCCAAAACTGCTCATCCAAACCATAATAAGCACAACAGCAAATTAAAAAAAAAAATTACAGTGAAGCAAAATGCCAACAAATAGACAACAATGAGAGAAGAGCGCACACCCGATGAACAATAAATACAATGATGCAAACATCAGCAAAATTCCATAAAAATAAGATTGAATTGATTGACCTGTCAAAATGACAATACATTCAATTACGGTGTTGTTCAAAGCAAAGCGGGCATTTTGATCCGAAAGCAAAGTGAGAGGGAAACCTCATAATGGCTCACGACGCAACTGGAATTAAAGACTATGCAAGGACACAACCATTTAATCAAAACAATTGAAAATGTAATCTCGATAAAAATGAAAAGGATAAATATGAAAAATGGGTATGGATGATTGCAAACTTGCAAATCTCAAGCAAGACTAATCTCACATCAATACTTCAATACATTAAATAAATAGCAAGTACATCAATAGAAGAAAAGAAAGCGAGAAGCAAAAATTGGACATCCATCAACCTGATCGGCACTCTCTGAAATTTAAGTGACCGAACATTCTCGGAAATTCCTCTTACCGAGTGAATGAGCATGTCTCTTTCTTTTCGGATCCCTCCGCTATTATATAAGCACCTTCGTTTGGATGCTTTTAATCCTCCCCCATCCAAGCCACTGTAGAATGTAATACAATTCAATCGTGAAATTTGCTATATTAGTTTGGATGCTTAGGAAAATCATTTGTTCTCACCTTGTTGATTATTTCAAAGATCACATTCGGTATACATCATGAATGATTTCTTGAGGGCTTAGTTGTTTCATATATATTTTGAAGCTGAGAAAATTAATTAAAATAAAATCATAATAAAAGTAACATTCACACGAGAAATTTATAGTAAAACCCGTCTCATTCCAATTCCCATCATAATTCCCATTTGCTCAAGGCCACCACCATATCCATCGCTTTCATAACCATCTTTCGCTTCATCCGCCATATCCACCATCATGGAAAATCATAGAAAAATACAAACATAAATTAAAAATTAGTTCAAAGATCGACCCATAGAAAATGGCCTACGGTTTGTAAATTGAAGAAACTTTTGAACAAAGATCATCCCGCACAAAAAACGCCTTACGGTTTGTGAATCGAAATACAACAAAAGAGAGAAACTTGATTGTTATTCTCATAATGTAAATTTGTAGAAAGAGAATCCTACCTCAATGTGAAATCACCCACTTAGGTCGAACCTATAACCTAAATTCTTCATCATCTTCTTCGCGCAACTACTGACCATATGCCGCCTCACGACTTATGGGTCTTCTTCTCCGGCGAGTCTTGCACCGGCGACAAAAAGTGAAATCGTGAAAAGCTCCCGGAAATCTATTAAAGTGAAATCGTGGAAAACAGAATCTGAAAAGCTTTATGCAAGAGAAGAATCGTGGGAACATGATTTTGGATGGTTAGGAGTGTTGCGGTTTGTGAGAAGATAGTGGGGTTGGAGTCTGAGATAGTGCGGCCGAGGGAGTCCGAGGGGGGGAGGGTTTAGACGAAGGTTTGAGCGTGGGAAGGGGAGTTTGAGGGAGTGGCGAGTGGGGTTAATTATTCTTTTAAAGAAAAGATTTATTATCCGGGTTTGGGTAGGTAGAGCGGGTCGAGGCGTGTGTATTTTCCGGGTTAATAGCGGGTCAATAGCGGGTAATTGGGTTAAAACCCTTCCTCTATATATATATAGTATAGATACCTACTAACTGACCCGTTAATTTTTTAAAATATTAACCCTTGACCCGTAATCATACTTGAATTTTTAAAACTAATACTTATAAGCTTGTAATACGATGTGCCACTATCGATCCAGACCCGTGTCCAAGAATTCCTGCAGCCGCCTTTGGTCCTGCGTCCGCCCCCGCTTCTTCTATAGACTTTAAGGGACAATAAGTTATTTGTGAAGTTTAGGAAGTGTGATTTATGGTTAGATCATATATAGCTTTCTTTGGTCTTATCATCTCAGAACACAGCAACTTCGTAGATCCTTCCAACACCGAGTCAATGATAAGCTGGCCCAAACCTTCATTAGTGACATATATGTTTTTATAAGACTTCTCCCTACCCTTTGCTTTTCAAACAAATATAAGGGTGAAGTTTGAATGGCCAGATGAAAGTGAAAAATATTTTCAAAAATAGTTTTCAGGCACTTAAAAAAATATAATAGGGGTGAAGTTTGAACGGTCTGATTGTAATATATATATATATATATATATATATATATATATATATATATATATATATATATATATATATATATATGTGTGTGTGTGTGTGTGTTTTTTTTTCAGATCTGAATCCTTGATATTATTTTTATTTGCAGTTGACATTGTATGTATTGTAGTCAGAACTCTTGCAATTTAACAAGGTCAATCTGTAATAAAATATGATGCTTAGAACGAAAATAAAAATAAAAAAACACATTAGACAAAAAAAAATAAAAAAAAATAAAAAAAGGCGGTATTTGCAAGTTGCATCGTTGAGTACTTTGCCGCTGGTACGGAGGAGTAAACTATTGAAACCTCGTATTCAAAAAAATTTGGATTGTTACACTAGAAATCCAACTAACATGAACTATCTCTCGAAAGTCAACTGTTGCTGATGTGTTATCAATTCCGGAAGAGTGATAATACGACACAACCGGAGCGGATAGAGGACCCCGGGTGAGGAAGGACGATAATTCTAAATTTTTTTGCTATAAAATAAATGTATTCGATCCAAAGAAAAAACACTACTATATATCGGAACAAGAAAAGCAAAAACACGACTATTCATACTGAGTTTTATAATAATATAAAACACTACTATATACCGCATGATATATCCAAACACATTAACTCTTCTAGTAATTCTATCAATAAAAATTTCAAACACTACAAACAATGTGTTTGAGGGAAACCGACATTTCAAAACTTATTATATCTGTTTAAATGCATCACTTTGATTATAACTATGTTTTTGTTTACATGATAAATATTTTATGTCAAATTATCGGATTATTATAGATGATAGAAGTGAATATAAATTTTATGGGGAACGAAAAAAATAAATAACATATATATAGTAGTGTTTTATCGGATCTGAAGGGGGGCGAGTGCCTTACAACCTTTGGGGTGCATCCGCCTCTAGACAGAACTGTTGTGTCACAATCAGTGACACAATAGTCATCTACATCGTTGATCATGAGATTATATCCTTATTACTACCTCTGTCCAAAAATTTAAGTCAGCTTTTTGGTCTTGTTGCATAATGCAAAGAATACTAATGGAGTATATATTTCCTTTCATCCCTAATTTATTTTATGTTATTTACTTTTCATTACTCTAATTTACAACTATTAAATCAATAGTAATTAATGGGTATTCGTGACTTTTATCATTAAAATTAATGACTTTTTTTTATCTGTGTGAAAATTCTAAATGAGGGAATGTATTTTGTGTTTCCGAAGCGAAATAGGTTGCGCCAACTAAAAGAAGATAACAAAAGAGAATTGCTGGAAATGCTTTCATAGATTCATTGATGGAGTAAATTGCAGAGCTAAAGTTTAGACTTGCATATATGCAAAAGTCTGTTATAACAAATACACACATCTCAACACAAGATCTAATCCAAGGGTTAAAATAAAAACAGAATATTACACTTGTACATTCTAGAAATGCACCAAGTGTATACACATGCACTCCTATCAGGATTAGCTAAACAACATATCAAAAAATCCAAGTTACTTTTCATCCCCCCTCAAACAAAACTTCGTGTCCACAATATTGATGTTGCTACGAGCTAGCTGGAAAGGTTTGGTCCCCAGTGGCTTGGTTAAAGTATCGGCAATTTGAGCTTGAGAGGTCACATATCTCACTAACAGCTTCTTGGCTAAGACTTGGTGTCTTACAAAATGAACATCTACTTCAATGTGTTTAGTACGAGCATGAAACACGGGATTATGAGCTAAGAAAGTTGCACTGGTGTTATCACACCATAAAAGAGGCATATGCTGTATTGGTACCTGCAATTCAGCCAACATAGATTGAAACCATAAGATTTCAGCGGCAGCAGCAGCAAGGGATCTATACTCTGCCTCTGTAGATGATCTGGCAACTACGTGTTGCTTCTTTGAACTCCATGACACTAAGGACTTGCCCAGTAAGATACAATACCAACTGAAAGATTTTCTGTCATAAGGAGAAGTGGCCCAGTCTGCATCTAAGTAGGCCTGAATAGAAAGATTTGATGAGGCCCAGTCTGCATCTGAATCCCAAGGTGTAGTGTCTCATTTACATATCTTAACAGCTTTTTAACTGTCTGCCGATGAACCTCAGTAGGAGCAGCCATAATTGACTTAAAGTGTTAAAACTATATGCAATATCAGGCCTGGTTAATGTCAGATATTGAAGTGCCCCAATTGCACTCCTATACAAGGTAGGATCTGACATCAGTGGTCTAGAATCTGGACTGAGAAGCTTGTTATTGACCATAAGAGTGGAACATGGTTTAAGATTGCCCATTCCCAATCTATGCAGCAGCTGTGTAACAAAGTGAGCTTGAGTTAAGTATAGACCAGTACTGTTTCTGTAGGCTTCCCCACCAAGAAAATGACTGATAGATCCTAGAGACTTGAGTGCAATTTTCTGATTCAGTTTGGTGATAAACAGTTGTATGGCAGATGATGAATTTCCTGTCACTAAAATGTCATCCACATAAATCAAGACATACATAGTCACATTTAGAGCTGTAAGCGAGCCAAACTACTCGTGAGTAGCTCGAGATCGACTCGATCCAAAACTCGATTTGACTCAGCTTAAATAAGTTCGAACTCGAAATCGACTCGACTCGAAAATTAAATGAACGATACTTGAGCAATTTAATACTCGATTTGACTACTCGCGAGTAAACTCGAATATATATTTATATATACTAAAAAGCATATATGTATATCTATACATGTATACATACATATATGTTATTATTAGATATGTATGCGTACCTCTATATTTCTAGTCAATGTATAAAATGTTAAAGTTTTTTTTGATTTTATATCATTTGTATCTTACGGTTTATCATATAATTTGCATTATATACATTATTTGGTGCACAATAAAATAATATTTTCATCCATCATCTTGTAATTGGTCAAAATGATATTTTTTGTGATTATCAAGTGATAATTTGAGTTATTTATTAGTTATGTTTCAGAACATATTAGACTCAATAAGTTCGATGAAAAACTCGAGCTCAGCTTGAGTTCTTAAAACTTCATTCAATCTAGGCTCAAACTCGAGTTCGAGAATATTTTAAATTGCTCGACTTGTTTAGTCTAATACTCGATTCGATTTGGCTCGTTTACACCCCTAGTCACATTAGAACCTTTAAAGATAAATAGGGAAGAATCTGAGGTGGACTGTTTGAAGCATAGGCTTAATAAGTGTTGCTTCAAGGTGGAAAACCAGGCTCTAGGGGCTTGCTTTAAACCATATAAGGCCTTCTTTAAGTGACACACGTGAGTAGGCTTGGCAGTATTAACAAAACCAACTGTGGCATGAAGATATCCTCTTGTAACTCTCTATTAAGGAAGGCATTATTCACATCAACTTGTTGAATGTCCCTGTTCTGACTCACAACTATTTCCATGACAATTATGAAAGTTGCAGGCTTGATGACAGGACTAAAAGTCTTATGAAAATCCACCCCATAAGACTGTTTGAATCCTTGTGCAACTAATATGGACTTGTACTTGTTTATTGTCCCATCAGGGTTAAGTTTGAGCTTAAAAACCCATTTATTTCCAATCGGTTTCTGATTTGGGTGAGCAGGCACAAGCTCCCAAGTTCCAATCTTCTGGAGGGCCTCAAATTCACATTTCATGGCATCCAACCATTGAGGTTGAGACAATGTCTCAGACACTGTAGTAGGTTCTTGTGAGAATGTGGAGGAGGCTTGAGCTAAATAAGAAAAGGTTTTAGGTTTAAAAATACCACTCTTTGACCTAGTTTGTATAGGATGCCCATGATGAATGGGTAGAGAAGGAGAAGAATCCACAGAAGAAAACTCAGGACTAGGAACATGTGAGGAAGAGACATATTCAGTTGTAGAAGGAGTACAATCAGTATGGACAGAAGATTGGGGCTCAGAGGAAGGAGCATAGACACTGGTAGATTGATGAGGCTTAGGAGTATGGTTATTAGGCTGAGGTGTACCAGTTGGCGATGGCAAAGGCTTTTGCAGAACAGTATGTGTTTCCTGGAAGGAAAGGAAATAGGAGATAGTGTGGGATCAGAAATAGACTCTGGAGAAGAAGTTCTAGGGAAACCAGACTGATAGAGAAAATCATCTTCATTGAATATAACATGTCTTGACACACATACTCTTCCACTAGGATCTAAACATTTAAAACCTTTGTGATCAGTGCTGAATCCAATAAAAACACATTTCCTGGTGTGAAAATCAAACTTGTGCCTATTGTATGGTCTTAGAAAGTGAAAACAGGCACAACCAAAGACTTTCAAGTTTGATTAATTAGGAGATTTATCAATAGGTGATATATTACCAAGAACATGGGTAGGTAGCATATTTATCAGATAGACAACATGTTGAAAACTTTCATACCACAAATTAAGAGGCATTTCGCCTTGAGCTAATAAAGTCAAACCTAATTCAGTTATATGCCTATGCTTCTTTTCAGCCTTTCCAATTTTTTTCATGTGTATGAGGACAAGGATGTCTAAACAAAATACCAGCATTTTTCAATACACGTTCAAACACCCTATATTCACCCCCTCAACAGACTGGACATATTTTATCTTCATATTAAACTGGGTTTCCACAAGACTTTTGAAGTGAAGGAAAGCAATAAGAGCATCAGATTTGTTTTTAAGAGGGTAAATCTAGGTATACCTACTATAATCATCTATAAAATGTATGTAGTAGGTATATCCTAAAGCAGATTTGACTGGAGAAGGACCCCATAGGTTAGTGTGCATTAAATCAAAAGGACAAGCACTTATAGATTCAGAATTTGAAAAGGGCAAAGCATGATGTTTTCCACACACAAGCATCACATAATTCCATTTCATTACTTAACAAAACATTACAACCTTTTAAGACAATACTTAACACCCTATAGGATGGATGTCCTAGTCTCCTACGCCATAGGACATCATTTTTAGGTCTACTGACTGCACTAACATAAACTTTAAATTGAGGACTCTGGCTGAAGCTGGACTGCTGAATTCTTTACTGAAATTGACTATGTCTGGATTGAAGGGAGTTCTGGCAGGAATGAGTACTCAACTGGTACAGACTCTTGTGCAATCTACCTCTGTGCAGAATTTTGCATGTGACTTTGTCCTTCACAAAACAACAAACACTATCAAATTCAACACTTACATAATTATCAGAGGTTAATCTAAATATACTAACAAGATCCTTAGTAATAGCAGGAACATGTAAAACATTTTTCAACTTAAGATCAGATATAGGATTAGGAAAGGATGTATAGCCAAGATGATTAATGGTGAGTTGGGAACCATTACCTACTCCTAAAGTGTCTGAGCCATTGTATTCATTGCTCAATTGAAGCTTGCCAAGGTCTGCAGTTACATGATTGGTTGCTCCACTATCAGCACACCAATTTGGATCAGCCACAGATTCTGGACAACAAGGTAGGCAGCAGGGGCATGAGGATTTGATTGATTACCTTGGTTAAATGCTGGTGGATTGTTGAAATTCTGATCAAACCTATACCAACACTCAACCACTGTGTGACCATTCTTATTACACAGTTGACAAGTTGGTCTAGAGTTGTTGTTGGAATATCCAGTTACAGTATAAAATCTGATGGGAATGATGAGTGCACTCTACTGATCATATGAAGATATCAGCAGCCTGCTGACCGTATGAACACCAGCAGCCTACTGACAGTATAAACACCCGCAGCCTGCTGATTAGTTTAGTTAGTTCAATATAGAAAATAGTTATTTTATTGTAATCTGTTATAACCGTTTGTAACTTACTGGTAACTGATTCATGAAGTGTATGATGTTATAAATACCCTATGATCAGCCACATTGAAAACAACTTGTAACTTTTACTTGATCAATAATAATTCCGCATTTTATTTTGTGTTTGTAATTCTACAAACTTCATCATGGTATCAGAGCAGAAATTTGAGAATTTCTAAATGCTTTCCTGCGTTTTCTCTCCAGTTTTTTGAAGAATCTTGAGAGTGTTCTTCATTTTTTTCTGAGTTTTTAGTTTCTTGAGAGTAAACTATCATCTATTTCCCTATTATTTGATCAGTTCTTGATCGGTTTTTTAGTATCATTGTTGGTTTGTGATCAATTATGGAGTTCTTGATAGCCAATCAGACTTGGGAATTGGTCAAACAGCCTACTGACAAGGGAGTTGTGACTTGTAAATGGATTTTCAAGAAAAAGGAAGGAATAACTAAGGCAGAAGGGGTCAAGTATATGGCACGTTTGGTTGCAAGAGGATTCAGTCAAAAGGAAGGGGATGACTTTGATGAAATATTTTCACCAGTGGTCAGACACACTTCAATCAGGGTGTTACTAGCAATTGTGGCACAGCAGGATCTGGAACTTGAGCAATTAGATGTGAAAACTGCTTTTCTACATGGTGAGGTGGATAAGGAGATATACATGACACAGCCTGAGGGTTTTCAAGTCCCTGGAAAGGAAAATTATGTTTGCAAGTTGAAGAAATCATTGTATGGTTTGAAGCAAGCTCCAAGGCAGTGGTATAAAAGGTTTGACAGTTTTATGCTTCAGCAGGGTTACAGAAGATGTCCTTATGACTGTTGTGTATACCACAGTCTTCTGAAAGATGGATCTCATATCTATCTTGTCTTGTATGTGGATGACATCTTGATTGCTGCTGCAAGGAAGTCTGATATTCAAAATCTGAAGAACCTTCTTAGTACTGAGTTTGAAATGAACGATTTGGGTGCAGCCAAGAAAATCTTGGGGATAGAGATCTGGAGAGATAGAAGTCAGAAGAAATTGTTCTTGTCTCAGCAGGGTTATGTGTAGAAGATATTGGCCAAGTTTGGGATGTCTGCTGCAAAATCAATAGATACTCCTATGGCATCAAATGTTCATTTGTCTGTTTATGCTTCACAGTCAGCTAAAGAGAAGGAGTATATGTCAAAAGTTCCCTATGCTAGTGCAGTTGGCAGTCTGTTGTATGCCATGGTATGCACTAGGCCAGATCTCAGCTCGAGCAAATAAGTGTGTCGGCGAGTTTATGGCTCAACCTGGAAAGAAACACCGGAAAGTTGTTAAAAGGATATTCAGTGTACGAGAGTACACTGGTGATGTTGGTCTCATTTATGGAGGTGATACTAGTCTGGTCACAGGCTACTGTGATGCTGATTATGCAGTGATGATGATTGTGAGAAAATCAATGGCGGTTATGTGTTTACATTGGGAAATGCAGTGGTCAGCTAGAAAGCTACTCTTCCACTCTGATGAGCCTTATCAATTCATCAAGCGAGAATACATGGCTCTTCTTCAAGCGACTAAGGAGGGTATCCGGTTGAAAGGGCTAGTCGGTGATTTGGGGTTGCATCAGGATCGGTGAGATATATTGTGATGACCTAAGTGCAATATGTTTAGCCAAGGATCGGAGTTCATCATGAGAGAACCAAGCATATTGATGTCAGGTATCATTTTCTGAGAAATGAGAAGAGAGTTGTGGTGAAGAAGATTGGCACAAAGGAGAATCCTGCTGATATGTTCACCAAACCAGTTCAGCAGAGTAAGTTTCAGCTTTGCCTGGACTTACTGAATATTCAGAGCTTATAATCTATTTCTGGAAACTCTACTGAGGGCAGATCAGTGGAGTGGATGCTGTGGAGATCGTCTAGTACAAGTACATCTGGCATTGACGAATGTATCTGATACAAGTACATCTGGTTATGCAATATGTTTGACTCTGGTGAGAGTTGAAGTCAAGGTGGAGATTTGTCAGTAAAGTGACTTAACTCTACATCTAGTGGAACCAATATGAAGACTCAGCTGTGTGATGGACGGCTGAGAAGTGTATTCAATTATGTGCATCAGTAGGGTGGAATCTACTGAGGCTTCTGTCAGCAGAGTGAAGTCTGCTGAGTATTGGAATACAGCAGGGTCCCACATCTGCTATTTCTGTTATGTGACAGCTATATAGTGTCATTAAAAGGAGGACACGTGTAGGGGCATTTATGGCGTATCAGACAAAGATTCCTTGCGGCTAGGGTTTAAAGATTTGTGCCTATAAATACAGTTGTTGTTGCATTGTCTGTGTGTGTGAAATCTGTAACTCAGTGCATAATAATAAAGATCTCTTTTCTGCCCATGGTTTTTTATCTCTCTCACTTCGAGAGGGGTTTTCCACGTTAAATCTGTGTTCTTCTTGTTTTCTGTTATTTCCTTTGATTATTTGCGTTTGATTGCATCTGTTTCTATTTCTTGTATCTGAAGTTATCTTCATCCGTCATAACAGCATGAAATGATAATAATAGCAACACATCAACCGATCAACTTGTCTGGCTAAGAAAAAATTCCAGGTTAAGATCATGTAAGAACATGTCAATAGCATCATATATATTAAAAATCCAGTGGGCTGGTTAGTTTTTACCTGGGAAAGTAATGATCTGCATTCTAAAAAAATATACAAAATTAATTCAAAGCCATTGACGAAGCTTCCCACTAAACAAAATCAAAAGCAACCCCCCAAATACCCTCTTAAAAAACAAAAAAACTAGAAAAAAATAAAATCCTATGTATCAGCTTACACTACAAGAAAACTCTAATTTTACAACGTGCATTTTACAACGATCAATGAATGCACGTTGTAATTTGTAATTTTATGGCGTATAAACAAAAGTTCGTTGTTATTTTCTGTAAACAAAGGTAATTTACCACGTGAATTTGGATACACGTTGTAAAATATATAGTGATTTACAACGCGCTTTATATGCACGTTGTAATTTGACTAATTTTAAACTTCCACACACTCGGTGTGTAAGTGTGTGTTTCTTATTATAAACATAATATATAGATAAAAAAAACCTAATTCATCGAGAAACACCAGCCGCTTCATCTTCATCGGACCAACAGCAGCTCGAATTTCGCCACCATCGTCCCCCAACTTCAACTCGCAGGTAGGGAACCACCAGCTCGAAATCCAAACCCTTCACCGCTGCTCATTCTCCACCCTCCCTTGCCGCCGCTCTGTTCTTCACTCTCACGCCGCCGCTCCATCCTCTCGCCGCTCCTTCGGTCCTTCCTCCGCCTATGCAGCCACGCCGCTTCTTTGTTGGCGATTTCAAGAGGTAACTTCCCTCTCTATTCTATCTTCTCTCTTTCTCTCTATTCTCTACTCTCATGGCTCTCTCTCTTCTTCACTTTGTATAGTTCGATTGTAGCTTTGACCGAATACATCTTCTCTTTTCTACACAAGATGTATAAGCTCAAAATAGACATATCTATGTTTTGCTCTATGTCGAGAATCGATATGGTCATTGAGTTGTTCGATGATGTTGTTATTGGTTTTGGGGTTTCTCCCGATGTTTATGCTCATACAACTTTTATTAATAGTTTGTGTGAATTGAAAGATATAGAAAGGGCCAATGAAGTAGTCAATTGGCTCGAATACAAGAAATTTGCCGATTTGAACGTTGTTATATATAATTTGTTGTTTCATGGTCTTTGTAAGTGTGGGATAGTTTTGAGGCAATTGAGATTAATAATTCATTGAGTAGTAAGGGACTGAATGGGACATCATTATGTATTGTACATTGGTTGTTGGTCTCTGCAAAGTAATGAATTTTGGGCTCTCTAGAGAGTTAGTGAACGAGATGGTGGATTGAGGGCTTGTTAATAGCGAGGCAGCTGTTTCAAGCGTTGTTGGTGGATTGAGGAAAACGGGAAAATTGTAGAGGCTCGTGATTGGGTGAACAATGAAACAGAGTCTCTCTTTTTGAGTATGGAGGAGAAAAGGTCTGTGTTCGAATGAAGTTACGTATTCATGAGAAAATATGGCAAAATGCCATGAGAAAATAAATACCTATAATGAAGGGTGCAACCTTCCATCCTCCTGTTTGCCTTTTATCTGCAACCCTGCCTTTGTAGTCGACGCAACCATTCGTTACCAAGTTCTCTACTGCTCCACTCTGTTTTTTCAGAAAAACAAAAAACCCAGAACAAATTCAGCATTATATATTGGAATTTAAGCTGTGAAAATTAAAAGAGTAGCTAGGTGGTTACCTCAAATTGGAAATTCATGTTTCTTTCCTTAGTTCCATCCATGATGTTTGTTTGGCTCAGACAACTTCTGGAATTAATGGCTATGTATGGATTCTTTTTATTTTCAGTGATAGATTTTACCTTTTATGCTGTTTTCTTAAGATTTAAGAGCTTGTGTAATTATTGGTCGATTATACTTATGAACCTTGAGTTTATTTGAATAAAAAACAGTATCTTTGACGGTTTCTTCATCTATTTGGTAGTTATGCCATATGGCTTATATGAGTGGCAAGATTTACTTTGTTATAATCAAAAACGTCAATACTGCAAACAAAAGCATGCAAAACAAAAACAAAAGAGATTTGAGTATGGAGGAGAACAACAGAATGAGTGCCATGTCCATGCGGTGTAGTTTATGAACTTATTTTGTATATTCAAGAAAAGATGTATTGTCATGTAATGTATTTTCCTCCAATATAGATGTAAAACAAATGACTGAGCTTTAATTTGTTGTGCAGGTTCTCGCGCTCCTCCCTCCTCCGTGCGTCCGTTTCTATATTTCTTTGAGTAAAGGTCAAGTTTCAACAAGGTAACATCCTTGATGAATTCTTAAATTCAACGGATCGAGTGTCGAAGGTAAGTCTAATTTCACACTTATAAATTCTTAAAACTTAGTAGACATGGAGCAGTGCAACTTGTTGCTGTACAATAATAGCATAAAGTAGGCTTCTTTTCTTTGTCCTGCTGAAATTTTTTCTACTTTAACACCTAGCATGTGCAATATATTTTTTTGGGGTCTGATTGTTCCTATATATCTATTAAGGCTTATACCACGTGAAGATGGATGTAGAGTGGATCTACTACCCCAGGTTATATGCACCACCCTTTACCATTTAGTTATAGTGTAGTTTCATCATTATCATGATGCTAACAACATGGCCAATGATATAGGGACACCAAAACATATCGAGATGGAGCTCAGCGATATGTTGATAATCTTTGCTCTAATTTAGGAAATCCACCTACGATAAGATGCCCATGTTGCACGTGTGCAAATATGAAATGGCATGAACCTAAGATGGTTTTTTGTCACATATGCATGAATGCAATGCATCCAAAGTGAGGTTAAACAACATCTACACCTGCAGGGGTCAACGAGTACACAACATCTAGATGTTCCGAAACTTACTACATGTTGAGGATGCATTATGTGATGATGAGGTTGTTATTGAAGCAATGGATGAAATGAACGACAACGAGATAAAAAAAAATAAGAGGAGGCGAACTGCCGGTTTTTTCTGGGTGTCCAACTACCACGATTGCTTCAATTGTCTCCATTTTCAAATACAAGGCTCGTTTTAATTTACGATAAGGCTATAGATGAACTTTTTCCACTCATTAAAACAATTCTACGGAGGGAAATACTCTTCCCATTCTTTATATGCAGACTAGAAAAGTATTGAAAGCGTTCGATCTTGGTTACCAAAAGATACATGCTTGTGTAAATGATCATTTGCTTGTTTAGGAAGGAGCTACAAGAAGCTACAGTGCATGTCCGAAATGTGGTACATCAAGGTGGAAGGTTGACAAAAAGTCTAAAAAGGTTATGAAAGGAATACCGGCAAAGGTGCTTAGGTATTTTCCGATCATACCTAGACTAAGGAGGATGTTTAAGTCTGTGGAAAAGTCTGAACAACTGACGTGGCATGATAAGCATAAAAGCCAAGATGGAAAAATGCGTCATCCGGTTGATTCTCCTGCATGGAAACACATTGATAAGTAGGCGGCCTCGAGTTTGCGGTGAGCCGCGTAATGTGAGACTTGGTCTCGCTGCCGATGGATTCAATCCATTTGGTGATTTAAGCTCTCGGTATAGTTGTTGGCCTGTGATTTTAGTGATATACAATCTTTCCCCTTCATTGTGCATGTCCAAGGAGAATCTCATGTTGACGTTATTGATCCCGGGTCCCAAGCAACCTGGGAATGATATCGATGTATACCTACAACCGCTTATTGATGATTTAAATGAGCTATGGGACAAAGGGGTGAGAGTGTATGATTCTCGTAGTGAATCGACATTTAATCTGAAGGCAATTTTGATGTGGACCATCAACGATTTTCCCGCGTATGGGAATTTGTCGGGTTACTCGACTAAGGGAAAAAAAGCTTGCCCCGTATGTGGTGTTCAAACTTGTTCTAAGTGGTTGGAAAACGGGAAAAAACATGCATATATGGGCCATCGCAGGTGGCTTCCTGAGGATCATCCTTACCGTTTCAAAGCAGGTTGGTTTGATGGAACCGTAGAGCGTAGAACCAAGCCCATATATTTAACCGGTTCTCAAATTTTTGAAGTTGTCAAGAATATAAAGAATGATTGGGGAAAGAAGGTGAAGAAAGGGAGGGTATCTGTCAAAAGAAAGAGAGCCGAGACTTCTGTAGACATGAATAATGAATCTGATGACGATGGTGACAATCCCTTCAAACTTACCAAACGATGGAAGAAGCGATCAATATTCTATGATTTGCCATATTGGGAGGTAAGTTAACATTTTTGGTTTTTTTATACATTTTTTGACCTATTAACTACGTTATTTGTTGACAAGAAAATGGTGGATTTTGTAGGCCCTGCTGATTCGTCACAACTTGGATATGATGCATGTGGAGAAAAATATTTGTGAGAGCCTTCTTGGAACTCTTTTGAATATGAAAGGAAAAACAAAAGATAACCTGAATTCTCGCAAGGACTTGAAGAAGATGAGGATTCGAAAAGAGTTGCACTTACAGAATGATGATCCTAGATCCTTTAAGCATACGACACCTAAGTATGTGTTATCAAAAAAGGAGTGTAAGATTTTCTGTGAAAGGATAGCATCCTTAAGAATGCCAGATGGATATAGCTCTAACATTGCAAGAAAAGTGGTATTAGAAGAAAATAAAATTCTTGGACTGAAGTCACATGATTGCCATGTTCTTATGCAACAAGTTCTACCGGTTGCATTGAGAGGACTATTACCAAAAGGTCCAAGACTTGCAATTTTCAGGCTTTGTGCTTCCTTCAATCAATTATGTCAAAGAGTTCTTGATGAAAATGAATTGGAAAAATTAGAAAAAGAGGTACCGGAAACCTTATGCATGTTGGAACGATTTTTCCCTCCATCATTTTTTGATGTTATGGTCCATCTAACCCTACATCTCGTGGAAGAAGCACGGATTGGCGGCCCCGTGCATCTACGATGGATGTACCTCTCCCGAAAGGTGAGAACTTGAACACCGTATGTTGCTAATAACTTTACAAGATGTTCATTTTGATGACCATTCATTTAAATGATCATTCACTACATTAGGTTTATGAAGACGTTGAAGGATTATGTAAAGAACCGGTCAAATCCAGAAGGTTGCATAGCTGAGAAGTATTTAGCTGGCGAGTTGACAAAATTTTGTAGTGGATACTACAAACAAGCTGATTCTGTTGGTTTGCAAAATAAACATAATGAGGATCCGGAAAATGATGATCTGTTAGAAGGACGAGCTTTTGGTAGGAAGAGTAAAATTCTAAGTCATAAGATGTTGCAGATTGCTCATCGTTTTGTTCTATTGAATTTGATTGAGCTAGAGGCACTGAGAAAGTAAGACCCACTTACAATTTTTAAGTTAGACTATAAGTATATTTTCATTACATTTTTATATAATAACGACATTCTTTCCCTCGTAGTGTGCATAAGGATGAGCTAAAACGTTCAGATGCACGTCTTTCACGAAATGCACAACAACTTGAACTAAGACATGTGGATTCCTTTGCTTCTTGGTTGTCGAACTTGGTTACAACTGGTGTTTCACATGGCATTTCAGATCTTGTGAGGTTCATAGGGTTGGGCCCGAAGTAAAGTGGTTAGTTGTTCAGGTTTCATTATCAATGGGAATAGATTTCATAGACAAGATAGTGAGAAAAGCACTCAAAACAGTGGGGTTTTCGTTGAAGGGGACACATATTGTCGGGCTAGTTCAAAGGACAAGGCCGCGAGGTTGGATAAAGTAAATTATTATGGGATTATAAAGGACATTATTTTGTTAGACTATCATGACTTCAAAGTGCCTTTGTTTCATTGTGATTGGGCCAACATAGCAAACGGTGTCAAGATGGAAGAAGGATTTACATTAGTTAATCTGCATGAAGGTCAACATCAATTTGAGATGGATCCATTTATTTTTGCTTCTCAAGCAAAACAAGTCTTTTATTCGAAAGATAGCACCACATCGAATTGGTATGTAGTATTAAAAGCACCTCCGAGAGGGTTTTATGCCGATGAGAACTTCAATGAGAATGAATACTTGCCATGTAGTCCAGTGGATATCTCACAATTGGACTTTATTGATGGTGAAGATTGTCTTTTGCGTGTTAATGAGGATTTTGGTGATTATGCTTCGGTAATCTGTCTTATTGTTTTATTTTTGATGATTGACAATCATTTGTAACATGATGAAGTACACTTATTTCATTTAATTATTTTGATATGTTTTCTTATACATGACCTGGATTTTTATTGTTTGCCTTTTTTAGATTGACGAGGCGAGTGAGAACAGTGATTGACAAATCGGTAAACCATGACGGTTGAGGTAAGGAAATATGCATTAATTTTGTCCGTACTTCTTCTGTTATTTGTTACAAACATTTCATTGATTTTTTTTAGTTTTTCATGATTAATCGCAGAGTTCTAAGCAAGGAGCAAAGCGGAATAAAAGCAAGAGATGGTCGAAGCTATTGCTATAGCTTTAAGTTTGCAAAACAACATGATGATTCAGATTTACGAACCACCAATGGGATCTCAAGGTGCACCACGTACAATTGAGACAACGAATGATGTAAATTCACGTACAAAAGGCAAAGGTAAAGCCACAGAAGAAGCATGTGATATGAGTGAAATGCCAAATAGTCAAAATTCAAAACCGAAAAGCAAAGTCACAAGAAAGGTCAAGGCCAACGGCCCAAAGAAGGTCAAATTCAATGAATTCGGTCAATCTGTTGGTAAAAAGGCAGCTCCGTTTACGTTTTCTTTCGGATGCGACCCGAAGGCTTTGTGCCATTGATGATTCCGACTTGGAGAGACTCACTAATGAGTTCAAAGATGTGATATGGAATCATGTCAAGGCAAGTCTAAGTCATTGTGTAATATTTCTTGATAACATTATGTGCTAAAAATTTCGTAGTTGTTTTATCTTACTAATTTCATTATGTTCTTTTGTAGAAACATTACATTGTTGAAGATTGCCATAGAAAACGATGTTTTCAAAAAATGGCTGAGCTTTGGCGTCAACAAAAATCTTTGAAGATAAAGGATATCGAGAAAAAAGTTCAAAGTGCAAGTGTGGAAGCGATTTGCAAGGGATACTCAACCTAAAAAACGTTCATTCTTTGGGACGATTGGATAAAGTTTGTCAAGCATGTACTATCTCCATCAGATAAGGTAGTAACTTTTGTCATGTGTAATCAACTTTTTTGGTAGGGTTCATGTCACTTTTCCTAATACTTTTTTACAATGAATTGAATTGTGCGTAAGAGGCGTGGATATTACAAAGGCATTAGGAAGTTGAAGGTGTTAAACTACCGCAAAAGTAAGAAAGGATTATGACGCCTTATGTATGAAATGGTAAGACATTCTAAAATTAATGATTGCATTGCCTTCCTATAGTAATAAAATAATCACTAGATAAGGTTGAATCGCTCAGAGATAAGGATGAAAGTGTAAGTTGTAAGTTGATTAGTAAGTTGTATGTGTATTGCAATATATGGCTCCAATTGTCCAAACATCTTCTACTTACGGTTGATTTACAATTTCATCGACTCTATTTTTGTTTCGTAGAAAAAAAAAAGTGATAATCCTGAGGCAATAACAAGGCCTGTTGTGTGGGTTGAAGGCTACACGAGAAAGAAAAAAGATGGTGAAGAAGACGTTGAAGATCCAGAAATTGTGGTGAGATATTTGCATGCTAGAACTCGCTTCTTGCACTTGAATTGGCAATTCTAGATTATTTACTTCTATTGTGTTCTTTTTATAGAGACAAGTTAAGGAGAAAATGGTGAACAACCGGATTCATCGCAATGGACTATTAATGATGATCCGGTTTCTCAAGTTTTAGGCCCGAGCACGACGGGGACGGGTGCGGGGCTATGGCTTTGGGGCAACACCTTCACAGATTTGTGGAGCAGGTTATGTAGGTCGTCAAGCTTTTATGATGTTGGAAAAGAAATATCAAGGATTGGAGATGAAATTGAATGATCTCAGACTTCTCTCGATTTAACAGAGTAGATAGTAGTAGTGTGAGTATTTTTACTTATCTTACTCTTATCTTGTTTATTCACAACATGTAGTTTATTCATTTTTATATTGTTTCGATAAACAGAAAACAAAGAATGTGCCAATTCCACCAATGGATGCTAATGTACCACCTTTGAAGAGAAAAAGAAGCTTCTCCTGTTTCAGCTTCTTCCAAACAGGTTAAAATCTCGAAAGGTGAAATGCAAGGAAGGGTATGTGAAGATGTCAATAAACAAGCTCCGCAAATGCAACATGTGCTCTTATTGAGGTGGTATGGTACCGATGAGAAGATTGTTGCTATTGGAGACCTTGCGTCCAAAGATCCGGAAGATAAAGTACATTGCGTTCCTTTGGGTGCCGGTGTTTGGAAGGTTTGGGTTCGGGAAGTGATTGAAGATATTGAAGTGTATCGACCAACGGAAGAATTCACTATCCTCTCCGAAGCCAAAGGAAGCACAGTGGCTTGGCCCTCGAAATCTATTAAACTATTTTAAGGTAAACCATTCTTAAGTCCATATTGCCTCCCAATACTTAGGTGTATTTTGTGTCCTCTCTTTTGTGTACATGGCTACTCGGTATTTTGTTTGACACTTTTGGTAATAGTCACGTATGACATTTCATGTCTTTTTGTACTTGGATGAAAACAGATGTGTTGTGATGATGTGATGATTTGAAGTGAAACTTTATTAATATTATATTTTATGTGTCGTGGTGTGTTACACCGGAAAAGAATACAATAATTAAATTGGAATTTTTATTAGCAGGAAACTGGGTTTTAAAAAAAAAAAAATTGGTTGGTTATTTACAACGTGCTTTTTGCGTTGTAAAATTTACAACGTGTTTTTGCACGTTGTAAAATATTTCCATGTGTATTTTCCATTTGGCGGTATAAAGCGGAAATTTATTTACAACGTTATTTTGCACGTTGTAAAATTTCTTGGCGGGTATTTTCATTTTACAACGTGTTTCTGCACGTTGTAAAGTTTTTGGCGGGTATTTTCCATTTGGCGGAATTAGGCGGGAAAGCTATTTACAACGCGTCTTAGAACGTTGTAAAATTTATTTTACAACGCGCTTTTCGAAACGTGGTAAACAAAATTCGGTTTTACAACGCTTCAGTTTACAACGTGCACGCGAACGTTGTAAAACACTTTTACAACGTGCATTGCGCGTGGTAAAAACCCAGTTTTCTTGTAGTGTTAATTAGTCTCCTCTGTCATTCAATTAGTTTTATATTCCTTAAACTTGTGTGAATTACTCCTTTGAACCATTCAATTCAATCATGAAAACTAGAAAGTCTTCGTTCCAATCGGTATACGTCCCAGATCTTCAATCATTATAAATAAGGCCTAGAGAGCCTGCTGAAATATCACATCTTTAATCTTATTTTTATTTATTCTTTTTATCATTTTCAAGAATCAAAATGGCAAGTAATAAGTATTTGCTTATATACGCTTTGGTTATCGCTGTTTCATTGTCATATACTTCTGCAAAAGTTGTGGAGTACTCATTTGATGTAAGTATCGCCCTAGCTAGCTTCGAATATATACTACATTTTTTTTATAATTGTATGAATCTGAATCTTATTTTATTTACTTATTTTGGGTATATAACAGGTGGGAAATCTCACAATTGTACGTTTGTGTGAGAAAAATGAAATTACTGCAGTGAATGGACAATTTCCAGGGCCAACTATTAATGTGGACGAGGGTGATACTCTTGTGGTTCATGTATTTAACAAGTCACCATACGATCTCAGTATTCATTGGTAAGACAATTAACTTGGCTGTATTAATTACTGGGTTGAAACTGAGTTTTTACTGCCGTTTCAACCGAATAATTTTAAAATAATTAACAACTTCTGTAAATTACGACACAATAATTGTGCTGGTATCATTAATCTCTGCTTAATATATAGCGTTGATGTATGAAAATAAAAGGATGAGGTCAAAGGCCAGTTGTCTCTATCATAGAACCATACACGTGATATATTGCACTAACTACTTATGTGAAGTCAACTACTTAATAAGTCCTATTGATTTATACGATAATATTATTGGAGAATTAGGGATATGAACGGCTTTTGGAATATTTTTGAGTAACGGGACAGCCACATATCTTTTATAGGAAAAATGTCAACTTTTATATTTTTTATAGACTGAAAAAAAAAAAAAAAACATCCGACGCGTCCTTGGCATCCTCTTCCAGGATTTTTTTTTGTCTTTTTTTTTTTTATATATATTTTCTCTTTCCTCCATTTTCAAACGCTTATATCTTTTGATATAGATATCCAAACGTGATAAAATTTTCACTTGGTTCGATATAATTACATCGTTTTTCGTGAGATTCACTGTCAAAATTTACTCAGTGGATCTGCCCAGTAAATCCTGAAAATCAGTGAATTTCGTACAATAGTGAATTTCGACAGCGGATTTTCAGAAATTACTTCGGAATATGTAGAATGTGGTATCAAAATAAATAGCATGAAAAAATAAATAAATTGATGAAAGAATTTTCAAATTTGGAGTCATAAATTGAAAGATATGTGTGTTTAAAAAAGATGGATGGGAGAGAAAATGTGTTGAGTTTTTTTTTATTTTTTTGGGAAATGGCGCCAGACAAATAAAAAAAAAATAGTTTTGTCATTTATGCAAAAGTTTCAAAAAACTGTCATTTCTCTTAATTGATAAAATGTTTGTGTCATTCTCCCTCGTTACCCCTAATATTATTGCATTTCTGTGTTTATTAATAAAGTAGTGTTAATGTCATAATGACTTTAAAACAAGAAATGTTACATTCTGACGTGACAGTGACACGTCATGTTCTGTTGAATACATATTCTGATTCAAGTGTTCTTTTTATGGATCTAAAATGTTAGAATACCCCTCCCTAAAAAAAATGTTAGAATCTATATGATTTACTATCTTTTACAGATTCTCAACAAGTGTTCTTAAAGATTAATTAGTCCAACTTCCACGTCATGAGTGACCGCAAGAATTTTTTTCCTTCATACATTAGGTCATATTTGTATGCAGGCAAACTTTACGATGATCAAGATTGAGATAACAATCACCATGCCTTGTAAATCTGTAAATGTGAAAACTAGCTAGTACGGTGTGAATTAGAGAGCTAAGTGGTCTAATATGCATACATATATATACAGGCATGGGATATTTCAAAGAATGACTCCATGGGCAGACGGACCTGAATACGTAACTCAGTGTCCGATAGTCCCAGGTAAAAGTTATACATACAGGTTTAACGTAGTACAACAAGTAGGAACCCTTTGGTGGCATGCACATTCATCTTTTATGAGAGAAACTGTTCATGGAGCGCTCATCATTCGTCCACGTCGAGGTCAGTCCTACCCATATGCAAAGCCTGATGGGGAGTTCACAATTCTTTTAGGTAATTTGAAACTTCAAATTTGATTATTACTATGCACACTATGCATATTGTCAAAAATCCAAGTTTTATAATGGAAAAAAAAATTATTGCAGGAGAGTATTGGAAAGCAAATATTGTTGAATTGGAAGTGAGGTCTTTAATTACCGGAGCTCCATTCAACATATCCAATTCGTTTACCATAAATGGCTTGCCAGGCAGTTTGTACCCATGCTCAACAGATCGTAAGTACTATGATGCATGCATATCAAAAGGATGAATCTACCCATCCGAATTCACAATCATTTTTGTTATATTAATTGTTAACATAATTAATTTTACTGATTATTCTTCCTTGTCATCCTATGTTACGAAACAGAAACGCACAAGATAACGGTAGTACAAGGAAAAACGTATTTGCTACGTGTTATCAACACCGCACTCAGTAACAATCTATTTTTCAAGATAGCCGGACACACCTTTACAGTTATTGCGAGTGATGCCAGTTACGTAAATCCTTATGTCACTGATATTTTAGTAGTCGGCTCTGCTCAAACCTACGATGTCCTATTGACTGCCAATCAACCCCCTGCATTGTATTATATGGCAAAGACGTCCTTACAAAACCACTTTGTTCTTTGGATCAAGATTCGACAACACTACCACGCTTGGAATCCTTCAATATAAAAAAGCACAAAAGTCTATTCCACCAAAAATGCCTATTCTTCCGCCATTCAACGATTCATCAACTGCCCACAAATTCTTCACTAGTTTAACTGGGCTTGTTTCCGATCCATTCTATGGGGAAGTTCCACGTAAAGTTGACGAGCAAATGTTTATAACCGTTGGATTGAGTTTAGCTGCTTGTGGAGGGCCAGGGAATGCTAGTTGCCCTGGGCCACTTGGCCAAAGAGTTGCGAGTAGCATGAATAATGCATCATTCCTGTTACCTACTAAGACTTCTATGTTAGAAGCTTTTGTCAATAAAAAAACAGTCGGAGTATATACCAAGGACTTTCCAAAGGAACCGCCCTTGAAGTTCAACTACACTGATGGTAGAAATATTTTGAACCCAGCGTTGGTGATGGTTACAAAGTCAACAAAAGTGTATCCTCTTAAGTTTAATTCGACGGTTCAGGTGGTACTACAAGATACTGCTCTGATAACGGTGGATGACCACCCGATGCACTTGCATAGCTTCAACTTTTACGTTTTGGCACAAGGATCTGGAAACTTCAACCCAAAAACCGACACCAAAAAATTCAATTTCGTCAATCCACAGATACGAAATACTATAGCGATCCAGAGCGAGGATGGGCTGTTATACGGTTTCAGTGATAATCCGGGCATATGGTTTTTCCATTGTCACTTGGATGCACATCTGCATAGTGGTTTGGGATTTGCTTTTGAGGTTGGAAATGGGCCGACTCCATCAACTAAAATACCCCCTCCGCCTCATGACCTCCCAAAATGTTAGAACTTTTCAAGATATTTCATATTTCAGAAGATTTAATTTCACGGCTGGCTGGCTGATTATACAATCACAAGTGTATCTTAATAAAAAAAAAAAAATCTATCAGTCTAATTTATTTTAGTCAACTATAGTCTAGTTTTCAATTTGTGCATCACAGTATTGAGAAAAAAATTCCAGCCTCTTGCTGGATCTCTCTTTTAATATATTGTTAAAGATTTCATGCAATGTATTCATTCACATTTAGTAAGAAGTAATGAAATAAAGCTGTCAATTGCATGGCTGCTACATTATTAATCCCATCCAATTGCTTTTAGTAGGGAGACGTTTTTGCGAATATAAAATATTGTCATTGGTTTTCAAACCCAGACTTGGCTAAATTATGCAAAAATAGGCTTAAATCATTGCTTTTGATTTATTTGTTACGATTATAACGTGTGTGAAGTGCTTTACGGTATGTGTTAGGGGCGGAGACAGGATCTCGGGTAAGGAGGGTAATAAAATTTTTGAAGGCAAATAAAAAATTTAAGGGGGGGCAAACGATATGCTTTGTACATATATTAGTGTAATTTTTCCTGATCAAGAGGGGCAGTTGCTTTGGTGTATGTAGCTCCGCCACTGTATGTGTAGACACGGAACCAATCCCGTAAATACCAGAATAAATTATGAAATATACTACGAGTTACTAATAATTACGAAAACCAAACTCAGAAATATGCACGAAAACTTCTACATGACAAGAACAGATACAACAAACAGTTTAAAAACTAGAAACCGTTGAAACAAATCTGCAATAGATGAACCAGAAATGTAAAGATGTGAAGAAATAAAAGAAATCAAACTGAGGTGAGTGTATTCACCAGACATATACTTGAGACAATATTGCTTTGATCACGTGCCCACGGTTGTTAACAAACCTCTTACATCCACGCTTCGCTTCTGTTGCGCCTGTTAAGGGTGAAATTTATGGTTTATTCTACGATATTTCCGTAACAATATCCTCGTTATTTAAATGATTTTTATAGAAAATCATTGGTTTTATCTAAATATTGAGCAAACGCGCGTTTAAGAAGCGCCTAAGTGCAAAAGTGGTAGTTTTACGTGATTTTATAGGTAAATACCGTTATATCCGTGATATTACATTTTGCACACCTTTATCGTGATTGTAGGTACCTAAATATGTCATGAGAATTGATGGGATGAGCTTAAACAATGATGTTTGATTGAAGATTAAAATGGAAAGAAAGAGATACAAGAGGATGAAGATGGATTAAAGCTTGGGAAAATCCTTAAAACGACTCGTATACGACGGGCTAATCAAAAGGCGTTTTCGAAGAAGAGTCCTTAATGAAAGTTGTAGAGTTTTCCGAGAGCTTAATTATGACATTCGGATCATAATTTTTGGAGGTCTACAACTCAAGATATGAATTTTAGAAGTTTGAGTTCGTAAATTGCAAACCAAATACGTCAGGAGGCAAAAAATATACAGAGAGTTCAGACGCCATCAAACGTCGCCCATGCTCGTCTGCAGACACCCTGGACGGGCGCCCATATGGGTAAACGAGCGTCGGATTTTTTTGTAGCAACCGACCTACTTTTATCTATAAATAGCAAAGATCATTGGAACCCTAAGGACACAACTTTACTGAGCCGCAATTTCAACAGAGAAGGCCGACTTTTTCCACTTTTATTTCATTTATATTTTCAGTCAAAAACACAAAATTAGGGTATGAATTTCTCAACCATGAGGAGCTAATTCCTTCATCAAGCAAACTAGGGAAGCGTTTCAAACGGATTTTGGTTTTGATTATTGTATTGATTGATTTCTATCAAAAAAAGGTTAGAACTTTTGTATCGTTTTCATATCGTTTTACATTTCGATCGATAGATTATTTGTATGATTCGACAATCCGTTGATGACGATTAATGGAACCCTAGGTCACTATACAAAAGTTTGAATCTTTTAAACCAAATTATAACGAAAGTTGTGGTTTAAACGGTTTAGATTTTTGGACATTGATAAATATCCCCACCTAAGAACGTTAAAGGATCAATCTTTGATAAAAGATTGTGAATAAAATCATCTAAGCCATTAGAGATTTGGGCATTCGGTTAGGTGTAATAATCGTAACCTTGGGATAGAATCATTTGATTAATAGTTTGAAACCGGTATTTGTTTGATTCGTGGAACCGTGTTTGCTTGCTTTTATATCATCGCATTTGGATAATTGTTCAAGCCTTCACCCTAGTTGTTAATTATTATTTTTCCGCAAATTTCTTGTTTCATCGTGACTGTTCACTTTCGCTTTTCTTGTTCATTGTTTCGCAAATAGTATAAACTCGTGACATTTGCAACTAAAACTTGAATCGATACAACCCCAATTCCCCGTGATCGACTCCGGTTACACCATTTTGCTACGACCTTGCACTTGAGGCCACGACCGGATTATAAATTTTTATAACTTGTTTTGATCGTTTTATTTATTATAATCCATTTTCTACAACAGCGCCTCTGAGACAACAATGTGTTTGGGCTTAGTTGTAGTAGAATCCACATTGATTTCTTGCCGAGAACATTTCCCAGCTCACTACATCACTAATCAAAGTGATCACAAACCTAGATCGTAATCTCGTTATCTTCATAAGCCTCGGGGTTAGCGTTTGTGTATTTTTATGTATACCCAGTTCTAAGTTTCATCAAATTAGGAATTCATCCTTAACTTGAATTTTACGACGCGGTATAATACGACGCGCACATGCACATCGTAAAAACACTGTTTTCTCGTAGTGACATACCGTTGAACTACCAACTCTCCCAAAACATTAATTTGATGCGGTAATAGATAATTAACGTTTTATATAATTTAACATGTCCTCAAGTGTGGGTGTTGAATTACCATCTCTCCCAACTTTCCCAAAAGATTAAGTTGATGGGGAAATAGAAAATTAACGTTTTATGTAGTTTAACACGCCCCTCAAGTGTGGGTGTTGAATTTCCATCTCAACTAAAAGTTTAAGCTGATGAGGTAGATAATTAACATCGCGCCCTGGAGTGTAGGCATATAAAGGAACTACAAGGGTCAATAAAGAGACCCAACACTTACACAATGCTATAAAGCTGAGACTCAACATTTGCACAATATAAGGATGTACATAATTAACAACGGCCCCTCAAGTGTAGGCATATAAAGACACTACAAGGGCCGACAAAGAGACCCAAAAGTTACACAATGCCAACAAAGAGACCCAACACACTTACACACGCCCCTCAAGTGTGGGTTTTGAATTACCATCTCAACCAAAAATTTGCACTGATGAGATAGATAATTAACCTTGAACCCTCAGGTGTAGGCATATCAAGGCACTACAAGTGCCAACAAAGAGACCCAACACTTACACAATGCCAACAAATTGACCTTACACTTGCACAATATAAATGAGGTAGATAATTAACATCGCCCCCTCACAGGGGCGGACCCACCCTTTACTAAGGGGGGTCCATGGACCCGGATAAAAAAAAAACAAACAAACAAAACGACGTCGTTTTGGCGTTTTGGGTTTTTTTTTTAAATTTTTTTAATTTTATATATTTAATATAATCTAAAATTTATCAAACCCAAAAATATCCCACCCCAATCCCCAAAACCTTTCCAGCCCCTCCTTTCGATGAAATCATTTCATGGAACGAAGATGGATTGGCTTTCGTTGTGAGGAATCCGACTGAGTTTGCTCGAGATTTGCTTCCCAAATATTTCAAGCATAATAATGTACTTCTTCACGAAAGAACAAACCAGTTCGTCTTCAAATGATGTGTCCAAATGAACATACACACCGAAATGGTGTGTCCCAATGAAAAATCCTTTCTACGAAATGGTGTGTCATTTGCATAGGTTCGTTTAGGTCGAACCCCGTTTCTTTTCGGCGACACCTGTCGCACTCAGTGTGCAACAACACATTCAAAATAAAAAAAACAAAAAAAAAGCAGAATTTGTGAATAAAATATCTAACAATTTCGAAATTCGAAAAATAGTTTCTGATCGATGGGAATTCTCAAATGAATGCTTTAAAAAAGGTGAGAAAAGTCTTATTTGTTGTATAGTCTGTATTCGTATTTGGAATAGACGAATAGTGCATATCCGAAAGTTTTATTTACTGAACAAAGATATGGCTTTGAGTTTAATTTGTTGATGTGTTAATGACTTATAAGTTTAATTTTACAAAAATTAGTTCTCAGATTATTGTGTAAGCTTGCCAACCTTGTGCTAAATGCTAATAAACAATTTTGTGTTTTACGTTGTATGAAACATTTTGTGTTTTTCGGATTTAACGGTTGTAATTTTTGAACTATGTATTTCAATGAAATTTTATGTCATTTTAGACCCCGGTCAAATTCTTTTCTGGCTCCGCCACTGCCCCCTCAAGTGTAGGCATATAAAGGCACTACAAGGGCCAATAAAGGGACACAACACTTGCATAATATAAATGAGGTAAATATTTAACATCGCCCCCTCAAGTGCACAATATAATTAAGGTAGATAATTAATATCATCCCCTCAAGTGTAGGCATATAAACGCACTACAAGAGCCAATAAAGAGACCCAACACTTACACAATACCAACTAAGAGACCCAACACTTGCACAATATATATGAGAAAAACAATAATGTTGGGAGCAAGGTTTGAACCGATTATCTCGTGCTCTGATACAATGTTGAATTATCACATCTCCCAAAATTTTACGCTGATGAGATGGTAGATAATTAACATACAACCATCCAAAATATTAAGCTGATGGGGAAATATAATTAACATTTTATATATTTTAACACGTCCATCAAGTGTAGATGTAGATATTTAACATTTTATGTTCTTTAACATGCCCCTCAAGTGTGGGCACAACCATCTCTCCCTCCCAAAATATTAAGCTGACGATGGCATAGATAATTAACAATATTTCGTATACTTTAACACGCCTCACAAGTGTGGGCGTTTTTTGGCAGAGGCCCGACACATTTTTATACTACATATGTCTCAAAATGTAATTTCATTTAGTTTTTTATATTTTGTCACACAATATAAAACCATTTAGAAAATCAGTTAGAATTTATTATATTTTTCTTCTTTCACCCCTCATTTCTTTTCCACAAACGAAAGATTATTGAAGAAAGATTATTGAAGAAACCGGACTAACGCCGGAAATACAACCGGAAAGAGCCGGACAAAGACACCACTCGGGGGACCAAACGTAAAAACCTAGTAAACTAGAATCACAAAAAACAACCAGTAAAACAAGCCAAGCAAGGAATCGCCAGCGGGTGAGCAGTAAAAGGAAGAAAATTTCTTGAAAATGCAAGAAAAATGGTGTGCTCAGACACGCCACCAACATGAAATCCTTACTAGGCGATACAAAGCCAAACAAAACAACATAAAACAAACTACAAATCAAACCAAAAGCACTGGAAGCCTAGCTCCGCCACAACACCGCCACCGTACGGTACAGAGAAATCCAAAAGAAAAACCTCTCATCCCGAATGAGCAGGTGTAATGCCCCGCTCCCGGATATCGAGCCCTTATCTAGAAGAGAAACGTTCGGCGCGTATAGCATTAAATTAATCTAACATTATACGCAAGCCTCTATATCGTCAATATCAAATAAAAGCAAACGGAAGCTAAAAAGACTCGGGTAAAAACATAAATGTACTATGAATAGAAAGTAACCATGCTAAAGATGGATAGTTAAACGACAACGACGAAAAACCCAAAGACTTATACAATACGATGTCTTAAAAGTAGAAGTACAACAAGTCTAAGAAAAGAAAAACAACTAGTCTAGTACAACCTTTACAACGAAATAAACTAAGAGCTTTGTCAAGACTTCAAAGTCTTCAAAGGTCGTCATCTACACATGATCAACCTGTTCGTTTTCTCACCCCACAATGCATAAAAAAGAAAATGCAAAGGAGGTAAGTACATAGTACTTAGTAAAAGTGAGAAGCTAATGAATAACTAAGTTATACAACGAAAGGTTATTATTATGATTATCAAATTATCTTTATGAGACCGACTCAATTTAAGGTTCAATCCATGCCCATCGACATGTCATGACTAAACGTTTCTAGCTTAGCTTATCTTGGTTACGTCATCACACAAGGACAATACGCATGGTGTTCATCAGCCTGAAGATATACTTGCTAACTAACGGTGATTAGCACCGATTAGCTCTGGGGTCTCCCCGGTATGCGTATACGTCCGATGAATTTCCTCCACTGTCATTCAGCCATTTATAGGCCAGCAGCGTTGTTCACCTTTTATGAACGTATCACATCGCCGATATGAAAGAGTGGCTAACCGATAATAAGTGATGTTTTATCTTGTAGACGTATGTAATTATTACTGTGAATTAACTAGCCACCTAAGTGTTTTCAGGTAAGCTCCCTCACATACACTACTCTCTTTCCTAGACCACTAGACATGGACAAGTCTTAGAAAATACACAGACATTGATGAACTCTAGTTCATCAAAGCACAAGCCCTTTCATGCCCCTTCGATCGATCCGAATCGCAACTCCCCTTTAAGAGTACATTCGGTGTTTTAACTGAACGAATCGAAGTTCAATCGAAGCTTATTCATATTTAATTAATGTTATTGAACCAAAAAAAAATAGAAATTTAAAACTCAACACAAATATACCAAAACATATCACATCTCATTAATTACAACTTAGCATGAATTCTATCACCAAACAACACCAAAACTCACCAAAACTCAACCAATCATTATAAAACTATAGTTACTCATTAGGAAGAGCCTCTTACCATAATTTCCAGCAAAACGTCTAGCAACTGCAACAACTGTTGTTGTGTGATTTTCAATATAATCACTAAATGCTACCGCAAGCGCACGGCTTATCGAGTAGTACTTAGGATGTCGATCCCACAGGGACTTGTAGTCAATCACCAAACAATTCCCGATTTATATTAGCTAGACAAATCAAAATCTTGGAGGTTTTTATCTAAAAATCCTAAAATTAAAGAAAATAAAGAAAATCTAATTAATAGCCAAGAACTTCAAGATTTAGGTAATAGGATTCAAGGTTTAGAGGCATTTCTTGGATTTCGGATCCACCACGGCGTTGTTTACATAAAATTTCAACAATCTTTCTATCAATATGAATATTCCATTTATGAAGACCAATTATCAAATATTACACGTAAACATTCTTTCGAACTATTATCGTGATTTTACCTAGTTTTATCCTACATTTAGTTTCCTACAATGAAGAATAAAATTAGATGCATTGAATTACCATAATTATGGGCCACTTTAGGTATAACCTAATTCTCATTGAAGAAATCCCTAAAGATTTGATCTTGGTTTCTAGGTTATCGATTAATTAATACTTTTTCTGTCATCAATTAATCGAATGAAGTTTCTCATGCAATCCTACGGCCATTCACTCCTTCGAGATATTATTTCCGGAAAAATACATGAATAAGCATACAAGATCAAATTCATAAACATGATAAAAATCCTTTATCAATGAAAAGATTGTATCTTTAAAACCATATAATCATCGCGGGCTTTTCCTAATCCAAGAAACTAATATTTACTCTCGTAACATATCAAGATTCCAAGATTCAACCATATAATTCATACTTTGACAAGAAAAATAAATAAATAGAATAAAGGAGAAAAGAGATAGAGAGAAACCGTCAAAGTATTGCATAAATAATCAAACCTCGAAAAAGCCTCGTTCTTGAATTCTTAAAACCTAAAATCCTTGTTCTTGGGGATGGGAGAAGATGATGATGAAGAGAGGAGGATGGTCGCCCCAAAATCTGATGTTGGAGGCGTGAATGTTGAATTCCACGACTTAAAAGAATAGAAAGGGGATAATTACATCATATAATAAGTTTCCATAATTAATTTAATCAAGAAAATCTTTAAAAATCAAATATCTATCAATCTTGGACTTTTCTAGTGTGTGGGCTCCTCTTTTGCATCAGAAATCACGCCAATTTGAAGGAAATCACGTTGGTGAATGTTTCGACCAATCAGAACATTTCGTTAGCCAGGATCAGATTTCTGGAAACTGTCACACCCTGGGTGTGACAGAGACTGGTTTTTGAATTCTTCCACTTTAGCTCCATTTTTTTCGGTCTTTTTCTTCCAATCTCGAATCATCCTGCAATAACTCAATCATCCACAGTAATCTAGCCCAAAAAGGATAAAACATCACAAAAAATAACACACACGACACCAAATTGAGCCCAAAACATCTAGAATTATTCGACTTTTTAGGAACTTATCACTCCCCCAAGCTTAAGACTTTGCTTGTCCCCAAGCAAACAAAAAGACTCAAGACGAGACGGACTAAGAAGATCACACATGACATAGCATTAGACAAAGATGTACAACACACGAGCATTAATAAAATTCTTTCCGGCATTCAAAACACAAGACATAGACTAACGAATCCTTCTTATCATATCAGGAGCAAAAGTAACGAAAATTGTCAATGGGAAACAACATAGACCAAGAAGATAGACCCTCACGGGATAAACCACTCAACGCTCAATATTTGTGAGGTGACTAAACTCTCAAGCTCATTCCATTGAAAATGTCCTACTATATGCTTGTATATCGTCTCATATCAATCACCAAGGCATTGTGCAACACATAAATCATAAGGTCTTCGGGAAAAAGGACGGTAAGTGAGAATAGCCCAAGTAGAAAAAAAAAAAAGCATTGATAGGTGTAGGAATAGGTATAAGAGATGGCAAAAACCATTAGAACTAGCAAAACACATGACTAACAAACTTCAACGTCATACAAGTGCAAGGGGGTCCAACGCTTTATTTCAAAACAAAAGAAAATACAAAGGATAATTTCTCTACTTTTGGGAGGATAATGATACAACTCCCTCTTTATTACTAACAAATAGAACAAATAATATTTAGGAGGTTTTTTTTTTTTGATTGCCTCCTTTATTGATTTTTTTTTCTCTTTTTTTTCATATATTTTTCTTTTCTTTTTTTTTTTTTTTTTTTTTTTGTCATTTTTTTTTTCAAACTAAGAAACAGACAAATGGTAACAATATGGATTTCCCCCGAGCTTGATCATTACATACTAAGTACAAGAAATTTGATAGCCACGTGCCTGAGCTTAGTCCTAAGGTTGGGTGAAAGGATTTGGGCTACCTCTTTTTCGGGTTGTTCAATGTATGGTGTAGTGATGTAAGGTAAAGTGGGAAAAAGGTGTAATAAAGATCAAGGTTCGAAAGGTATAAAGTAAAAATGTCTCACCGCAGCAAGGTGCAGCTTGCTATGGTGAGAAAAAAATCTAGTCTAACAAAATCAAAAACACGCTCGATGTTGACACGAAGTCCCGGCAACGGCGCCGAGAAAACTTGTTGTGTGATTTTCAATATAATCACTAAATGCTACCGCAAGCGCACGGCTTATCGAGTAGTACTTAGGATGTCGATCCCACAGGACTTGTAGTCAATCACCAAACAATTCCCGATTTATATTAGCTAGACAAATCAAAATCTTGGAGGTTTTTATCTAAAAATCCTAAAATTAAAGAAAATAAAGAAAATCTAATTAATAGCCAAGAACTTCAAGATTTAGGTAATAGGATTCAAGGTTTAGAGGCATTTCTTGGATTTGGATCCACCACGGCGTTGTTTACATAGAATTTCAACAATCTTTCTATCAATATGAATATTCCATTTATGAAGACCAATTATCAAATATTACACGTAAACATTCTTTCGAACTATTATCGTGTTTTTACCTAGTTTTATCCTACATTTAGTTTCCTACAATGAAGAATAAAATTAGATGCATTGAATTACCATAATTATGGGCCACTTTAGGTATAACCTAATTCTCATTGAAGAAATCCACTAAAGATTTGATCTTGGTTTCTAGGTTATCGATTAATTAATACTTTTTTACGTCATCAATTAATCGAATGAAGTTTCTCATGCAATCCTACGGCCATTCACTCCTTGAGATATTATTTCCGGAAAAATACATGAATAAGCATACAAGATCAAATTCATAAACATGATAAAAATCCTTTATCAATGAAAAGATTGTATCTTTAAAACCATATAATCATCGCCGGGCTTTTCCTAATCCAAGAAACTAATATTTACTCGTAACATATCAAGATTCCAAGATTCAACCATATAATTCATACTTTGACAAGAAAAATAAATAAATAGAATAAAGGAGAAAAGAGATAGAGAGAAACCACAAAGTATTGCATAAATAATCAAACCTCGAAAAAGCCTCGTTCTTGAATTCTTAAAACCTAAAATCCTTGTTCTTGGGGATGGGAGAAGATGATGATGAAGAGAGGAGGATGGTCGCCCCAAAATCTGATGTTGGAGGCGTGAATGTTGAATTCACGACTTAAAAGAATAGAAAGGGATAATTACATCATATAATAAGTTTCCATAATTAATTTAATCAAGAAAATCTTTAAAAATCAAATATCTATCAATCTTGGACTTTTCTAGTGTGTGGGCTCCTCTTTGCATCGTAAATCACGCCAATTTGAAGGAAATCACGTTGGTGAATGTTTCGACCAATCGAACATTTCGTTAGCCAGGATCGATTGAAACCTGTCACACCACTGGTGTGTGAGACTGGTTTTTGAATTCTTCCACTTTAGCTCCATTTTTTTCGGTCTTTTTTCTTCCAATCTCGAATCATCCTGCAATAACTCAATCATCCACAGTAATCTAGCCCAAAAAGGATAAAACATCACAAAAAATAATAACACACGACACCAAATTGAGCCCAAAACATCTAGAATTATTCGACTTTTTAGGAACTTATCACTCCCCAAGCTTAAGACTTTGCTTGTCCCCAAGCAAACAAAAAGACTCAAGGCAGACGGACTAAGAAGATCACACATGACATAGCATTAGACAAAGATGTACAACACACGAGCATTAATAAAATTCTTTCCGGCATTCAAAACACAAGACATAGACTAACGAATCCTTCTTATCATATCAGAGCAAAAGTACTTGAAAATTGTCAATGGGAAACAACATAGACCAAGAAGATAGACCTCACGGGATAAACCACTCAACGCTCAATATTTGTGAGGTGACTAAACTCTCAAGCTCATTCCATTGAAAATGTCCTACTATATGCTTGTATATCGTCTCATATCAATCACCAAGGCATTGTGCAACACATAAATCATAAGGTCTTCGGGAAAAAGGACGGTAAGTGAGAATAGCCCAAGTAGAAGAAAAAAAAAAAATTGATAGGTGTAGGAATAGGTATAAGAGATGGCAAAAACCATTAGAACTAGCAAAACACATGACTAACAAACTTCAACGTCATACAAGTGCAAAGGGTCCAACGCTTTATTTCAAAACAAAAGAAAATACAAAGGATAATTTCTCTACTTTTGGGAGGATAATGATACAACTCCTCTTTATTACTAACAAATAGAACAAATAATATTTAGGTTTTTTTTTTTTTTTTGATTGCCTCCTTTATTGATTTTTTTTTCTTTTTTCATATATTTTCTTTTTTTTTTTTTTTTTTTTCTTTTTTGTCATTTTTTTTTTCAAACTAAGAAACAGACAAATGGTAACAATATGGATTTCCCCCGAGCTTGATCATTACATACTAAGTACAAGAAATTTGATAGCCACGTGCCCCAGTTAGTCCTAAGGTTGGGTGAAAGGATTTGGGCTACCTCTTTTTCGGGTTGTTCAATGTATGGTGTAGTGATGTAAGGTAAAGTGGGAAAAAGGTGTAATAAAGATCAAGGTTCGAAAGGTATAAAGTAAAAATGTCTCACCGCAGCAAGGTGCAGCTTGCTATGGTGAGAAAAAAAATCTAGTCTAACAAAATCAAAAACACGCTCGATGTTGACACGAAGTCCCGGCAACGGCGCGAGAAAACTTGTTGTGTGATTTTCAATATAATCACTAAATGCTACCGCAAGCGCACGGCTTATCGAGTAGTACTTAGGATGTCGATCCCACAGGGACTTGTAGTCAATCACCAAACAATTCCCGATTTATATTAGCTAGACAAATCAAAATCTTGGAGGTTTTTATCTAAAAATCCTAAAATTAAAGAAAATAAAGAAAATCTAATTAATAGCCAAGAACTTCAAGATTTAGGTAATAGGATTCAAGGTTTAGAGGCATTTCTTGGATTTGGATCCACCACGGCGTTGTTTACATAGAATTTCAACAATCTTTCTATCAATATGAATATTCCATTTATGAAGACCAATTATCAAATATTACACGTAAACATTCTTTCGAACTATTATCGTGATTTTACCTAGTTTTATCCTACATTTAGTTTCCTACAATGAAGAATAAAATTAGATGCATTGAATTACCATAATTATGGGCCACTTTAGGTATAACCTAATTCTCATTGAAGAAATCCCTAAAGATTTGATCTTGGTTTCTAGGTTATCGATTAATTAATACTTTTTCTGTCATCAATTAATCGAATGAAGTTTCTCATGCAATCCTACGGCCATTCACTCCTTCGAGATATTATTTCCGGAAAAATACATGAATAAGCATACAAGATCAAATTCATAAACATGATAAAAATCCTTTATCAATGAAAAGATTGTATCTTTAAAACCATATAATCATCGCCGGGCTTTTCCTAATCCAAGAAACTAATATTTACTCTCGTAACATATCAAGATTCCAAGATTCAACCATATAATTCATACTTTGACAAGAAAAATAAATAAATAGAATAAAGGAGAAAAGAGATAGAGAGAAACCGTCAAAGTATTGCATAAATAATCAAACCTCGAAAAAGCCTCGTTCTTGAATTCTTAAAACCTAAAATCCTTGTTCTTGGGGATGGGAGAAGATGATGATGAAGAGAGGAGGATGGTCGCCCCAAAATCTGATGTTGGAGGCGTGAATGTTGAATTCCACGACTTAAAAGAATAGAAAGGGGATAATTACATCATATAATAAGTTTCCATAATTAATTTAATCAAGAAAATCTTTAAAAATCAAATATCTATCAATCTTGGACTTTTCTAGTGTGTGGGCTCCTCTTTTGCATCAGAAATCACGCCAATTTGAAGGAAATCACGTTGGTGAATGTTTCGACCAATCAGAACATTTCGTTAGCCAGGATCAGATTTCTGGAAACTGTCACACCCTGGGTGTGACAGAGACTGGTTTTTGAATTCTTCCACTTTAGCTCCATTTTTTTCGGTCTTTTTCTTCCAGTCTCGAATCATCCTGCAATAACTCAATCATCCAAGGTAATCTAGCCCAAAAAGGATAAAAACATCACAAAATAATAACACACGACACCAAATTGAGCCCAAAACATCTAGAATTATTCGACTTTTTAGGAACTTATCAACTGTTGATCCTCAACCCCAAAACCTATTTGATCAACGAGAAACCCTAAAATCCTATTTTTTTGCAGAAAACCGAAACTGAAAAGTGATCAAAACTATAGATTACCTGGATTAACTGCTGCGAAACTATTTTTAGATTGATCTACTCTCCAAGGCGATCGTTTTGACTACTCATGGCTGAAAAATAGAGCTACGGATTGAAAGATACGAATTTCTGAAGAATAGAACTCAACGGTTACCAAAAACTATGGCTAAATTGAAAACTTACGAAATTGAGAGATGTTATTTTCCAAATTTGCGTCTCCTCGCGCTGATCGCTTTTCTCTCTTGCGGCATCTTGAAACGATGAACGGATAGGCCACACGGTTGAAGTCTTCGTTCCAGGCATCTCCTGCGTCGCTCTTCATGTTTGCCGTCGTTCTCCTCTCTTTTTCTTTCAAAAGTGGCATGATAAAAATTATAAGAGATTTTGGGATTATTTTCTTTAAATAGCCAACAATTAATTCCATTAATTAATTAGCTAAATCCCTTTTTTCCTTATAATTACTTTCCAAAACTTTTACTTAACTCCTTTTTAATTAAATAAAAGACAAATAATGATTAGGTCGTAGTAAATACACCCAATGACTATTTTACCCTTTTATGAAAAGTCTGGATGTTACATTCCTTCCCCCTTAAGAGGAGTTTCGTCCTCGAAACTCGAATGTAACTGGGGTGTACTTGAACTCTGGACTTTGCAAGGCGTTTCGTCTTCTAACTCTTACAATTTTCTTCTTCTTCGTCCATCTTCCCAACTCTTCTGCTTGTCTTGAGACAACTTGAGATTGCGACGATCCGCTTCAATCTTCACGTCGTCTTGATGTATCAACTTTGGTCTCAGATTCGCCGCGCTCCACTTCATCCCAGAAACTCGCGTTCTTCTATCTCTATCTTAAAGAAAGATCATCAGCAGTACTGTTCCAACTTTTGTACATCTTGGTCGCTCCGAGAAGAACTGCAATTGTCATCTCGAGGTTTTCATTCTTCATTGTCCTTCACAATCTTCCGCATTCGGAACCCAAAGCTGATTCCGATGCCAACAGTTGCTATCTTCATCTAACTCATGACCAATGGCTGGTTGGGCTCCAGCCACACACTTGTAACTGGAGACAACTGGGTCTTTGTCTTGCTTTTTTCACGAACTCATCAACTACCTCGAATCTTGAAATCATCGGTTCAACACTCTTTGCTTGCTCCTGCTGACCTATGCCCGAAAAGCTAAATCTTCCCAGCCGAAACCACACTTCTGGCACACTTGACTTCTTTCGATCCCAACTTCCATCATGGCACCACGAACTTGCTGAAGAACTGCAAGGATCCCAGCTGAAGGACTTCTGAGACTCCCTGTAGGTGGGGAACATGCATTGTCATACTTTCTCTCTGACGGTCTAATCCAATTCTTATGACAATAAAGGTTAGCTTGGAAAAACAAACAGAGTTTGAAGGAGACAGGTTGAGCACCAGGAAGACTAACCATTTAGAAATCAAAATGGGGCAGAATCTCAACATGAAGGAGCCATGGAGACAAAACGAGTACACCAAAAGGTCTCAGAATAAAATAAACACTTGTAAAGAAGTGTCCAAGTTTGCAATAGTCAAAGAGAGGTTATTTCAAAATTGAAAAGGAGATAGGGTTTTCCTCATGACAATGTAAGGGAAAAATCAAAAGTTTGAAAAAGTATGTGTGGAAATATTACTCAGCAGACTCAGCCTGCTGAGGCTTCAGCAGGGTGCTCAGCAGATTCCTGAGCCTTAGGATTTTGTGCATAATATTTTTGTACACTTTATTTAATTATAAACGACATATTAATTGTGATACATATAAACAATTAATATGTCAAACTCTAGTTTACTTTATGTCATAGACACAATTAATATGTCATAGACATAGCTTTTACTTTTACTTTTGCATGCTTGCCGCCCACATCTACATACTCAAGTGGCCGCCCAAGCTAGTGCTAGTCTCTCTCAATTGTATCTATTTATACACCCCTCATATCAATGAATAAGATAAGTTGAAGTTTACTCTTGTGTTAACACATTCTCAAACTCTCTTCATGGTATCGAGAGACATTTGTGTTCTAACTTTTCCCTTTGCCAAAACTCATATTTTAGAAGAATGTCTTCCACATCCGACATTACTTCAACCTCAGTAGACTCTCAGCAGCCTCAGCTGACTGGGAGTACTGACAACTCCTCTTCTTATACAAATCATAGACTTGATGGTAACAACTATCTGTTATGGTCAAGGTCTATGAAAATGTACATCTCTCGGACAAAGTAAGATGGGATACTTGTGCGGAACAAAACCCACACTCGCCAAACCGACCTGGTTTTGAAGCATGGGACACAACAAATAATCAACTCATGACCATCCTCACGAGGTCAATGACAAAAGAGATAAGTGAAAACTTTATGATGTATGATACTGCCAAAGAAATCTGGGATAATGCCAGAGATCTTTACTCCAAGAAGGATAATACATCTGAGGTATATGAACTAGAAGCTCAGATTCAAACTTGCAGGCAAGGGGATATGTCTGTAACTCAATATTTCAATCAACTATCTAAGGCTTGGCAACACTTAGATATGTTAGAAACTCACTCATGGAATGATGTCAAAGATCTTCGCTCTTTATAAAGACATCATAGAAAAGAAGAGAGTATTCAGGTTCCTCACCTGGGTGAATCCTACTCTTGATGATGTTAGGGAAGAATTCTTGCCACCAAACCTCTTCCAAATCTCAAATCCATGTTTGCCGAGGTCAAACATGAAGAAAGTAGGAGAAAAGTCATGCTTCAAATCCACTCACCGACAACCCTATCAAGGTGCGCCTGGCCGACCGCCGGGAAGGTCTTTGCCGAGGTTGAGACATACAAGAAGCCTACTGAGAAAACTGGAAAACTGTTCTGTGATCACTGCAAACGCACAAATCACACCAAGGACAATCTTTGGAAGCTCCATGGCAAGCCTAACTCCTCAAAAACCTCAAAACCTATCAGGGAAAGTCAAGGCAGACACAACCGTGAGGAAGAGAATGGCAACCAGATGAATGCTCAGTTTGCTGCATTCAAAGCCTTCCTGAATCAACAAAAGGAAGGTAGTCACTCTACTGATGTTGCTACTCATACTCATACTGAGTAAATTCTACTCTTCTCTTAGCAATGAAACATGGATTGTTGATTCGGGGCATCCTCCCATATGACTGGTAATAAAACCTTATAACCAACTATATGCCTTGTCACCAAATTCATAACATTAAAACCATTGATGGATCTATCTCTCGCAAAAGGTGTTGGAAATGTTAAACTCACTAATAAGATATGCCTTCAGGATGTCCTATTTGTTCCAAACTTAGACCGCAATCTTATATCTCACAAGAGACTCACTAAAGATTTGAATTGACTGTTGTTTTTAAGGAAAATCGAGTGCACATTCCAGATCCTACTTCACAGAAGTGATTGGGAAGGCTAAACCTTGCGCTGGATTGTTTTCGTCAACCTCGCCAAGATGTAAGATCGAAGACTCGACCGCCAAGAGACTGCTCCTGCACTTTAGACAATATCATGTTATGGCATTATAGATTAGGACATCCAAGTTTTGGTTACTTAAAATCTTTAACTCTGAATTGTTTAAAGGATGTAATCTGAATGACCTTCAATGTGATATTTGTCAATTTGCTAAACTTACAAAATGTGGTATGCTAAGTTACCTCATTTGCATTCCTCACCCTTCACCTTAATACACAGTGATGTGTGGGGACCTCTAGGTGAAAAGTATAACAGGAAAAGGTGGTTTGTCACCTTTATTGATGATCATACCAGAACACTTGGGTTTTTTAATGAAAGACAAATCGAAGTTGGTCATATCTTTCAAGAGTTTTATCATATGGTATCCACTCAATTTGATACTAAGGTCAAGATCTTAAAGGCGATAATGCTCTAGAATACTATGAGTCTAATCTCGCACTTCTTCTTGACAGAGAGGAATTGTTCATATCAAGAGTTGTGTGGAAACACCTCAGCAGAATGGGGTTGCTGAGAGAAAAAACAGGCACCTGCTGGAAATGGCCAGATCAATCATGTTCACCACACATGTTCCTAAATATATGTGGGGTGAAGCTATACTGACTGCAACTTATTTAATCAACAGACTTCCCAGCAGAGTGTTAGGTTTCAAAACTCCACTCCAAACCCTACCGACCACACACTCCTCGCCATCATCTTGTTTCCCGCTTGCCTCCAAAGATCTTTGGTTGTCTTGTGTTTGTGTATATCCATGCTCAACACGTAGTAAACTTGATCCTAAAGCTCACAAGTGCATTTTCCTAGGTTATGCAAAGGACAGAAAAGGTTACAAGTGTTATTCCCCTATTGAAAAGAAATTTTACAATTCTATGGATGTAAAATTCTTTGAAAAGACTCCTTATTACAAACCTCTTGAGTCATTCAACGATGGAAACACGATTGAAATTGACCTAAACCCCTTCCCTCGGCAAACTCTTAACCTCAAAGAACCTCATCGATCCTCGCAGAATGAACTTCAAGACCTACCGACTCTCTACTGACCTCATACTTCTCAAAGAACCTCCCGAACAAGAGTCATCGACCCGAGCCTGGCCGAACCGTAACCTCAGCTGACCTCATGAACCAGAGTCTTTGGACCTCCGCTCATCGACTCTCAAAGATCTGTCAAGTGGATGATGAGACCTATTGCTCTAAGGAAAGGAAAAGATCATGCATCGATCATTCTATTCATTCTTATTTATCTTATGATCGCTTGTCTCTGTCTTTTGCCATGTTTACACAGACTGGACTCTCACTCTATCCCCGTAAATATTCAGGAGGCCCTTCAAAATGATAAGTGGAAGGTTTCTTTGTTAAAACAGAGATGATCGCCTCCTGGATAATCATACTTGGGATCTCACAACTCTTCCAAAAGGCAAGAAGACAATCAATTTGCAAATGGTTATTCACTATCAAATACACTCAGCCGATGGCACTATTGACAAGTACAAAGCCGATTGGTAGCCCGGGATTCACTCAAACTTATGGCATTGACTATAAAGAAACTTTTGCACCAGTGGCAAAGCTCAACCTTTGTCAGTGGTACTAATTTCTCTAGTTTGTCCAACTTGACCGGCTCTTCATCAATTGGATATCAAAAATGCTTTTCTAAATGGGGACCTTATCGAGGAGGTTTATATGACTATACCTCTCCGGTTTTATCAATCCTCATACTCAAGGCAAGGTGTGCAACCGAGGAAATCTCTATATGGCTCAAGCAATCACCAAGGGCATGGTTTGGAAAATTAACAAGCGTGGTCAAAGCTGCTGGATATCACCAATGCAATTCGATCACACTATGTTCATCAAGACAACCAACCGTAAGAGGTCTATTCTTATTGTCTATGTGGATGATATCATCCTTATCGGAGATGACCTCTTTGAGATCCAACACTTGAAAGAATTCTTTGGCAAAGGTATTTCGAGTTAAAGACTTGGGTTTACTTAAGTATTTTCTTGGCATGGAAGTAGCTAGAAACAAAGACAAAGGAATCTCGTCTCCCAAAGGAAATATGTCTTGGACTCGCTTAAAAGAAACCGGCATCTTTGGGGTGCAAACTCGTTGTATCCCCAGTGAGACCCAGTCATTACCTGCTACATGGTGACATTCTTTGTCGAGGAAAGAACAATATCAAAGGCTTGTAGGCAAACTCATATACCTTTCTCACACAAGACCCGATATTGCATATGGGGTCGATCTGGTCAGTCAATTCATGCATTGCCCTCTTCGAGCAACATTGGGATGCGATGAATAGGATCTTGAGGTATTTAAAATCCACTCTGGCCAAGGCCTCGCACTTCACCAAGTCTCACGATAGATCAATCAAGGTCTACTGATGATTCGATTGAAATTTGGATGTCACATTGATGGAGGTCTACCACAGGCTATTGCTCATATATATGGGGAACCTGGTTACTTGGAGGAGCAAGAAACAACCTCTTTGTGTCAAGAAGCGATCTTGAACGGGTCGAACTAAGGGCACTTGTACTTGGCATTTGTGAAGCTCTATGGCTAAAAAGGTATCGATCGAACTTCAAAGAATCAGATCAAGAACCTATCACACTCTGTTGTGATAATAATTGACCTTATGCATGGCGAGAAGATCCATCCATCATGATAAAACCAAGCATGTAAGATCGTAAATGAACGTCGATGATTCGATTCGATTATTGTATTCGCTCGAAAAAGCTCGATTCGAGTTCGATTCGAACCTTCGAACGTCGAGCGAGCGTTAGGTATTTGATATTCGTCTATCGAGCCGAACCAGATCGAACACGTTCGCTCGAACTATTGTATATTTAAAAAAACTATATATATAAGGTTCGAACATGTTTGAACCGTTCGAACATGTTCGAACATGTCGAACATGTTCGAACTTTCGAACCCGAGCGAACCTTGCTAAACTAAGGTTCGATCGATTCGAGCCGAGCCGAACCTTAGAGTTCGAACCTTTCGAGCCGAACTCGAACCCCGCACATGTTCGGTAGGGTTCGGCTCGCTTTCTGACCTCTCTAAGCATGTGGACATTGACAGCACTTTACGAAGGAGAAGATTGATGCCAAGATTATTCAACTCCGGTATGTTCCTCAATGCATCGAATCGCCGATATTCTTACCAAGGCTATTCCACCTCTTATGTTCGGTGAGACTAAGTAGCAAACTAGGTTGCATCAACATATCTGACCGATTTGAGGGGTGTGGAAATATTACTCAATAGACTCACTACTTGAGGTTTCACAGGTGCTCAGCAGATTCACTGAGCCTTAGGATTTTGTGCATAATATTTTTGTACACTTTATTTAATTATAAGCGACATATTAATTGTGATACATATAAACAATTAATATGTCAAACTCTAGTTTACTTTATGTCATAGACACAATTAATATGTCATAGACATAGCTTTTACTTTTACTTTTGCATGCTTGCCGCCCACATCTACATACTCAAGTGGCCGCCCAAGCTAGTGCTAGTCTCTCTCAATTGTATCTATTTATACACCTCTCATATCAATGAATAAGATAAGTTGAAGTTTACTCTTGTGTTAACACATTCTCAAACTCTCTTCAGTATGTGATAAACAAGCTTTCAAGTGAAGGGGAAAAGACACTTAAGAATTTTTGGATAAAGTTTGGCTTCAAAGAATTAACTCAAACTTTCAAATGAAGTGTGAAAGATCATTGATGATCCAATTCAAAGTTTCAAGGTTGCACTACTCGAGAGGAATAGTACACTGCTGGGGTAACAAGGGCTCAAGGTTATTCCTCATGTGGGAAAAAAGGTTAAGATAAAATAGACTTTCAACTAGTATGACAAAATTGTAATAGAAACGCCAAAATAGAAGATGGAATATCAAAAAGTGTATCTGGCGATTCATGGCTCTAAATGGCCTGAAAGACAGTTAAAATTGAAGGGTACAAGGTACATTAATCTGAATTGAAAATCAGAAGTTTAAGAATTCAAAAGTTGATTGGCTAAGTAGGTTCGGAAGGCACCTTGGCAAAGACTACCTTCTGCTTGAAACTGGTTTAGCATAAATTGCTAGAAGGTTAAATGTAGGTAACTAGACGGATGTCAAGGTAGGATTAAGGATCCAACTGGTAAGAAGATGAGATGCATACCTTGAAAGAACAAGTAGCATTAGATGGAAAGATTACAAAATCAACACTACCCTTAGGAGGGAAGCTGAAAATAAACACAAGTAAAAAGAATGTTCTGACATTAAAATGTTCAGTCAAATTTGTACTTGAAAAAAGAGTGGGGGGTGCAACAATGCATAGTTAGAGGGAACTTGTTCCTTGATTTGACAAGTAAGGAAGCATGGATTTGTTCAAAAGAAAGGCTTATGGAGATATGTTTCTTAGATAATTCATGAAAACAAGTGAAGAGGATTTATTGAGCTGAAAGATCTCAAGTGAGGGATTACAAGAGAAATAAAATACCAAATAAGGTATAATTACAAAAAGGCACGAAAAGGGTCTGAACATCAAACATGGCATACTGGAGGATATCATCTTCGTTCTTGTTTACAACTGCAAAAGAACTATATATAATGTTAGATTTACAAGCATCCTACTAAAAGGTTTAACTCAGAAGGAGATCAAACTTCAGGGAACTCCTAAACATAACAGTCGTAACTTACTACCCTCTTATCCCAAACGCCAAGTCAAAGAGGTGAAAATTCCTTTTAGGTTGCTGTGTAAGAAATTTACTCCAGATCTGACATTATCAATTTGTACAGAACAAACGAAGAGGAATTTGAGCACTATCCAAAGAGAAAAGATTTAGATACTGGAGTTTCCCAGGTGATATAAAAATATTGGAATTTTTTAATGAAAACAAGTTGGTCAAAAACAGTTATTTCTGACGATTGCACAAGCTGTCAGAATTTCCAGATTAATAAACACTGAGTTGAATTGCAAATCGAGATCAATCAAAAAATAATCTGAACCTAATTCCAAAAGAAAAATTGTAGATAAATTTTTTGTCTGCAACATATCAAAAATTCAGATCATTTAAGGGTGTTTAACCTGTTCAAAACAGAAGAGGAAGTGAAGGTGCTGCTGCAGATTTTCTGGACAGGGTGTCCGGTAATAACATGGATTTTCTGAACAATCGATAAAGATTATCGAATCAATGTTAAAAGATAAATTGTAGAAAAGACATCGGTCTATATTGTGGAAAATTTCCAGAATTTTTAAGAGCACGGTAAGTGGTCTAACCTGAAAGGAAAACACGGAAACAAAAGCATTCACTCATGTTGGATAAAGCAAAACACGAGGATAATGAAATCTATGTGCCAAAGTAGGAGACCTTTAACACTAATAGTTGAAACGACTGAGGAGTACTTGGAAAGGATAAAATTTGCATATGGAGTTCGTGTGGAACCATCTCGAGCAAAGCAAGGCCAAATTTTTTTTGTAAACATAAACCAAGCGATAGAGAAAAGAGAAAATGAAGGATTTGTAGAGTCGAGTCTTTAAAAAAAAAATTCTATGTACTAAAACATCTTGTAGGGGATGCATTAAGGGTAATCACTAGGATGCAAAAGTGTGTTGCCCTGAAATAGCTAAACATGATATAGTTGGAAGGATATGCAATTGTCAGTTCAAATAGTTCGAAGGATGAGAAACTTATTTTTCTTAAGTCAAGCATTTGACACGATGAAAACATCTAAAAAAAATAAGGCACATCAAAAAAAAATGTACACACTTGGGAAAAAAAAACTTCGTAATAAGGGACTTTTACCGAGTTTCACAAGTTTCAAATGGAGGATTTAACTAGAACATGGGTTACAATTAGTATGGATGGGGAAACATTCAAATCGGAATAACCAAGTAGGAAACTATGTGATTATAGAAGAGAACCTTATTGATGAAGACATAAGATTGGAAAATCACCACGCAATCGTTTCTTGCCATCAAGGAGCATTATAACGACAACACCTAGTCTCTACCTACCAAACTTCTTATCCTGGGTAACAACTAGCTTAAGAATCAGATAAATCAAAGTATTATCATCTCCCATAACCTACTACACTATAACTTACAGGGTGAAAGAAAGACATCTACCCTTTCTTGGCCTGAGGACTTAAATGGTTTTGAGAAATTCGGGTGCATACATAAGCCATGAAATAATTGATTTGCACAAAACAAACTGAGCTGATTTTGAACATGAGGCAAAGAGAAAATCTGTGAGTATATAAGTTTTACATATGATGCTCAAAAATCAAAATTTTTGGGAAGCCATAGGTCAGTCAAAATAATTCTTTTCATCTACTGCTATAAGCTGTCAAAAGTTTTCAGGACTTCATCAACTGTCGTGTGTTGCAGATTGTGCTCAGACCAAAACGAATTTGCACTTGGTTTCAAAACAAAAATTATAGTTCAGGATGTTTTCTACAACATATCAAAAATCCAAGTCATCTGGAGGTATTTAGATTATTCAAAATAGAATGATAAGTAAGAGTACCGCTGCAGAATTTTCTGAACAGAGTACCCCTCCTTGTTAAACAATTTGTGAACAATCCATATAGAAAACTAAATTGATGTAAAGAGAGAAATTGTGGATAAGACAACTTTCTAAGTGACTGAAAATTTACAGAAATCTTGGAACAAAAAAAAATGATATAACATGACATGTAGAAACGTGAACAAAATCGTTTACTCATTTTGCATAACACCAAGTTACAAGGAAGTGATTTAAACCAGATGTAGCATTACGAAAGCATTAAAACCCCAAAAAGAAAGAAAAGTAGAGAAAGATTAGAAGATTCCAAAAGGAAAGAGGAAAGGGTTCCTTAAAGGAACAAAACTTAAGAGGATCACATAAGATATGTGAGCTTAAAACTCATCCTAACCTTCACCTAAGGAGACTTTTCATTTGGTCCTAGTGCAACTTAACCACGTTCTAAGGATTCCTAATCCTACGAGAATTTACCACCAAGATCAAGGGAGATCAGAAGGGTTCAAAAAGGTCTAAAGAAATCTTATCTTAAAGGGAAGAAGCCTAGGAAAGAAGGACGCTTCGCTCCGATACCAACTGTAACGCCCCGCTCTCGGATACCGAGCCCTTATCCGGAAGAGAAACGTTCGGCACGTATAGAATTAAATAAATCTAACATTATACGCAAGCCTCTACGTCGTCGTATCAAATAAAAGCAAACGGAAGCTAAAAAGACTCGGGTAAAAACATAAATGCTACTATGAATAGAAAGTAACCATGCTAAAGATGGATAGTTAAATGACAACGACGAAAAACCCAAAGACTTATACAATACGATGTCTTAAAAGTAGAAGTACAACAAGTCTAAGAAAAGAAATACAACTAGTCTAGTACAACCTTTACAATGAAATAAACTAAGAGCTTTGTCAAGACTTCAAAGTCTTCAAAGGTCGTCATATACACTTGATCAACCTGTTTGTCTTCTCACCCCACAATGCATAAAAAAGAAAATGCAAAAGAGGTAAGTACAAAGTACTTAGTAAAAGTGAGAAGCTAATAAATAACTAAGTTATACAACGAAAGGTTATTATTATGATTATTAAATTATATTTAGGAGACCGACTCAATTTAAGGTTCAATCCATGCCCATCGACATGTCATGACTAAACGTTTCTAGCTTAGCTTATCTTGGTTACGTCATCACTCAAGGACACTACGCATGGCGTTCATCACTGAAGATATACTTGCTAACTAACGGTGATTAGCACCGATTAGCTCGGGTCTCCCGGTATGCGTATCGTCCGATGAATTTCCTCCACCGCCATTCACCGTTTATAGGCGGCCAGCGTTGTTCACCTTTTATGAGCGTATCACATCGCCGATATGAAAGAGTGCCTAACCGAGAATAAGTGGCGTTTTATCTTTTACTACACGTATGTAATTATTCGTGAATTAACTAGCCACCTAAGTGTTTTCAGGTAAGCTCCCTCACATACACTACTCTCTTTCCTAGACCACTAGACACGGACAAGTCCTAGAAAATACACAGACATTGATGAACTCTAGTTCATCAAAGCACAAGCCCTTTCATGCCCTTCTGACGGATCCGAACTTCAACTCCCTTTAAGAGTACATTCGGTGTTTTAAGCGAACGAATCGAAGTTCAATCAAAGCTTGTTCATATTTAATTAATGTTATTGAACCAAAAAAATAGAAATTTAAAACTCAACACAAATATACCAAAACATATCACATCTCATTAATTACAACTTAGCATGAATTCTATCACCAAACAACACCAAAACTCACCAAAACTCAACCAATCATTATAAAACTATAGTTACTCATTAGGAAGAGCCTCTTACCGTAATTTCCAGCAAAACCGAAAGCAAAACGTCAAGCAACTGCAACAACTGTTGATCCTCAACCCCAAAACTTATTTGATCAACGAGAAACCCTAAAATCCTATTTCTTTGTAGAAAACCGAAACTGAAAAGTGATCAAAACTGCATATTACCTGGATTAACTGCTGAGAAACTATTTTAGATTGATCTACGCTCCAAGATAGTCGTTTCGACTACTCATGGCTGAAAAACAGAGCTACGGATTGAAAGATACGAATTTCTGAAGAATCGAACTCAACGGTTACCAAAAACTATGGCTAAATTGAAAACTTACGAAATTGAGAGATGTTATTTTCCAAAGTTGCGTCTCCTCGCGCTGATCGCTTTTCTCTCTTGTGGCATCTTGAAACAATGAACGGATTGACCACACGTTTGAAGTCTTCGTTCCAGGCATCTCCTGCGTTGCTCTTCATGTTTGCCGTCGTTCTCCTCTCTTTTTTTTCAAAAGTGGCGTGATAAAAATTATAAGAGATTTTGAGATTATTTTCTTTAAATAGCCAACAATTAATTCCATTAATTAATTAGCTAAATCCTTTTTTCCTTATAATTACTTTCCAAAACTTTTACTTAACTCCTTTTTAATTAAATAAAAGACAAATAATGATTAGGTCGTAGTAAATACACCCAATGACTATTTTACCCTTTAATGAAAAGTCTAGATGTTATAGCAGGCAAAAAACCATAGGAGTTGGGTCTGTGGCAAAACCACCAGAGAAACTCCGGCGACGGCAGCCTGAAAAACAAAAAGGAAAAACAAAAAACATACAAATCTTTCCCCCCCGAAACATGCAACAAAATCCACGGTCTGAAAAACACTTCTCTTGACGTCAACCGTCGAACCACCTTCGGCCGGCGTCCGGATAATCAAAACCAAGAAAGACCCCAAACCAAAAGGAGCCTGAGAGACCTTCTAATACCCACAATGCTGCATAGAATCGAAACGCCGGCCATTAAGATCGCCAAAGTCGGCGGAAAAAGCAAGAAAATGTTATTCAGATCTGAAATTTTTGAAGAGGAAAGATGAAAAGAATAGAAGAAGATCTGCTAAAAACAAAAGAAAACCATAAATAAGAGAAAAAGGTCGGTCGGTGCCGGAAAAGGTTTTCTGGTGTAGGCAGGGGTGAGAGGAAAATTAGAGAGAAGGCAGTGGGAAATTTTTAGTTAGAGAGAGGGAGTTTGGATCGGAAAAAAAATCCTCTTTTACCCCTCATTTATTTTAGTGGAAAATGGTCAGAAGGACAAAAATGTTTTAAAAAAATAGGGATGGAATGATAACTTCTATTTTTTGTGGTTAAAAAAGACAAATTTATAATAGATGCAACGAAATACCATGATTTTTTTGTGTGGTAAAGATGGAGTAAATGCCGTGCCATAAATTGAAGTAAATGTCCTACCATAATTTGGTGAGTAATACTAAGAGTGACCACAATGGTCCTCCATATTACTCTCCCCATTTATCTTATTTTCAGTTCCAGATTCATTTTTTCAACACCCTATAAAACAACTAACTCCAATAATACTCCCTATACCCTTCCTCAAAAATAGATTGACATTGAAAAATGGATTTACAGAGGCTGGAAAACCAACTTAAAATGGATTTCAAACAAAAAGAAACTTAAAAAATGCAGAGCAAATTAAATTAATAGCACATCAAAGAAAGTGGCAAATAATCAATAGCAATTACGGACTTATCGTTTCAATTGACAATCGATTAATTAGTTTTATCAATTACCCTGCAGAAATAATTAACCCAACTAATAATCGTGAAGAAATTCTAGCAGAAGATGAACAAATACTAATATCAATGAGGAAGAAACACAATTTGATCTCACAGTCAATTACATCGAGGTTTCAATAATTCTTCAACTGGAATAAAAGAAATTAGAAACTAACCATTGTTGTAGCAATCACAAAATAATTCATATAATAAGTGATGGTTCGATCACAATGGAATAAAAGAAATAAGCAGCAGCAGCACAATTTGATCCTCTCTGTCGTCCGTACCCTAGCTGTGATGATATATATTCCCCAATTCAATTGCCAAAATTGCATATATATGCCTTTCCACGTATTTTTTCCTTTGGCCAATGGGTCCCATGGCCCTTTTAATGATCAACCAATCAAAATATAAGGATTTTAACCAATGAAAAATTAAAAAACTTTCAGCCAATGAGAAATTAGAGTGTACCACCAATCAACAAAAAGGTTCACATCATATGCTTTTTTTCCAATTCAGCACTTGCAAATTATCAGCTTCAAACTAGGATAACGGTATGATCATACCATTTCCAGACTCTTCTTTCCACACTTCCAAATTGACAAAACGTGAACCATCTCTCTCATCTTCTAGCAGTAACATCATCTTTCAAATACTCCTCTCTTTGACGAATTTCACGACACGAAACACTCATTTAAGTCATTATCATTGTCAATCCTGCAAAACAACACCAAAAACCCCGGAAAAGCGCATATCTCCCTAGAAATGACCTCGAAAAAGCGATAAAATCCCAACCAAATATGCTCCTATCAGATGCATACTCATGATTGCGTTTTTTTTTTTTGTTTTTTGTTTTTAAATTGGATAACAGTTTTGGGAAGATTCAATTTCCTATAATTACTCCACCTTTTTTTTAAAACAAATTTTATTTCATAGAAACTTTTGAAACTCACAAAGCCGAGTTTCTAGCTTTAGGGAAACTGAAAAACGAAAACTAAAGATCAAAGATTTTCTTTTTCCTTCGAACTCTCTGAGCCGGAGTTAACTTCACCATGGTATCCTTATTGGCATCTCTATCAGATATGTAACCAGTCAATCGAGCCTTTGGGAGTCAAAATCCATATTTTGTAGCTCATCCAAGACAGAGTTGCGGCTATCTATACCTATTGAGTTTGTAGCAATAGCTTTGGCGTTTTCATCGGTGCCCGGTATTGAAAGCATCTCAAAGGAATTGCTTGTAGGTAAGTCATTTGCAATTACAATTCCTTTAAAAACTAGAGAGGGTGCAACATATGTCCCTTCAACCCTGTCTGTTTTGACATGATCCTGTCCCATACTAATATCAGAGTAGTTGACCCCAAGGCTGGATCCCTGTCCTACAATTAGAGCTGAGCCTAAGTGTAGCCCTCCCAACTGCAGCCTTGTGTCCACACTTGTTGCACTTATCTCAGTTGAAGCCATGTTAGTAGTTATAGTTTGTCCCTCCTTTTGATATAGCTCGTCGGTCTTCAAAATTGCAGCTTCTAAATTGAGCCCTGCTTGGGTCAAGTTTGATAGCAGCATTGTACTATCATCCTTCAAAGCAGCTAATGTTTTGTTGTCCTTATCTGTCATGTCCTCATCTGACCACTTGCTACTAACCCCTTCCTCCGGATTGAAGATTCATCCATCACCCGGTTTCCTTTATCCAGCTTTCCTGTTCCACAGTTTTGATAATTGTACTGATATCTAACACCAATTCAGCCCCCTTATCAATATCAGAAATGTTGTATGTTTTCCCATATTGGGCAGTATGCACATCGTTTCCCTCAGCTTTTTGCTTTGGTCTGAATTCTTTGTGTATGTGTGTCTCATATTTGTGTGTAAAAGTGTGCAGAAGCTCTGGTATTTAACTGTACAAGAATGTTCTTCATGTCCTATGTGCCAACAAAATCTACAGTATGATAGTAAAGCCGTTTCAAGCTCGATTGCTTGCCAGAAGCCAGTCCCTGTTTCACTCGGAATCCAAACATGAGATGGCAACGAGTCCAACAAATCAATCTCTACATGCACTCTTGCAACTGAGGGTCTATTAAGATGTTCAGTCGCATTATCTATCCGTAATGGCTTGCTAAAAGATGAAACTAGAGAGAAAATAAATTCCTGATTCACCAAGTGAATAGGTAGCATAGGCAAAGATAACCAAATTGAAACTATTGAAGGTTCCCAATCAATGCAAAAATTTGAAGTCCATTTAAGGATTCGCATCGGTTTTCCGTTAACATTCCAAATAGATTTTGAGAATAAGCGTATGTAATCTTCACGGAGAGCAAATCGAAGAAGAACATGCTTTTGGTTAATTAACCCTACAAGAACAGTACCTTTAAAGTTTTGCACAGCGAGAAATTTGCGAATCATCTCCAAGCTAAGCTTTCCTTGGGAGAATTTTCTCAGTAAGGTAGTATCAAATCTCGCAGCCAATGAAGCTTCAATTGCTCGGGGGATCGTAATCGCCGGCTCCCCTTTGAAAGTGCCATGGACGAAATCCAATAGGAGTAGAGCAGCACGCCATGAATTCCGGTGATTTGCGGCTGGTGGAGGATCGTTGTGAATGGATTCCGGCGGCAGAGTGGCCATTTAAAAGATTAGAGGAAGTGATTGGCATGGAAGAAGCAGAGAAGCTTTTGGGAGTTTTGGGAAATTAGGGGTTTCGCCATTTTTTTCCTAATTCATAATTACTCCACCTTTAATCGCTAGGATTTACTTCCTTTATTTACGTTTTGGTTGTAACCACCAACAATATATGGAGAAAAAAATACACATATAATTATAAAATAGGGGTATTAATCGGAACTGTAAATTAATTTTGTCTTTATTAATCATATTTGTACTTATAACTTGATTTATTAGTAAATGTGTTTTTCTTGGCAAAAGTATATTTATTATATATTCACATATTATTTTCACTACTTTACGATCGTTGCATTAATTGCTGTCAAAAGGTATTTTAGACTTTTCATTAAAATTAATTTACATAACCAATCTAACCAATTTTTTTAAACGGTGTGAAATATCCAAATAGACTTATATTTTGGTACATACTACGGAGGTAGGGTTTTTTTATTTTTAAAGAGGCCCAACACTTGATTTTTTGGAAGACTATGCTTGCAGCAGGGTTTGAACGCATGTCCTCTCGCTATGAAACTATTTTTAGAACTATCATCTTTTTAAAAACCTTAACCTGATGGGATAGTACATAATTAACATTTTATATACGTTAACGGTTACTACATTGTTAGCTTTTTGCATTTGTATCAATGTTTATAACATTGTTGTAGTAACATACCTAATAACAATTAGCCAGGGCTACCACATTACAGTTGTGGCCCAATGATAGACACGAAATTTTTTTACAGCCTTGAGTATTGTATAAGCATGTTGTGTTATTTATCACAACAGTAATTATTGTCGTGACAATACAATTTTCCTTTGTCCATTATATACAGTAAAACCTCTATAAATTAATATAGTTGGGACCGAAAGATTTTATTAATTTAGAGAGGTATTAATTTATCAATAAATTAATAATTATTAATTTATAGAGAGTTTTTGATATCAAACAAAATTAAATTTTAATTATATAAATTTAAATAGAATAAACTGTACTAATTTATGTAATATACTTAATTCAATGTATATTAGTTACAAATTCAATGTACTGTACATACAAGATTCAGTGTACATACATTAATTTGATTCATTGTATTTTTACAACAAAAATATTCAGTGTATAATAGTGATAGCATGTACTACTGTATATAAACAACCATAAAAAATAAAAATAAAAACAACCATACGAAACAATGGCTTCTCATCTAAAAGGTGTCGCAAAAGCAACAATGACTAATGAAATAAGAAAATCATTATGTGAGTACAAAAGAGATAATTCCTCATGCACTCAGAAAGATCTCCAATTGGGGCTCGATGATAAGTTTCATCTAAAAGTTAGTCAAGGTACAATATCAAATACACTGAAACGATCAGCAGACAACAATAGAATCATATTTTACAAAATTGTAACATATATATTTTTGTGATTATGGAGAATTATTAAAAATTATTGGGACTGGCCCAAGTCGAGACCGGAGAAAAATATTATCTTATTATCTTATCCAAATTGGTCATTTTTTGAACTATATATCTATACAGGGATTTTCTAAAAATTATTATCTTATTATCTTATCAAAATTGGTTATTTTTTGAACTGGCCCAAGTCGAGACCGGAGAAAAATATTATTTTAGAGAGGTTATTAATTTAAAGAGTATTAATTTATAGATGTTTTACTGTATATATCTTGTTAAGGGGTTCATTAAAATAAAAAGTAAAAAACCTTTTTATAGTGATCGAGTGTTTACTCGTTTAGTACAAGTCTAAGTCTACTTACATGAAGCTTCCAAAAAAACAATAATTTTCAAAATGTAATAAAATACAATCAAGGTTTTGTATATCCGGAATAAGAATGTAATTCAATAAATCAAGTTGAGTCTGAGTTGATTCAAAGTTCTAGCATTTGGGCAAATAATGAGGTGGCGGAGGTATCGTAGTTGAGGGAGTTGGCCCGTTCTCAACAGCAAACACAAATCCCAAACCGGTATGCAAATGTGCGTCCAAGTGACGATGAAAATACCACATACCCGGATTGTCAACTTGAAACCGAATAACAGCCCATCCAGCCATTGGAACTGCTATCGTATTCCTCAATTGTGGGTTAACGAAGTTAAACTTCCGGGTGTCCCTTGCTGCATTGAAGTTTCCGAAGCCTTGTGCCAAAACATAGAAATTGAACCCATGCAAGTGTAAGGTGTAGTGCCCGAAAGACAATTGTATAATTGTTTTAGGACAGAATTAATAATTCATCTTATTATATGCATGTATGCTTATAATTAAGACACTCTTGAAAACCCTAAGTACCTCGTTTATGTAATCACATAACTTCGGTGTATGGCTATACACAAGAGGATTGAGTTAGTGAGATGTACTTAAAATTAACTTAGTCCGTAGCGTTTATTAATCTAAAGTATGGGTCTCATGATTAATTTGCTATTAATGCGCGCCGAGAACACTTTAGGTGTGACAGTCTTATCTGAATTTGTCGGTAATAAAGTACTAGTGGGGCATTTATATATGATGATAATCATATAGAAATTTGGACCGATTTGATTTGAGTTCTCGATATAATTCCGTAATCGAGAAGTCTTATCGAATCACAAGATGATCATATATGGATTAATCTTAATCTGAGGTGATCTGCAGGCATTCGCTTAGACTAGGGTAGAGTTTGGCGTGTTAGTAAGGATCACTTGAAGTATGTGGTCCAACACTTCTCGTTGGCTCTATTGCGGGATGAGTGAGTAGTCACGTGCTATCACGAATATGGAATCCATTCCTTCCTCGGGAAGTAGAGACGATTCCTTATTTGTTGACCCTAGAAAGCGATCGATCGGCCGAGTTCATATTATATTGAATATGAACTAATTGATCACTAGGGGTTAATGGTAAATAAGGATAATATGTTTCGAGAAGGGTTTACGGAAATATCGAATCGAAGTGAAGCGATCTATGGAGGATTTATCCGTATGTATGTAATGATTATATCAGTGGACGCTTTCGACTCATAAATTGAGTGTAAGTTATCTATATTCGATAGAGTTCAGTTTCGGGTTTATGGTGGTGTAATCCCGGAATTAATAGGTTGGATATAATTATTCTGTTTGACGAATAATTTTATCTAATTTATTGTCAGAATTTATTGAATATGGGTCCATTGGCCCCCGACGTGGCTCCTAATATAGCATAATTGGATTTCTCGTCGTTGCACCTCAATTATAATTAAATAGTTGGATTGGACTATTTAATTGATATGTGGATTAATTGTTTAGTTGGACTAAATAATTAAATACACGGAAAAGAGCATTTTTAAATTGATTCGACCCAAATAAGTGTGTTGACCTTTTGACCTCATTGGTCAAATATAGTAAATGTGCGTGGACCTTATTTGATTAAGGTTGGTGGCGCATGTTTTGTTATATTATTTAATTATTAGGAAATTAGTTTTCTTGGATAATTATTTAATATGTGATTTATCTTTTATTTGTTAATTGATAATTCATGGAATATTAGATAATAATATGATTTATCCTAATGTGTTTGGGATAATTATTTTATTTATCTTTTATTTGGAAAAAGGATTAATGTAATAATTTCTCTTAATTTATTTAATCCTTGGAGGTTAAGTTTACTCTCCTATATAAATAGAGTTCTTCCAAGCCTTTTAAAACACACTATTCACGTCACTATTCACAAGAAATTGGCTGAAAATTTGGCCTCTATTCTTAGGGTTGAGTTGGAATAATCTTGGGATTATTTCAGGTAGCATATCAAGGAGGTCCGGCGGCGGAAACACCATCCACCTGGTGTTCTTTGGGAGACACGCGTTGGAAGGCGTGTGGCTTCTCAAATACGTGTTCTTGGAGATCTATCGTTCTTGGAGTTAAGCACCATAAAAAGGTAGGCTCCCAAACCCCCTTGTAGTTTAGATCTTAAATTTATGTTCTTTGTTTTCGTTTAGATCTAGATCGATGTCTTCATTTGCGTAATCGGGTCAATCCATGATTGATCCGGCGATATTACTTCTAACAAGTGGTATCGAGCCTTTGATCTAACGATCAAAGTATATGAATTTTAGATCTTGGAGTGGAAAAGCATGTTTTAGATGTTTTATTTCGTTTTTTTGGTAAAATTGAATTTAATCATGATTGTATGCTTGTGATTGTTGTGGTGGAAGAGATGGATTGGGGTTGGTATTGTTTCTTTCGTTAGATCTATTGTAAACTCATATAAATTCGTTTATATGAGTATAGGAAATTTTGTAATTTTAATTTCCTAGAAGTAGATCTGTTTTATTGCTGTTCCGTTTTTTATTTTTTCCCAGCGTTTGAGCCGTTGAAACGACAATCCCTCCGGTCAGAATGAGGAATAAAAGTTGTAGAACATGCCCTCAAAATTTCGTGACGATCGGAGTCGATCTCGATGTCCGATCGCTGCTATAAAGTTGCTGCTGTAACAGAAAATCACAGCAGGCATTAAAACCCTAGCTGTGAGTTCGTCGAATTTCTGGAAGAGATTGGACCGTTGAAACGAAGATCCGACCGTTCAGATTGACTACCATGGAGTTATGAACAAGCAATAAAAATTTAAGGTCGATCGGGATTTGTCTCGATGCCCGATCGTCCCCAGGAAGACACTGTTGCGCTGCAGTTATAAACAGTTGCAGCAGTTAGATCGGCGGATTGCTGGAGAAAATTGGACCATTGAAACGAAGATCCAACCGTTCAGATTGAAGTAGGCGGAGTGAAGAACAGATTCATAAAGTTTCATGACGATCAAGGCTCGTTTGGATTTCCGATCTTCGATAATACACAGCAGCAGCATATTAGAAAATAGTAAACCCTAGTTAGGGTTTGTGTTTTTTTTTAATAGGTTAGATACGGGGGTACCAACGATCCATCTCGGTGTTTATTTTTTCCGTTATTTTTTCGTGTATGATCGAAAATTGTATGATATAACCGGAAAATTGCCATGACTTGCATCTTCATGATTCCACTCCAATGCATACACGTAGTTTTTTAATTTGAATTAAAATAGACGCGTGTATAACTCGAATAATTAGTATGAATGCTTATTAATTTAATATGTGGTAGTTAAATAATAAGTAGCTAATTATAAAAACCGAGGACCCGGGTTTATGTCAATCGTTTACGATTTTAGTGATGGATTCTCGGTGAATCCCACTTGGATAAATCGTTGAGCTTTTTCGGTGATGGCTTCTCAGTGAACCCACCTTAAACAAAAACGAGATTACGCTTTGGGTGACAACTTAGAAATCGGAGAATCTTAGTACATGGGTTGGAAATGGTCTAACCATGGTTGGGCGAGTTCAACCGAGCTTCGGCTCAATCGACTCCCCTCCACGTGTGATGTACGTTACAGCAGTTCGATAGGACTTAGCATAGCCGATAAGCCTTCGGGCTAAACGGGGCTTCTCCTGCCGGATTGGCCTGAATCGTCACATATGTTCCAACGAATAAGGACGGCGTAGGCTTGCCTACATAACCGACCCTATTCGGAGTACTTTGATTTATTGTTTCTTATTGTCAAGACCGCAACCGTAATTAGTAAACCCACCACTTTTTCAAAATATTGAGTGGGAGCGGGAAAGCGACACCAACCCCACGGCCTCTACTATAGATGCAAGCACGTGAGAGAATGGTGACGCCTCGTGCGCTTTGATTTCGGCCCCCTTCGGATGGTGTTCACGCTATCAAAATTCAAGGCTTGGTCTCCGAAAGGATAGGATTTGGTACTCGTCGGGTCAGCGACCGCCTCGTAGGCATACTCGGGCGTACTCGAGAGATCGATATAGTAGGTCACACTCTTTATGGATATTTTGAAATATCTAGGCTAGAAAAGGAAGGTAATCAATGATTAAGGTCCGGATGTCTCGATTCCCGTGAGATGTTCGATTCTCGAAGCTTAATCATTGAGAGACATTGTCTCGGTTTAACCGTCATAATCTCGATATCGACCCTCTCGGACAAGATCTTATACGAGGTTAAATCCTTGGAATGGTAGGATAGACTTTATAGTTTATTATTCCTAAAATAAAAATCTAGTAGTGAAAATTTAATTTTGAATTTAACTTTTCTCATCATATTACAACTTTAATCTCTAGACTATCGAATCTGTTAGAAATAGGACTTCATTAAAAAAATGTGGAAGTAACAAGTACGTTGTAATTATCAACAGAATGCAGTAAATTTTTCGGAAGAGATTTTTCTCTTGAGCCTTTAAAACTTAAGTGACATAGTATAGGTATGTCACGGGTGTCACTCGTGTTGAGCGAGAGCGACCATACTTAGTTCACAAAAGATGACATAGGACTATCGGATAAAATTCATTTAGTGAATTTTAAAAGTGTAATTACACAACAAATTTCTAAATTGAAAAATTGGAAAATCATATACATAAGGCGTTGCTAGTTAGGCGGTATTTGGAACCGATAAACTAGTGGGAGCCTTAGCCTTATGATTTGTTGTTTTTACGAATTATTAGAAATGTGTAATAGATCGCACATAAGTTTCTCCATTTATTGGAAAAACAAGAATAAAGCGTTACTTAGTTAGGCGGTATTTGGAATCGATAAACTAGTAGGAGCTTAGTTCGGAGATTTTATAATCGTTGAAACATCATGAACAAAGCATTTCTAGTTAGACAAAGTATTTGGGCCGATAAACTAGTGGGAGCTTAGTTCTAGGTGATGTTCTAATCTTTGAAAAATCATAAATACAAAGTATTGCTAGTTAGGCGGTATTTGGAACCGATAAACTAGTCGGAGCTTTGGTCTTATGATTTAACGATTAGAAAAATCGATAGTCCAAGCAAGTAACACGAACGCCCCACGATTCAAGAGTAGTGTGTCTACTCACACGAATCGCTAGTTCAAGGCTGTTTCCATCTAAGGAAAGTTGAGAATGGGAAAGAATGTTTATACGTGTTAGTCATCTAGACTAAGTAGTTTTAAGGCTAAACCGGAAAATTAATAAATTGGAAATTAGAGGATAATGAAAGTGATTTGGATCATTTGTCCAATGTATCTAGCAATTTTCTTGAAAGCTAAAGTTCTTTGGAAGAACTAGGTAGCTTTGCATTAAGCGATAAATAAAATAGACAACGGGCGCTTTTTCAGATTGACTAGTGGGAGTGATATAAGGAAATGAATCTCGGATTCAATTCTTGAGCATCACGAAAATTCATTTTACATTTTGGATTCGTTGGAACGAGCGTATTCATTTTCAATAGGATAATTTGTTTGTCTTATTGACGATGAATGTAACGATCGTAGTACGAATCCAAGACTCGGACTTTTGTTTGATAAAGTCGAACCACTAATCATTGTTGAAAAGGTATTAGTAACACATCTTAAAACATATAAGCGCAAATGGTTTCCGTATTTCGATAAACGCTTCTTTCTATTCTATTAATTAGTGCATATTCCTAAAGACAAGATCGAAGGCGGCTTAGGGTGATTCCTATCTCCGAGTCAAAGGAACAACTGTCTCAAAGGAACAATGACTAAGTTTCCTTTCAATCAGGAAAGGGTAATAGATTTAAAGAAGTAACATAGCTTGTTCATAACAATCTTGAGGGTCATATGAAAGGTACAAGCTAGTGGGAGCTTTTGAAGTAGTGACATCTTGTTTGACTACTATTCGAGACTCGGTAAGTTTATCAAAAATATTTGGAGGAAATCTCGATTTCACTGAGATAGAGTATTCCATACTCGAGAAATAGGTTATTTGCGTAGTCTTCGGGTGATGCTCGGCCTACCTCCCAGTTGAAATGTTTTCACTAAGGGATACACCACAAATTTGCCTTACATAGTTATTGATGTGCTACGATCATTCTTTGAACTCATTTAAGATATTGGTTGCAAAATAACGGTTGTATTGAAAAACCGAGAAGTCTACCTAAAAGATGCCTACGCATTTGTGGATAAGGAGTGAATTCGGTTCACCCCACTTCCGTAAATAGAGGCATTTAGCACCGAGTGCTTGAAGGTAGGGCCCCGGAAATTTTGCGCATACGTTCGGGACGTGAAATATCTTAATGCATTGAGTAAAGGTTGGTTATAAAACTCGTAAAATCGAGAGAATAGCGGTTATCTTTGTCAAACTCGGTCCGATAGAGTCTATAAATAACAACCTTGGATCTTGAAGTATTTGTACTCAAGATGTTACTAATCGATTTGTTCACCACATCCAACACGGCGATTGGTGACAACACTAATAAAAACTACTAAACTAGATCAAGATATCGATCCACCCAAAATGCGGTGGGAGTATGGTTTGTCCATTACCCATCGCAGACCTTACGGTCATATAGGGGCGATTGATGACCTATAATCCTTTGTGGGTCGTGTAGGATCCACGATCATAGAGGTTGGTTAAAAGCCATAACCCTGTGAATGGAGTATGATACTCCAACTCTGTTGAGACTCTTGTAGAACCACCTGAGTATCTCAGGCCCAGTGGGAGTAATTGGAACTACATGAAGGAGAGTAGAATGAATAGGAAAGTTTAACTTTCACAAGTAAAAGGTGAGTAATTTAGGGGTGATTCCCGAAAAGGTAGAGAGTTAACCAGACCGTGATCTCTCTCACCACTCAGTCTTGCTTGATTTCGTCAGAAAGCAAGAAATAGGGGTGATTCCCGAAGACTTCCTTGCCGAACAACGGAATCTGAATTCATTCAGAACATAAGGGTTTTAGCTAAGAACAAATAATGGATTCATTAAAACGTAGAAAATAGGGGTGATTCCCTAAGACTTTTTTGCAAGACTAACGGTATCTTAATTTATTGAAGAACCTTTGGCGGGATGCCCGCCATAGCTTATATCCTTCGGGATTAAAGCAAACCTCAGGTCATTTCAAAGTCATATATTTTAATATGTGGACTTGACCAGAATGTTGATAAGTCTTTTGTAGACTGGGCATCAATATTAGTAAAGTAGTATGTAGATTAGTGTTTGTGAATGGTAACTCTGAAACAGTTGGAAACAACATGGGTGTGTTATCTGAAGTCAAAGTCTGACATGCCATCGGGATTCATTCTAAAGGATTTGATTCGCTCAAATCCGCAAGAATCGATCATTGGCAATCCCATCCATTCACCTGGTTAAGATATTCTTGCATTTATGCAAAGATTCAACGATGTAGTCTACCCTACCTCTCGGGAATGGTTATCTAAAACCGAGGATGAATACGAAATGGGATGTTTAGTGAATCCTCAAGTATCTTCGGGAGCATGAGGAATAATATGCTAGTATATTCAGTGCAAACTAGAATATAAGTGATGACACTAATTCGACTTTAAGTCGATTAAGGATGATCGTTAAGACGATTTTCGTCCTCGATGTTGAATCAAAGGCATATTGAAATCGTACCACGGATTAGATGGAAAGCGACATTTCGATCCCAAAGATTGACTCAAGCCGACATCCTACCCGATCCGTGTACCAGGTCACATGGTATTCGGATTACGAGTATCGCGCGGGTCATGACCTACCTGCGCGCGCACACTCCGGTCGTGCTTGGAAGGATGAATTACTAAGATGCGCTTGGAGAGTACTGATTTGAGGATACATCTCACTTGTTTTGAGCAAGTGGGAGAATGTTGTAGATATAGATAAATAAGGGTGTGCTCTAAAACAATTAATCCACTTGCCTTTCGTGCAAGTGGGAGATTGTAGGTGTAGTGCCGAAAGACAATTGTATAATTGTTTTAGGACGTAATTAATAATTCATCTTATTATATGCATGTATGCTTATAATTAAGACACTCATGAAAACCCTAAGTACCTCGTTTATGTAATCACAACTTTCGGTGTATGGCTATACACAAGAGGATTGAGTTAGTGAGATGTACTTAAAATTAACTTAGTCCGTAGCGTTTATTAATCTAAGTATGGGTCTCATGATTAATTTGCTATTAATGCGCCTGAGAACACTTTAGGTGTGATGATCTTATCGGATTTATCGGTAATAAGTACCTAGTGGGGCATTTATATATGATGATAATCATATAGAAATTTTGGACCGATTTGATTTGAGTTCTCGATATAATTCCGTAATCGAGAAGTCTTATCGAATCACAAGATGATCATATATGGATTAATCTTAATCTGAGGTGATCTGAGGCATTTAACGCTTAGACTAGGGTAGAGTTTGGCGTGTTAGTAAGGATCACTTGAAGTATGTGGTCCAACACTTCTCGTTGGCTCTATTCGGGATGAGTGAGTAGTCTGTGCTATCACACGAATATGGAATCCATTCCTTCCTCGGGAAGTAGAGAGACAGTTCCCTTATTTGTTGACCCTAGAAACTGATCGATCGGCCGAGTTCATATTATATTGAATATGAACTAATTGATCACTAGGGGTTAATGGTAAATAAGGATAATATGTTTTGAGAAGGGTTTACGGAAATATCCCGAATCGAAGTGAACAGTCTATGGAGGATTTATCCGTATGTAATGATTATATCAGTGGACGCTTTCGACTCATAAATTGAGTGTAAGTTATCTATATTCGATAGAGTTCAGTTTCGGGTTTATGGTGGTGTAATCCCGGAATTAATAGGTTGGATATAATTATTCTGTTTGACGAATAATTTTATCTAATTTATTGTAGCTACTGAATATGGGTCCATGGTCCCCGACGTGGCTCCTAATATAGCATAATTGGATTTCTCGTCGTTGCACCTCAATTATAATTAAATAGTTGGATTGGACTATTTAATTGATATGTGGATTAATTGTTTAGTTGGACTAAATAATTAAATACACGGAAAAGACATTTTTCGTGGACTCGACCCAAATAAGTGTGTTGACCTTTTGACCTCATTGGTCAAATATAGTAAATGTGCGTGGACCTTATTTGATTAAGGTTGGTGGCGCATGTTTTGTTATATTATTTAATTATTAGGAAATTAGTTTTCTTGGATAATTATTTAATATGTGATTTATCTTTTATTTGTTAATTGATAATTCATGGAATATTAGATAATAATATGATTTATCCTAATTTGTTTGGGATAATTATTTTATTTATCTTTTATTTGGAAAAAGGATTAATGTAATAATTATCTCTTAATTATTTAATCCTTGGAGGTTAAGTTTTACTCTCCTATATAAATAGAGTTCTTCCAAGCCTTTTAAAACACACTATTCACGTCACTATTCACAAGAGAAATTGGCTGAAAATTTGGCTCTATTCTTAGGGTTGAGTTGGAATAATCTTGGGATTATTCGGTAGCATATCAAGGAGGTCCGGCGGCGGAAACACCATCCACCTGGTGTTCTTTGGGAGACACACGTTGGAAGGCCGTGGCTTCTCAAATACGTGTTCTTGGAGATCTATCGTTCTTGGAGTTAAGCACCATAAAAGGTAGGCTCCCAAACCCCCTTGTAGTTTAGATCTTAAATTTATGTTCTTTGTTTCGTTTAGATCTAGATCTGATGTCTTCCGCTGCGTAATCGGGTCAATCCATGATTGATCCGACGATATTACTTCTAACAGCAAGTGCATTGGGTGGTTATCCACTGTCACTAACGTGGTGTCTTGCAATACAATTTGAACTGTTGAATTGAAATAAAGAGGTTTCACTTTTGTTGACTTTGTAGTCATCACTAATGCCGGGTTCAAAATATTAATACCATCTGTGTAGTTGAACACCAATGGAGGTTGATTCGGAAAATCGGTGGTATATACTCTGGCTGTATTCTTAGTGTAGCTAGAATGCTTCCAGCATCGAAGTCTTGGAAGGTAGTAGGAATGACGCATTATTCATGCTAGTAGCAACTCTTTGGCCAAGCGGACCGGGGCAACTAGCATTTCCTGGTCCTCCACAAATAGCTAAACTCAATCCAATTGTGACAAACATTTGCTCATCTACCTCACCAGGAACATTCCCATAGAAGGGTGCTGAAACAAGCCCAGTCAAACTAGTGTAGAATTTATTGGCTGTCCGGGTATCATTAAGAGCCGGAAGGATAGGCATTTTTGGCGGAATAGTTGGTGGTGCCTTTTGATATGCAAGGATTCCAGTTGTGGTGGTGTTGTCAAATCCTCCTGAAATGGTGGCTTTGTATGCACGTGATGCAATGTAATACAATGCTCTAGGCTGATTGGCGGTCAAAAGAACATCAATTGTTTGAGCTGAGCCGATTACTACAACATCGGTGGTATAAGGATTCGTGTATGAGGCATCAATTGCAACAACCGTGAATGTGTGTCCGGCTATCTTGAAAAGGAGATTGGTACTAAGTGCCGTGTTGATAATGCGGAGCAAATATGTTTTTCCTTGTTGAACGTTTATCTGGTACACTTCTGTTTCACGAGCATAAAATTGACGGAAATAAAATAAGAACAAAAATTCAAGTATGAGCTTTATTCTTTCAATATACAAGCATTAAGTAATAGTACTTACGGTTTGTTGAGCATGGATATAAAGCGCCAGGTAGGCCATTCATGGTATAAGCGTTAGATATATTGAATGGAGCTCCGGTAATCAATGATTCTTGCTCCATTTCAACAATGTTTCCTTTCCAATACTCTCCTGCAATAACATGATTAATTGTGTTTAACATCAATAATGTTTTTTTTTTAAATTTCAACTGTATGCGTATCAAACATAGAAATATGCTGAGAGGCCGGAATAATCAATACCTAAGAGAATAGGAAACTCTCCATCAGGCTTTCGGAATGGGTAGGAACGACCGTTGGAAGGACGAATGATGAGTACCCCATGAACAGTTTCCCGCATGAAGGATGAGTGTGCATGCCACCAAAGTGTTCCTTCATGTTGTGTTATGTTAAACTTGTACGTATAGGTATTACCCGGCAATATAGGGCATTGGGTCACATATTCCGGTCTGCCCAAGGAGTCAACTTTTGAAATATTCCATGCCTGCATATGCAAATGAGATTTAGTTATTAACGGGTATCAGAGCCAAAAACTCTCTAAATACACACACAAACAAACAGATCATTGCATCTGTCCAAACATCAAAACCAACAAACCACAAACAGATTCCCAAAAAAAAATCTGTCAAAAACACAAATTCTTCAAACAAACAAATTTGCAGACACAAACAAACAAAACACAAACAGATCTGCTCATTCAGATCTGTCCTCATACACATTAGGCAACAACAAAGTTAGATAAAAAAAATCGAGTTTACAGAACATTCAAGATGTCAACATTGTCACTGAATGTCAGCAGTTTTGTAACACTCAAACTCACACAAAACAACTATCCTTTGTGGAGAGAACAAGCCTTGGCACTTGCAGAAAGTCAAGATCTTGTTGGTCATCTGACAATGAAACCCCTGCACCAGATCAAACTATCAAAAGCACCACCACAGAAGGAACAGAAGTTACAACTCAAAATCCAGAATACCAGAAGTGGAAGAAGTCTGACAGACTCCTGAGAGGGTGGCTCATTGGATCACTTTCTGAAGAATCCCTAGGCCTGGTAATAGGCCTAGATACTGCACATGATGTTTGGAAAGCCCTGAAGGATGCATATGCCCAAGATTCACAGGAAAGGGAGTTCACACTCAAGCAACAGCTTACTTACCTGAAGATGGATGAAAACAAGACCATTGCAGAACATATCAGGGCATTCAAAGGACTATGTGATAACTTGGCAGCCATAGGAAAACCAGTCCAAGACTCAGAAAAGGTGTACTCACTGCTAACCAGTTTGGGGCCAACCTATGAAACCTTCACCACAACCATGCTAAAACCTCATAGGCCCTCATACACAGAATTGGTCTCACATCTGCAAAATTTGGACCAACGAAGAACATGGTTCTCAAACTCTATGAACCATACTCAAACTGCACCTCAGATGGCCTACTACAGCCAGAACCAGTCCAGGATGCCAACACAATCCAGACAACAACCCCAACAGGATAGCAGGTTCATCTCATCAGGAAGAGGCTTTCAAGTTCAACAACCTAAAGGCAACACCGCAAGTACACAAAACCAAAGAAGACCACCTCCTCCAGGGGAAAGAAGAATGAATCCAGAAGAAAGGGAAATGTTCCTAAATGAAAGATGCCAGTATTGTGGGGTAATAGGCCACATTGCAAAGATTTGCTGGTGGGTTCCTAAGAAAGATCAACAGAATCAAGAGCTCCCTCAAGCACTTGCTGCACTCACCCTAGACACATCCATAGCTGACACAGATTGGACAGTGGACACTGGAGCATCCAACCATATGACTGGTAAGCCAGGTATGTTGTCAAAAATTTATAATTCAGCAAGATCTGACTCAATTATCATTGGCAATGGAACTACTTTACCAATAACTGGCATAGGACAAGCAAACCTAAAACAGAATCACAATAACATCCCACTAAATAATGTGTTACTGGTGCCTGAATTGACAAAAAATCTGCTCTCTGTCAGTCAACTCACTGATGACCATCCTGTTACTTATGAATTCACTAACAATAATGTCTTTGTTAAGAAACAGGGCACATGGCAGATACTGACTACAGGGACAAGAAGGGGTGATCTTTATGTGCTGCAAAACCAACTTGAACTCTATTTCTCCCACAGATTCAGGTCTGGTTCAAGCTCCTTGTGGCATCAAAGATTAGGGCACATTCAAATGAGCAATGTTCAACAATTGAAAGGCAAAGGTTTTATTGAAGTTTTAGGGCAAATAAAGACAGATCATCTCTGTGAGAGCTGTCAGTTAGGCAAACTTAGCAAATTTCCATTTTCTGATGCAGAACATTCTAGCACTACTCCTTTTGAAATAATACACTGTGACCTATGGGGGCCAGCTCCCATAAAGTCTGTTGGTTCTTTTTCTTACTATGCAAGTATTGTTGATGATTTCACTAAATTCACTTGGCTTATACCATTGGTTCACAAATCTGATTTTTTTGAAGCCTATTTGCACTATGAAAAAATGATTAAAAGGCAGTTTGATAAAGAAATAAAAATCTTTCACTCTGACTGTGGAACTGAATTTACTAATCACAAACTCAGGGATCACTTCATAGATAATGGCATTATACATTACATGTCCTGTCCTCACACTCCACAGCAAACTGGAATAGTAGAAAGAAGACATAGGACTATTCGAGAGCTAGGGATGACAATGCTCTTTCACAGCAATGCACCTCTGTACTTATGGACTGAAGCTTTCTCTACAGCTGTTTACCTCATGAATAGGGTTCCCACAACTTGTCTACAGAATGAATCACCCTACTTTAAGCTGTATCAAAGAGAACTTGTCTACACACATCTTAGAGTTTTTGGTACTAGGTGCTATCCTTACACATGGGATACTAAGAGAAACAAGTTTGATCCCAAAACCACTCCTTGCATTTTCATAGGCTATAGCATGCAACATAAAGGCTACAGATGTTATCACCCAGGGACTAGGAAAGTCATTATTTCCAGGCATGTAGCTTTTGATGAAACAATGTTCCCTTACAAGCCTCTCGAGCAGGCGAATTAATCCCATCTCTCAACCTAGAATCTCCACTTTCACAGACTGGATTGACAACCCTACTAATCACACACACCATGATCATCTTACAAACCACTTCACACCTCATCCAGATACTATACCTATAGAAGACCCTATCTCCAACCCTGCCATTCTACCAGACCCTAGTATAGACAGTGTTCCCATTCCAACACACAATGTCACAGAGTCTATCACTAACATCCTGCACACACCATCTTCACTAGAACCACAGACGCCAACCTCTCCTCACTCCCCAGTACCCTATGAAGACTCATCTTCACCCTTCAATTCCTCCTTCATACCAGACCCACACCACACACCAGAGCCATCATCCACACCTGCACACTCTCCCACACCAGAACCCTTACATCAAATAACCACTAGAGCACAACATGGGATATTTAAACCCAATCCCAAGTATGCCCTCATTGTTTCCTCCTTCCCTGATATCCCTAGAGAACCAAGAACTGTCAGTGAAGCCCTCAAACACCCTGGATGGAAAGCTGCTATGCAAGAAGAGCTAGATGCTCTCCATAAAAATAGCACCTGAGAACTAGTGCCCTACCATCCAAACATGCACATCATTGGATCCAAATGGGTGTTCAAGGCCAAGCTTCATCCAGATGGTTCATTAGAAAGACTTAAATCTAGGTTGGTTGCCAAAGGGTACAACCAAGTAGATGGTGTGGACTATAATGAGACTTTCTCACCTGTTATTAAGCCAAGAACCATTAGGCTAGTTCTGACTGCTGCTCTTAGCAAACACTGGCACATCAAACAGCTAGATGTTAAGAATGCATTTTTGCATGGTCATTGATAGCAAAATAACTAACCGCTAACTTTAACCGACAGAGTATAGGGTCAACGGTAGTATAGTGGTCTCAAGGTCGAATCCACAGGGAGTAATGTCTAAGTACCAAAGTCGACTTAGAACTTAGTTCAGGTCAAAATAGTGATGGAGAGATATTATACTAGTGCAAAAGTAAAGATTATACTAATGAGTTTACTTCTAAGTATTAAAGGGTATAGTCGAACTATGATCCCACGAGCTACTTTTACCTCTAAGGAAAGACTTAACAGGGAGCGTGTCTTAACCGACCTACCTATCCAATGTAGTTTAACGACATCCACGAGTGCCAACTCCTAATTCTAGCGATTAGACTGAACAACTCAATCTAACCACCCTATGTGAAGTTAATTAATTCTCCCTTTAGAAAACCGATTAACCTAACATGATTAAGCTCTAGAGTCGCTCGAACAACGATGACAAACCTCAGATTGGGTTCGGACCTAACAACCAGCCGAATCTACATAACGATCCTAAAACCCCTTATCCCACATCTCACCGCAAAATGCATTTATAAGTTCGATGTGTGTGACAGTGAACTAGGTGATCAATCTAATTCAAAGACGTTAAAATAAGTTTTAGGACGTGGATTAATCATTAAAACATTCAATTATGGACTACACAATTCCCTATCTCATCCCCCTTAGGGTTTTCGCTCGCTTTCACATAATTCGACTACACAACTATTTAGCTACTCATAATTGAATCAATAACACAAGAAATCATAAATAAATTGATAAAAGACATTATGAAAATATGAATTAAAATTACCGATAAATGCGCAGCAATTCACCACTCGAATCGTCACTTCGATGTGTTAAAATAAAAATTCATAAATCAAAGTATTGCTACTGATGTCGATGGAATTTTCGCTGAAATTAAAGACAGAAATTTTATGTTTGTAAGTAAAAAAGTAGTCTCCACGGCTGTAGTAGTAGAAGTATGTATATATCTTTTGCCGTCGAAAGTATCCCAGCATATATAGACTGTTGCCGCCTCTTCCCCTTTTATTCTAAAACCTAAATCTAATATATATATTAGTATCTTTTCCTATTTTCCGTCCAAACTTTTCAGGTAAAGATTTTGGTCCACCTAATATATTATTATACAATATAAAATACCAAGTCTAATAAACTTTGTCCAACAAAATGAAGCAAAAAGGCCGGCTGAGAAATTGGGTTTTGGATACCCAACGTGAAATCAACGTCTTGGGCTTCAGCTTTTGGGTTCCGCTCGGCTCGAAATATTTTATCATCCGTATAGTCCATTTTAATGATCGAGACCCTGAGAAAACACACAAACAAACCAACACATGTAATTCCGTAGGACACAAAGTACCCCGTGTGTGCCATAAAATTCCACATTTAATCAATAAAAATGATATATTCGATTAAGTGCGACGCGGAATCGTAAGTGATAAAAGAGCATGAAATCTCATCTAAATGCGCCCAAAACATGCCAGTATAGTGATAAACGGGGGTTAAAATGTACACCAATGTACAGTAAAGTTGACTACCATCAGTCATATCCATGAGGAAATCTACATGGAACAACCCCCAGGTATGCATGATCCCCAGTATCCTAATCATGTGTGTAGGCTCAGAAAGGCTCTTTATGGCCTCAAACAAGCCCCTAGGGCTTGGTTTGATAGGTTCAGCACATATCTCCTCAAATTTGGGTTCTATTGCAGTCTGGTAGATCCCTCCTTGTTTGTCTATCAATCTGCTAGTGGTTCCTTATACTTATTACTTTATGTTGATGATATGTTGCTTACAGGCTCAAATAACACACTAATGTCTTCTTTTATTGCCCTCCTTCATACTGAGTTTGCTATGAAGGATTTGGGCACCATTCACCATTTTCTTGGTGTAGAATCATTTTTGCAGATCCACCTTACACATGTCCCAGACTCATTATGCACTGACTATCCTAGAACGTGCACAGATGGTTGATTGCAAGCCAGTGGCCACACCTTTGGAGCTCAAGCCCAATCCTGATCCAGATTCACCTCTGATGACCAATCCTACATACTACAGACAATTGCTTGGTGCACTGCAGTACCTTACATTCACGAGACCTGACATCTCTTATGCAGTCAACTATGCATCTCAATTTCTCCAGACTCCTACTCAAGCTCAGCTCAAACTGGTTAACAGGTTACTACGATATGTCAAAGGAACCCTGAACCTTGGCCTTCAACTTACTGTTGATCCCAATCTCACACTATCTGCTTACTCAGATGCCGATTGGGCAGGTTGTCCTACAACCAGACGGTCCACCACCGGTTACTGCACTTTCATGGGTCCAAACCTCATTTCTTGGTGTGCTAAAAAGCAAGCCACTGTTTCTAGATCAAGCACAGAAGCAGAATACCGTGCTATGGCTCATACCGCTGCTGAGTTAGCATGGTTACAGTTCCTCTATACAGACCTGCAACTCTCAATTCAGGCTCCTCCACTTATCTACCGTGACAATCTTAGTGCTCTCTACCTAACAATAAATCCAGTGTTTCACTCCCGCTCCAAACACATTGAGTTGGACTTTCACTTTGTGCGAGAACGAGTGGCTCAAGGCAAGCTTGTCACCAAACACGTTCCTACACATCTTCAGGTTGCTGATCTCTTTACAAAACCAGTCACCCGCTATGTCATTCAACATTTCCTCAACAAACTATGCCTTCACCCCAGCCATAGTTTGAGGGAGGGTATTAACGGGTCAAAGTCTTCTACAAATCAATTTCAGACAACTATTGAAGATAGGAGAGATAAGGAGGACATGGAGTGATAAGGAGAATATACATTATTCAAAAGGAACGTGTGAAGTGTCACAACAAGCTAAGGGTCATGAGTTTGAGTCAAGGTGGATTCTATCTCAATGGTTTTTGGATGAATTTGAATAAATACACGGCAGATCTTTATCTTAAGTTCAAAGTTAGGATTAGGTCAACAGATTCAAAGTTCAAATAAGTTTAATTACTGCAGCTATCTATTCCTACCTTTGATTGTATAAATAAGAGCAATTGTAATCTCTGTAAGACCACCAAGAACTGAATTCAATAAACAGAAATTTGTTCATACCTGTGTTCATTCGATTTAGTTCTTCAATCTGCTGCGTTTCTCCATTTTTCTCGTTAGTCACCAAAACAAATCGCACACAATAGCAAGTTATACATCAAACTTCATAGAACTAGGTACATTCTACTAACGACAGAAATTTGTACACATGTTCTATAAACAGAAGACAAATATTTATTGTTTAAGAGAAAAGGTGCTCGTGCCATAAATTTGATCAACACAGAGATATCTCTTTCCAATTTTTTTATTTTTTCTTTCCTCGTACCCGGTGTGCGATAAGTTGTTCTACTTATAAACTTCGCTTATCCAACCCTCCGTCCTGTTCTCAAAAAAAAAACCCCCTCTGTCCCTCCCTGCTCCTAAACTTCATCCCAAGGTCTAGCTCCATTTATTTATCGTAATTTTTCAAAAGAAAAGCTTCAAGATCTGGATGCTCTTGCTGGTATCATGGCACAGGCAGTCAAGGTATATATATATATATATATATATATATATATATATATATATATATATATATATATATATATATATATATGTTGTTCTCCCTTGATTTATGTTCCAATAACTTCGGTGTTTGTAGACTCCTATTGGTCTTGTACAAGTTATATTTTCAACTAGTTCACGGTTTATATAAATTTTAGTTGCCACTTTGCTAGCTAGCTGGTGTATGAAGCAAATGGAACACATTCATTAATCTTGGTTCCTTAAAATCCTTTTTATACAGAAATTCTGTTTTCTTGTTCATGGCCAACCAAATACCGGAAAGATGAATAAATTTCTGCATATAAATGTGTTTATTGGTGTTGGGAACATGTTTAGGTGTTGTTATAGAAAGAGATGGATGGTAGACAGCTTAAGTGAGAATTAATTTTATGTCCTTAAAATTCTGCATTGTACATGTTTGAAGAAATGCTTAAATGAAATTGTTTAAGATCAAATATTTACTCCAATTTATGGCACGGTATTTACTCCTTCTTTACCACACAAAAAAATCATGGTATTTCGTTGCATCTATTATAAATTTGTCTTTTTTAACCACAAAAAATAGAAGTTATCATTCCATCCCTATTTTTTTTTACATTTTTTTGTCCTTCTGACCCTTTTCCCTAAAATAAATGTGGGGTAAAAGAGGATTTTTTTTTCGATCCAAACTCCCTCTCTCTAACTAAAAATTTCCCACTGCCTTCTCTCTAACTTTCCTCTCGCCCCGTCTACACCAGAAAACCTTTTCCGGCACCGACCGACCTTTTTCTCTTATTTATGGTTTTCTTTTGTTTTTAGCAGATCTTCTTCTATTCTTTTCATCTTTCCTCTGAATAACATTCTCTTGCTTTTTCCGCCGACTTTGGCGATCTTAATGGCCGGCGTTTCGATTCTATGCAGCATCGTGGGTATTAGAAGGTCTCTCAGGCTCCTTTTGGTCTGGGGTCTTTTTTGGTTTTGATTATCTGGACGCCGGCCGAAGGTGGTTTTACGGTTGACGTCAAGAGAAGTGTTTTTCAGACCGTGGATTTTGTTGCATGTTTCGGGGGGAAAGATTTGTATGTTTTTTGTTTTTCCTTTTTGTTTTTCAGGCTGCCGTCGCCAGAGTTTCTCTGGTGGTTTTGCAATTGAAAGAATAAAACTGAAAACAAGTAGTTAGGGGGTATTTGCAATTGAAAGAATAAAAGATTTTTTTTTTTTTTGAAAATGAATAAAAGATATTGGAAATTAATGTTTTGTGTGAGTTATAACTCGTTCTCTTGCCCTCATTATAAATACAACTTGGACAAGGGATCTCATCCCGTGTAGTTATTAAACCATCAAAGAATTTTCTCTTGTGTTATGATAATTAACATCCGGAAAAATATCATCCACCACTGAAATATGTATTCCATTATGGAGTTGACGGACGCAAAAAATAAATCAATAAATATTACAATTCAAGCAATTTTAATTTTTAAGCTATAGCAATAAAGTCATCTCCGCGTTGTTTCATATTATTTTGTTTTTTCGTTTTGCATTTTTGTCCATGGACCCAATAATCAACTTCCTTCTACCCTATCCTTAAGGTAACATGAACGTTGATTTTATTTTGTTTTTACATTTCTTCACCTTCTGACCTAAAACCACCTAATTCCCTTCCTTTGTATCCTAAAACACACGCTTCGAATATCAGGTCTACTATTTCTTCGCAGCCCAATTTTATATTCCATATAATTAGCACAATAATACAAAAAAGATTTTTTTTAATAAAAAATCAATTGTAAGAAGATTGTATCAGTTTTGGCACAGTTGCTATTGCAGCTGAGCATGACACAGATGATGATATGGCTCTAGTAGCTGGGGAGTCAGCACATCCAATGACGTGTGGATTCGTGATTCTGGAGCATCCTGTCATATTAGTCCACACATGAGGTCGTTCTCAACCCATGAGCAGATGGATACAGGACATATTTCTATGGCCAACTACAAGGTCTAGAAGATAGTTGGGATTGACTTAGTTCAGCTAAGATGACTGATGATGGTAGATTCTACACACGGAAAGATATTAGACATGTACCACAAATGACCAAGAATTCTATATCTCTTAATCTACTGGACATCAAAGGGCTCAATTTCAAATGTGAAGGTGGAGTACTGATTGTCCCCAACAGCTCAGTTGTGGTCCTCAAGAGTATCAAGAAGGGAACCTTGTATCTATTACTGGGCTCTACAGTATCTGAATCTGTTCCCGTTGAATCATCAAAAGTTCACCAGTCACAGCCGACCAAGCTACGGCATATGAGGCTTGGTCATATAGGTGAAAGAGGGATGTACATTCTGTCAAAATATGATCTTCTTGTGGGGTATAAAGTCAAGAATCCGGACTTTGTGAGCATTGTGTGTTTAGGAAGCTTAATCGGAGTATGTCCTCAAAAGGCATACACAACACAAAGACAACACTTAATTATATTCATCTGATTGTTGGGGGACACCACGTGTGGATTCTTTGGGTGGTCACAAGTATTTTGTGTCCTTCAAGAATGACTTGAGTGGTGATGATGAAACACAAAAGTGATGCATTCAAGAATTCCAAACATCGGAAAGCTCTAGTGGAGAATTAGACAGGGAAGAAGACCTAAAGGCTCCACACAGGTAATGGTCTGGAATTCAGTTGGTCCGAAATCGATCAATTCTGCAAGGATGAGGGTATTGTCAGATACCCCTCGACAAAATGGTGTGGCGGAAAGAATGAATCAAACTCGGTAGGAGAGAGCTAAGTGCATGCTCTCCATTTATGGTTTGTCATTTAGATTTTGGGCAGAGGCTGACAGCACAACTTGCTACCTAATCAACAGGGGACCTCACACATGGATCAATCTCATAACACCAATTGACATGTGGTCAAGCAAGCCTGCAGACTACTCATGTCTAAGGGTTCTTGGGATCATAGTTTATTATCATGTGAGTGAACGTAAGCTGGATCCAAGAGCCAAGATATGGGTGTTTGTAGCATATGAAGATAGAGTCAAAGGGCATATAATCTGGTCATCAACTGACATCATGGTTATAATCAGCAGGAGTGTGATCTTTGATGAAAACTCTATTATCAACTCATCTATGAGGAGCTCATCTGAATTTGAAATTAGAGCTAAATCTGAATCTCAAGTGAAAACAAGTGAATCTTTAGGTCAACTCCGATGAATGTTGATATTATTTTGTTTTTTTACATTTCTTCACCTTCTTACCTATAACAACCTAGTTCCCTTCCATTGTATCCTAAAAAATGGTAAACCCTACCATTAAGGGTCCCCTCACCCCCGATCCCACAGGAAAGTGATGAGAGGTTAATCAGGTAACCTAGTAGCTCCAACATGGGTTGCCCTTTCGACCACTGCACTGAAGGGTGTTATCAATCGGAAATCAACCCCATTACGGGAATCGAACCGCTGACCTCCAGCTTATAGTCCAGGCTGCATTACACACCCATGCCGCCACCACTAGGCCATATCCAGGGGATCCCTTCCATTGTATCCTAAAAGTCATGCTTGATAGCAGGTCCACTATTTCTTCGCTACCTTATTTTATATTCCATATAATTAACACAAGAATATGAAAACGAAATATTCGATACAAAATCAATTTTAAGAAGGTTGTATCAAATTAAATGTATAATATCCTTTTTATAATGACATATTAGGGAAAAAGAGGAAGCAACTCCGACCTCCTTAGGGATCGGATATTTGGACACGATGTCCTCGTCATATTGAAGCTCAGTTAGACGCTTCTGCAATTTAATTTGTGCCCCTGTATTATAGCACAAAGGCAGCCCAGAGTTAGCAGGGTGCTAGGGTTCATAGCGGGCCAAACAACCAAGTTGCATCGATGCCTTGGGTAGAACCGAGGTTCATGACAAGAGCACAAATGACTCTTATCTATTGAGGGAATCATAAAGAACCTTTGTAGTATTGAATAACTGAAGAAAATATGAATCTAACAAACAAATGTCTAGGAAATCTAGGGTTTCTGGGAAAACCAGAAGAGAAAAGGAGGAGGAAACCCTTCCTTCGATTTTTATTAGTACTGAATTCTATTTTCCTTTTTTTTGTTACTTTTCCAGAAAAAACAAAGTTGGTAATTATACCAGTCAAACATAAAGAAAAACAAACTTATTACAGTCAACACCCCCTTCAAGATGGGGAGTCAAGATACACAACAACATTAAAATTACTCAACAAAGAATTAAAAACAGGGGCTTCTAGTGCTTTGGTGAAGATGTCCGTGAATTGGTGAATTGATGAAATGGGAAGAAACTTGATGTAATCAGCTTGTACTTTTTCACGAATGAGTTGACAATAAATCTCTAAATGTTTTGTACGCTCAAGGAAAATGGGGTTGTGCGCAATGTGTATCGCACTCTGGTTATCACAGTATAACACCGTAAATGCCCCATCAAAAACCTGATTCTCGGAGTAAATATTGCAGCCATAAAAATTCACAAGTAGCATTAGATAAGGCACGATATTCAGCCTCTATAGAACTTCTGGCCACGATGGTCTGTTGTTTTGCTTCCCAGAAGATGACTGAGGACCCAAGGAACATAACATAACCAGAAACGGAACGCTTAGTCACTTGGCAACCTACCCAGTCAGAGTCAACATATCCAGGCAATTTAATGCTATTATCTACTGAATAAAACAAGCCTTGGTGAGGAGCCTTCTTGATGTATCAGAGAAGACGATGTGCTGCCCTCATGTGAGCAATCGTGGGAACATCCAAAAATCGAGATAATCTGCTTTGATCGCAAAGTACAGTGTCCGGCCTAGTGATGGTGTTATAAAGCGGATGGAGATAACCGGATGCAAGAAAGCGAAAGCGAAGCAATCAAACATAAACAATCAAAGGAGAAAGCGAAACAAGAAGAACTGATTTAACGCGTGGAAAAACCCCTCGGTGGGAGAGGTAAAAAACCACGGGCGGAAAGAGATATTTTATTATGCATCGAATTTTCTGATTTCAACACACTCGGATAATGAGACAACAATCTGTATTTATAGGCACAAATCTTCAAACCCTAGCCGCTTGAGGAATCTTTGTCTGATCCGCCATAAATACCCTTACATGTGTCCTCCTTTTAATGACATTGTATAGTCTGTCACATAATGCAATTAATGAGATGTGGGACCTCTTTGCCAGATTCAGTACTCAGCAGATGTCACCCCGCGATAGTCACCTCTTTGAAGCCTCGATGAGACTCCACCCTACCGATGCATGCAATTGAATACACTTCTCATTTGTCCATCACACCTGGTGAGTCTTGATTGGTTCCACCCAGATGCAGAGTTTAAGTCACTTTACTCGACAAATCTCCACCTTGACTTCAACTCTCACTAGAGTCAAACAGATTGCATAACCGGATGTACTTTGTACGGATGCATTCGTCAATGCCGGATGTACTTGTACCGGACTATCTCCACAAAGATCCACTCCACCGACCGCCTCGGTAGAGTTTCAGAAAAAGATTACAAGCTTTGAATATTCGGTAAGTCCAGGCAAAGTGGAACTTACTCTCTTTGAATCGGTTTAGTGAACATATCGCAGGATTCTCCTTTGTGCCAATCTTCTTCACTACAACCCTCTTCTCATTTCTCGAGAAAATGATACGACATCAATATGCTTGGTTCTCTCATGATGAACTCCGATCCTTGGCTAAACATATTGCACTTAGATCGTCACAATATATATCACCGATGATCGATGCAACCCCAAATCATTGACTAGCCCCTTCAACGGCATACACCTCCTTAACCGCTTCAAGAAGAGCCATATATTACGCTCAGAGTTGATAAGGCTATCAGCCTGAAGAGTAGCTTTCGGTGACCACTTTGCATTTCCCAATGTAAACACATAACCGATCATTGATTTTCTCATCAACATCACTGATAATCGGCATCACAAGAACTTTGTGATCGGACCAAGATCACCACCATAAATGATGACCAACATCATTTTGTACTCTCTGTGTACCGAATATCCTTTTAATGACTTTCCAGTTGTTCCTTTCCGAGTTGAGCCATAAACCTGCTGACAACACCGATCGCTCGAGCCAGATCAGGCCTAGTGCATACCATGGCATACATCGATCGCCATTTGCACTAGCATAGGGAACTTTGTCATATACTCTCCTCTCTTGGTGATCGTGAAGCATAAGCAGACAAATGAACATTTGATGCCATAGAGTATCTATTGGTTTTGCAACAGACATCCCAAACTTGGCCAATATCTTTCGTGCACATAACCCTGCTGAGACAAGAACAACTTCTTCTGACTTCTATCTCTCCAGATCTCCATCCCCAAGATTTTCTTGGCAGCACCCAAATCCTTCATTTCAAACTCAGCACTGAGAAGGTTCTTCAGATTTTGAACATCAGACTTCCTTGCTGCAGCTATCAGCATATCATCCACATACAGAACAAGATAGATATATGATCCATCTTTCAAGCAGACTGTAGTAAACACAACAGTCATATGGACTTCTGTTATAACCCCGTGAAGCATGAAAGCATCAAACCTTTTATACCATCGCCTTGGAGCTTGCTTCAAACCATACAACGATTTCTTGACTTGCAAACATAGTTTTCTTTGTCGGGAACTTGAAAACCTTCAGGTGAGTCATGTATATCTCTTATCCACCTCACCATGTAGAAAAGCGGTTTCACATCTAATTGCTCAAGTTCCAGATCCCTTTGTGCTACCATTGCTAGTAACACCTCGATTGAAGTGTGTCTCACTTTGGTGAAAATATTTCATCAAAGTCAACCCTTCCTTTTGAGTGAATCCTCTTGCAACCAACCGTGCCTTATACGACCCCTTCGCGCTTTGTTATTCCTTCCTTTTCTTGAAGATCCATTTACAAGTCACAACTCCCTTGTCAAGAGGTTGTTTGACCAATTCCCAAGTCCGATTCTTCAATAATGACTCCATTTCATCTCCCATGGTCGCATGCCACCGAGATGCTTCATACATGTCATCGCTTCCACAGTAAGTAGTAGGTTCAAAGAACCTCTACTTCTTCAAAGAACTTGGAGTGCATATCCACCAAATCATCATATCCATATCTCCTTGAGGTATCCCAACATTAGATCTTCTAGCACTGCTTTGGCGCCGCCTAGACTCACTTGATCAATGTTTGTATGGACGCCTCACGAGGTCTCAGCAGACTGGCTTGGATCAGATTCTGGTTCATTATCCAGATCAGTATAGTGTTGATTTGGATCCACCGATTGTTGCATATCGATGGAGACTCCACTGAAGCTCCACCTGCTTTCAACACTATCAGATTCAAAGATCGGTTTCGGACTCAGTGAGACTCTCCACCGATGAGTTTAACATAGAATTTTCATCAAACACAACGTCCCTGCTGAGGATTACTCTGGACTCTGCTGATGACCAAATCCTATATCCTTTCACTCCATCACCATACCCCACAAACACTCCCTTCTTGGCTCTTGGCTCCAACTTCCCTTCACTAACATGATAGTAAGCTGTACTTCCAAAAACCCTTAGAACTGAGTAGTCAGCAAGGCTTGCTTGACCACATCTCAAATGGTGTCTTGAGATTGATCCTGTGTGAGGGCTCCTGTTGATTAAGTAGCAAAGTCGTCTTAACATGACCTCGCCCAAAATCTCCTTGATAAACCAAATTTTGAGAAAGCATACATCTTGCCCTCTCCAGAGAGAGTTTGATTCATCCTTTCAATTACTACACCATTCTGGCGAGGTGTATTCTCTTACAGTATGATGTCCGGCAATACCTCATTTGCACAAAATGAATCAAAATCCGTCAGTAATTCAGCACCATTATCATGCACGAAGCTTCTTGATTTTCTTGCCTAACTCGATTCTCACACTAGGGCCTTCCACCGCTTGAAGTTCTTGAATGCATCACTTTTGTTCTTCATCATCACCACCCAAGTCATCCTTGAATAGTCATCTATGAATGACACAAAATATCTGTGACCACCCAATGACTCAACTCTTGATGGACCCCAAAGATCTGAATGGATATAATCAAGTGTTGCCTTTGTATTGTGCAACCTCTTTGAGAACTTACTTGTGCAATTTCCCAAACACACAATGTTCACAAAAGTCCAGATTCTTGACCTTATATCCCCAAGAAAACTCTTGAAGAAAGAACACTCAGATACCCTTTCACCCATGTGACTAGTCTCATGTACACATATTGAGTCTGCTGAGATCGGTGAAGCTCATTGAGGATGCAACAAAGAAGAAGGTTGCAGATCTGATGAGATCCTTGTAATATATACAAGGTTCCCCTCTTGATGCCTTTGAGGACTACAATCTGAATCTTTGAAGACATTCAATTTGCCCACCTTCACCCTTGAAATTGAACCCTTGTGGCATCAGAGTGGTCGAGAGATACCAAATTCTTGGTCATCTGTGGAACATGTCTTACATCTTTCGATGTACAAAATTTACCATCCTCTCACCCTTAACTTTCTTGAGCCAATTCCCACAACTTTACTGAGACCTTCTTTGTTGGCCATATAGATTTGACCACCATCTATCTCGCTCATAAGTAGAAAACCACTCTCTGTTTGGACAAATATGGTAGGATGCTCCGAATCAAGTATCCACACATCATTGTGGTGTGTAGAATCCCTCGCAACTAGAACCGGATCCTCATCGATTGCTCGGTAGCCAAAGCTGCTTTGTGCGAGTGTGCCTTCCTGTTTATTTCTTCTTCCTTGGACAATTGGACTTCCAATGTCCTTGCTCTTCTGAGAATTACTGAGCACATCGTGAGACTTAGGACCTTTGGACCACGACTTCTTTTTCTTCTTCTGTCCATATCATTTTCCACTATTGTTTGCTAGCTACTAGCCCAAAGCCGACTTGATTTGTCTGTTCCAGCAGACCTTGTGTCTAAGCTCCCTGGCATGTAAAGCGCAGACCTCACATCCTCCAAAGCTCATTGTATCCTTCCCAACTATGAAACGATCGCACAAAGTTTTCATATGATGCCGGTAATGACACCAACAGGATTAGGGCTGCATCTTCATCTTCAATTTTAACATCAATATTCCTTAAATCAAGCAATATTGTGTTCACCGTCCAGATGTTCCTCGGTGGACTTCCTTCATGCATCTTCAAACCGAACAACCTCTGTTTCAACAACAACTTGTTGGTCGATGACTTGGTCATATCTGAGCTTTCAAGCTTCTTCCACAACTTTCTTTGCGGTGTCTTCCTCAAAGCAACCTCGATGATAACATCATCGATAAGCACAACATGATGGTTGAATGTGCTTTCTTCCGTGACCGGCATAATCTGCTTTGCACTTTGTATTTGGTTTGTCGGATAAAGGATTCCACAAACCTGCTTTGTTTCAACAAAGGCACGATCTTGATTTGCCACAGACCAAAAGCTGTTCCTTCCTCAGTAAATTTATCGATTTTTACGTTTCTGCCGACATCTTTCCTTGCTAAAGATCACAACTTTGTCACGAGATCCTAGCACCTCTGTCAAGGCCTTGGTGAAGACGAAGTTGATCGATGCAGATTGTTTTTCCCGAACCTGCTCTGCTACCAATTGTTATAAAGCGGATGGAGATAACCGGATGCAAGAAAGCGAAGCGAAGCAATCAAACATAAACAATCAAAGGAGAAAACAGAAACAAGAAGAACATGATTTAACGTGGAAAAACCCTCGGTGGGAGAGGTAAAACCACGCAGGCGTAAAAGAGATATTTTATTATGCCTTTGAATTTTCTGATTTCAACACACTCGGATAATGAGACAACAATGTATTTATAGGCACAAATCCCTAAACCCTAGCCGCCAGGAATCTTTGTCTCGATCGCCATAAATACTTACACGTGTCCTCCTTTTAATGACATCGTATAGCCGTCACATAATGTGAATTCATGAGATGTGGGACCCTCGCAGTATTCAGTACTCATTTGATCACCCTGGCGATAGTCACCTGCTTTGAAGCCTCGATGAGACTCCACCCTACCGATGCACGTAATTGAATACACTTCTCACGGCCCATCACACACGGTGAGTCTTGATTGGTTCCACCCAGATGCAGAGTTTAAGTCACTTTACTGACAGATGGTGAGATAGAAGAGCTTCCCAGTTAGACTTTTGTACTCTGTATTATTTTCCATCGTCTTCTTCAGGTCGTCCTCTTCTTACTTTCGTCCCATCCTCTTCTTCCAACAGATCTGGGCCGCAGTTTCTATTATAAAAATAAAAATAAAATTAAAAAAAAAAACAAAACAAAACCAAATTAGAGAAATATAAAAGTGGTTGTATTGCATTCATTGATAAAACTGATAGAACATTACAATATATATAGCCTAAATTATTATAGAGATCTATTCAAATAGAACTCAATCTAAACCAAATAATATATCCTAATATAATTCAAATTCCAACATAATTATCTAAACAACTCAATCTTGTCATTATCTCTAACATGGCAATATGTTTGTCACAAAGAATAAAACTTCACTAAAAAGGATAGGAACACATTTTTGCTTTAACACTTAATATTGACATGTACTTCATCACTAAAAGTCTTATTTTTAAAAAATATTAAATGTTGATGATCATTATAATAATAAAAATAACACTTATCCATGGAACGATGATAATAGTAATAACACTTATCATGTTGTTACCTCTTGGTTATATTCTTGAGATCAATACAAACCTTATATTTCAATGTATAGAAGAACTTCACCTCCTTCACGATTTTCACCAAAAAATGTTACGATTGATCGAATAATCACTACACTAAATGGGATAGAATCAAAGGATACTTTTGCCGGTAGTAATAATGCGGCGAGTCAAGGTCGATCGTGTTTAGGATATTATAAATCAAGAATAAATATTTATTATTATTATTATTATTATTATTATTATTATTATTATTATTATTATTATTATTATCGGTTTACTTGTTGGCTAAAATACATGATGCCTATATAATAACTCTTGTACTCAGATCTCAGTATTATTCAATGGAATCAATACAATTATTTTACAATATGGTATCAGAGCTAGGTTTTTTTCCCTATGAAATGGTCTTTGGTCGCTCTCCTGACTAATCATTTCTTCGTGTTTTCGGTTGTGCTTGCTGGCCCATCTTTGCCCTTATAATCATCACAAAGCCGACTTTCGTTCTAAGTCATGTATCTTTCTTGGCTACAACCCGAACAACCATGGCTACAAGTGTCTTGACCTCTCCGCGGGCCGTGTCTACATTGCTCGACACATAGTCTTTGATGAAGCTACCTTCCCTTACACTCCTACAAAAACTCATATTATTACTAACATTATCATTGTTTCCTTACCGGCATCTCTCGCCCCCTGCCACACAACCGGCCCTTCCACCTTCTACGGCCTACCCCAATCCCCATCATCTTCGGCACCTTCCCTACCTAGTCCGAACCCCACCCCTTCTCCAACTTCGCGTGATCCACCCTCACCGTATCCTATGGTCACTCGCACCAAAACCAACTCTCTTAAACCTACTCAAATGCCTGATTTCATCCGCTATCCACTTCCTCGGGCTCTTATCAATACTGCCACCAACTCTGACCCTACCTCCTACACCGAAGCCTTGAAACACCGAATTTGGCTTAATACTATGAGAAAGCATATTAACGCTCTTTTACTAACCAATACTTGAGATCTTGTGCCTTTTCAGTTTCATATGAATGTTATAGGTAACAAGTGGGTATATCGAATGAAGCATCATGCGGATGGCAGTTTTGAACGTCATATAGCTCGCTTTGTTGTGAAAGGTTTTCATCAAGCTGAAGGTGTTGATTTTATGGAGACATTCAACCCGGTTGTTAAACCGGTTACCATTTGACTTCTTCTTGCTCTCGTTGTTTCCCATGGATGGTCTATATGACAGGTTGATATCCAAAATGCCTTCCTACATAGGCATTTTACCCAACTTGTCCAAGTGCAAAAGCCTCAGGGGTTCGTTCATCCTGATTATCCAGATTATTTTTGCCGCCTTACAAAACCTTCATTTTTATGGGTCAAGAAAAGCAAAAATGGGAGTTGAAATTAAAAGGCACCAACCTTCTCATTTATTGACTTCAACTCTCGATTTGACATCTTCCCAAAAAAACGAAAAACACAATCCTTTTGACATGATTATGCTACTGTGAAAAAGAACCAAAAATATTAAACAAATCATAGCAAAAATCCACAGTCATCATGTAATCCAATTACATGAAAAGACCAAAACATACTACACCACCAGCGTCGTCGTAGCATACGTAAATGAGACTCAGCATTGAATTCCCAAACTGTATACCTCATCTCCTGATTATGAAATGCCAAATCCCTGAAAAAGGAAGAGAGGATAGAAACAGAAACTCCAACATACATTTAGAAAGCTTTGAATTGGGAAAATCAAAAGGTCGAAAAAAAGACTTCTGCTAAATTTTTTAATGTCATATGATGATGTTGGGCGGAGGAATGGACTTAATGATTTAAATGGAAGTTCTTTAAAAAAAATCAAAATCAATATTCATCGTAACCGCAATAAATTTAAGCGAGACTTTTAAGAGATCTCAGAGATTTTTTTTTTTATTTTTTTGTGAGATTTTTTTTGTTTTTTTTAACCGGGCCATTTGCAGATTAAATGAGACTCATCGAACAAAAGACACCAGTAGCACCAAAACAAAAAGCATATATGACCTCAATAAAAAAAAAGGGAAAGTCTCCGGTTGTCTTGATTGATGATGACTATCAATCACAAAAACATCAGACACATCTGCTGTGAAAATAAAAATAAAAAATGGAAAAAAACTTACCGAAAATTGCTGCCCTTTATGCAAAGCATCTAATAAGTATTGAACACCCGAACAGTCATACCCGTGTAGCTGCCGCCAATCTTCCTACCCAGCTTGAAGATGTTGTAAGAAAATTTTGCAGCAGTCCACCATTGTCGACACCAATTTTCCTCCCTTTTACGTCGGACGCTGCAAATAAAGTTGTTGAAAATTTCAAATGCGGACATTTTATTTATTTTCCAAAACTGAATAAAAATTGTAATAGAATCACATAAACCTAATCAAATCACATGCCATATGCACGACAAAAACGCAGGCCAGTCTCGGAAAATATCAATTGCTATGGCCTGTAATACCTAAAAACTTCACCTCGATAATGAAAATTGACCTTGTTGAAGCAAAGGGAGCAAGAATCTAGATAATAATTACAATATAAATACGGAATGATGCTAAAAAATCTATCTGCCACGCTAAATAGAGGTAGAGCTCCTCCTACAAAAAGGTAACTTTAGGGACAAAGTAATATTGTGACCGTTCAATGACAATCAAATGTGTGGAATCATTATACATTTCAGTACATTTTTGGTTAGTAACGAACTAAACCGTCAAAGCTTAAACCTTCAACGGTGCATGGAAGATGAAAACAATGCTCACATGAAGGATACAAATAAGAGTTGCGGTTGTCGCTGTAATTTTATGAAGGATACCGCCAAGATAGAAGCCTTTATTTTCTGAGTTTAGCACATGAAGAACCTCGGCAACTGCTTCTTCATGAGCCATTCATACACTCCCTCTCCGAACCCGAGTCTCTGCGATAAAACTGATTGCATTCAACATACCATTCAGATTTCAGGTTTATTACAGTCTTCCAAATGAAAACCGAAACCATGAAACAAAACCAAAAATGGATTACTTATGTTCACACAACCAACAATTCACCTTTCAAGTCAACTTTACTGTCTGCATTTAGTGCCCTACAATAAAAAAACATTACAATTCTGCTATTCTTATTCAATTCAAATATGCTCTTCTTATCCTTCGATTCAAAGTAAAACATAAAAACTTTACAAAATCACAACCAAAATTAGAATGAACCGATAATTAAAATATAGAGGATGTTACAAAATACCTTAAAGAACAGATTTTTAATTAGGTCCCGTTTAGATTGAAGGAAACAAATAGAAAGGAAAAGGAAAGATAGTGATAGAAAAGAAAGGAGAGGGGAATGAGGGACTTTAAAGTTTATTTCGAATGTTTGGATAGAACTAGATGGAAAGGAAATAAAGGTTTAAAAGTGTGTTTGGAATATCAATGGAAAAAAAAGAAAATCACAAGATTATAAATGTTTTTCCAATTTCAGACATTAGGTTAGTGAGATATTAGTATTAATTTTAAGGTTAATTAAGTAATTATATTTTTTTTTTTGAGGAGGTAATTATATAAAATATTAAAAATAAATATCATTTCCTTCTAAATCTTGCTGAAAATGGACGGAAAGCAGGCAGCCTAATTTATATTACATCATTTCCTTCGGTCTCCCTCTTTCACCTTTCCTTTCCTTCTCCTATTGACATACCAAACACCCCCAATTAAAATCAACACAAGCCCTTTCTTTTCTTCTCCTCCCTTTTCTTTTCTTCTCCTCCATTTTCTTTCAATCCAAACAGGCCTTTAGCGCCCCGTAGAATTTGCCCACGTATTTCTCTAATCCAGATCAAAATCAAAGGCATTTAAATCTTTTTTAAAAAAAACTGAAATCAGTAAAGAATGTGATAAACTTGAATTAGGGGTGGGTGGTTAATTAGTTTAGAAAAATTGGGGGGAGGAGATTCGGGGTGTCTTGAATTGATTCATAAAATTGTGTTCCATGATCTCAGCGATATGAATTCTTTGAAAAAGGAAAGATGGGCGTCAAAATGAAAAAAATAAAAAAATCGGAAGTTTGTGGAAGTTTTCAATAAATGGGATGTGGGTTTGGAAGTTTGCAGTAAATTGCGGAAGTTTACTGGGTTATAAAACGTGGCCGGAAGTTGACCTCGTGGTTTTTTTTTTTTTTAATTCTTTCAGGTTCGGAGCGGGTCATTTTCCGGGTCAATTGGTTTAAATGGGCCAATTGACAGTTTTTACTGTAAAATATATATATACACTAAGATAAAACGTGCAGAACGCATGGGAAGAACGACTATTTGAAAATTAGTACGATAAGAAAATGATAACACATAAACAGAAAATGTTACGTTGATATCGAAAAGTAAAGAGAAATAATATGTGAATTGTATGTAGTCCATTAAAGGGAGGGATACACATGCTTCTCCCCAAAAGAAAAGAAAAATAGAAAAAGAATATGGACAATCAAGGTCTACAAATAAGACACCAACGAAATAACAAATGCGGTGGTTCTTAAGAGAAAGAATTTAATTGCCGTATAACAAAGTAAAGTTGTAATTTTTTCATGGACAGCTCTAGCCTTGGAGTAATGGTATCCATGTTGACATAAGTAGTATCCCCTACGAATTCCAGTAACTATGTGAATAAGTTGAAATGATTGTGGGTATTACTTGCATCTACAAAAATAAACAATGTTATCAAAATTGAAGAACAAAAAATTGAAGCTCAGCTCCACTAATAAAAAAAAAGATATGTTTGTCCGTAGATTTGAAGTTCATTGCATAGAAAGGGAGAGCATGGTCGCACAACTGAGTGGCTTCCATTGCCCAAATGCCGAAGGTCAGAGGCTCAGAGCCTTGACTCCTCAACTCCTCATGAACTTGAACCCGCATTTTGAAGTTGGTGAGTGCAAGTGGCACACATTAGCATTAGACTGTTGATATAGCCACAGCCTGCAAGTAAGCAACATAGGAATTACTCCACACTTAGCTCTCTTCCAATAAAAAAATAGTAAGAACCGAAAAGCAACCGACAATTTTCCAATCATATAGATGATCCAGTATTTTATTGTTGAACAAAAAAGGTTACGCGCTTACAGTTTTCCAGTGTTGAGATTTTTATTAAAGCTTTCATCTGTAGCATTCACACTCCAATAATTAACCCCACCAACCCATTCAGATAATACATCAACGTTATACCCCTTGATCCAATCTTTTCACAACAAAATTCACAATAAAATTATAGAGACAGATGCAACATGATTCATAAACAAAACCCGCAACCCCTAACAAACGGGGGCATGAAATTGAAGTCCTAAAAGATTAATGTGTCGATTGCTACTCAAATCTTGCAAATTTTCACAATTATGCTTGCAAATTATCTAAAAACATCACAACAAATGGTTGGACACAACAACGTACAAACTGAGCATAATTCTTACATATATTGTCATTTTCAGAAAATGAAATAATAAAAACCTATAGAAGAAGTATGAAAATTATAATCGCCGATATAATATCCCATTTCTAGAAAGCAGGTAAAAAAATGAAGAAGTAAGAAGCAAATTACCTTTTTCCTTAGAATCTTCAGCCAAGGCCTTGCACTTGAGATAACCTCCTTTAAATCATAAGTGGGGTGAGCTAGAGGCTTGATCTGTTGTGACTAAAAGGGAATTCATGACACCTCGGCCGCAGTTGCGGACATATTTACCACTAACCTGCAAAGTCAACAACAAAGTTAGTTAACCACAGGGGAAAAAATCTGTCTTGTTTCAGTATAAAATTCAAGAATCATGACTCAAAAATTTTCTTGGTTCTAGGCTTCTATTAATATGATTTTAAATAAAAGAAATGGCTGGACACAACAACTGTAGGTCCCTTCAAAGTGTAATCAAGAAACGTACAATAACCAAATACACCAAGTGACGCAAATGTCATATTTGAGCATTTTCTTCTCAATCTTTAATAGGTTTAGGACTGAATTCTCCATGATGCATCTGTTTACCCAATTTACGCCAAGTTTGAAACATTATGAACTTGTTATAGCCTGTAAGAGCCCAAAAAAAAAATCATAATTAATTTCAAGCTGGGTGAATTTTGAATGTACTGAACAGCTCCTGAAATAATCGCATGTTTCAACCTCCAAAACTTATCAGCTACTTCATTCACACAACATCAGTTTGTCTACTCTGTGAGAAAAAAATTATCTGTTTTCATCAAATTACAAAACCGTTAATAACGTGAAATAGTTTAAATAAAAGAAAGAAAAGAAATAAGGTAGAGGTTTGGGCAAACACAAATAAATACACCAATAATTGAGGAAAAACTTCCGAATAAAACAACAAAATATCCCCACCAAGCAAAAACAACCTTCATGTAGAATACCCATATTATCACAAAAAAACGGAATATAAATTCGAGTATCTATAGAGACGAAGTGTACCACATATGCCGAACATTTCAATTATCAGGTACGCAAGAAGTTCAACTGTAGCTTCACATTTTTCATCTTCATTGGCAGGTGATGCCATAGCATTGGCCTGGTTGGGATTTTGTTCAAAAGGCCAACAGTCCCCAGGTTAATCATTAAAATCAAAGCAGTAAAAAAAAAAAAAAAAAAAAAAAAAAAAAAAAAAAAAAAAAAAAAAACTAATCAAAATATATCATATTGACACATTTGAATTCATGGTACAAAGCATAAAAAATAAATGGGAAATTAGGGATAAGGACAAAATCTGGAATATTTTTAAATGTGAGAAATTCACATATTTTTATAGGAGAATGACAATTGCGTAATTTTTATATATAATGAGAAGACAAACAGTGAATCCAGAAAATCAAATAATCTAAGGTGAATCCCGAAATCGGTGAATTTTGATAGTGAATTTCGACAGATAATCCAGAAAATCGGTGAATTTAATAAATGAATTTTGAAAATTAGTGAATTTTAACAATGAATTTTAAAGTGAATTTAAGCAATGAATTTAACATGTAAGTGAATTTCGACAATGAATAAATAGTTTATTCTTTTATATCAAAGTTTTCAAAAGATCGCTCTTCTACTCAATTGATAAATATTTTGTCAGCTTCTCCTCATTCCCAAAAATAAACCCAAAAATAAGGTTGTAAAGAAAAAAAAAAAAAAAAAAAAAAGGCTTACCAGGATTCACGACTTCACTCCTCATGACTCTGTTGTTGCCGGTCATGAAGAGCAGTTGAATTACTATGAAAAGAGGAGGTACGCAGTGAGTTTGAGAAGAATTTGAATAGATTTGAAAAGGAGTGGTACACGCAGTGAGATAGATTATCGTGGGCAGTAGTTATGGTTGAATAAATCGGATATGAATGAGTAGAGAACGTGGGAATATGGACAGTCGCAGTTAAGACGATGCAAAATCAGATTTTCAAGTAACTGGCGGGTCATCTGGCGGGTCAATTATTTAATTTGGGTCAATTTAACAGTTTTTTCCTTGAAAATATATAATAATATATATATATATATATATATATATATATATATATCTATATCTATCTATATATATATATAGAGGAAGGGATTTAACCCGTTTTCCTTCAATTACCCGACCCAAACCCGGTAAAAAAACAAAAAAATACTTAAAACCGCCGCATGACTCCCTCACTTACAGCCGCATGACTTCCCCACCTCCTCCTCCTTCGTAACTCCCTCACTCCTCAATCTCACCCCACTCTCTTCACTCTCTTTCAGAACCGTCTGAAAACTCCCCCACGATTGGAAACCTCCACCTCCGTACCCTCACTTCCCCAAACCCACTCCCACTAACTTTCTCATCCCACTCCCCGTAACTCCCATCCTATTTCTTCCCACTGGACACAATTAATTGCCGGCACTCCATACTCGCATCCCAATCCTTTGAAATCCCTATTCCTGAAACTAAGCATAAGATCTTCGGCAGCGGCGGTGGCGCAATTGAAGAGGCGGAGGAATACGTGACGGCGGCGTCTTCTTCGTGGTCGTGTTCGAGTCAGGGAAGAGTATGTCGTGATGAAATAGAGAGGAACGAGGAGACGGAGTCATCTGTTGGAGCTAAGACGGTGACGTCGGTGGATGATGCTAATTCAAGGGAGGAACTATTATCCACTTCGATGAAGAAGGAGAATGCTGCAGAGGAAAAGAGCGCTGTCCTATCTGTTTCTGTGACTTTTCTGTTCCTGTTAGAGCTCCTTGTGGCCATTGGTATTGCGGTAATACCTGTCGGTATTTTGTGTTGACATTTTATTCATTTTCTTGAGCTTTGATAGTATGAGTTTATTTACTATGCTTGCCAAGGACCTGTGAAATTGTCGAAATGCAATAACCTAAGTATGCGTTAGCTTTGGATATCCTGTCCACAGTAGATTTTGGAGCTAAGTAGCTGCAATTATGCTGTAGATACTTCGTCTCTGTCTATCTTGGAAGACAGATGGACTTGAGCAATCTGATTGAGCGAAGGGTGTGTCATTTTCAGCAAATCGTTTGTACGCAGGAACCCATGTTTTGGGAAAAAAACGCGTTTGGTCGCAACCAACTTCCCGCAAAATGCTCGAGCAGTAAATCTCTATCTCCTTTATCTCATCAAACTTCCTCCCTAAGCCTAAAATTTCTGGAGGTTGGTTTCTAATGCACCCTATTCTCCGGGTATGGTCTTCAGTTTCTTTTTAATTGGTAAAGTTATGTGTTTTTATGAGTATTAAAATTAATAATTCGTGCATCGTCTGTAATTTTAGCGATTCTTTTTGGAAGATCCTTTTCATACTATAGTAAGGTCGACGATTTCCATTCAAGCGCTTCAATCAATTGTGGAGAATATCTAAGAGTGATACGTCAGAAATTTCAAAGTAATTGTCCTATATCCTTTCTCTGTATTGTTTATTTGAATAATTGTACATGTTTTGGAGCATAAACAATTCATTATTTGAAACTTATGATGCAGGAAATTTTCATCGGAGGTTTAGCAAAGGATACTACTTCAGGTTAGATTTCATTATTTCGTGTTTTTTTTTTGTAACTTTGAATTGGTTTTTTATTTTCATTCATTGGCTCAAAACTGTAAAGATTGGGTCTGTTCTTGACTTTTTTTTTGTTTTGCCCTTAAATGGAAATTTGTGAAGTATTTTGGGAAGTATGGGGAGATAACGGACTCGGTGATTATGAGAGATAGGGAGACTGGACGTCCAAGGGGCTTTTGTTTTATTACTTATGCGGATCCCTCTGTTGTAGATACTATGATTGCCAAGGTTCACGTAATCAACGACAAACAGGTGATTGATTTGCTTTTTCATATTTTGCGTATTTGGGGGTGCTTCCCAGAGTGGTGATGATTTTTGCTCTTTCCGTGTTTATGTGAATTGACCGGCAAACAACGTGAAAGGTATGTTCTTTTTCGTGATTCATGCAATAATATTTTCATGATCTTCATCTTTTTTCAAAGCACTCCTATTAGTTTTCATTCAGGAACCAACTCATCCTTTTCGTGTTCATGTTTTTTTGATTTGCAGTTTCATATATATATTCGAACATTTTCTTGAAAATTTTGAAAAATAGGGCCGGCCTCTGATGCCCAAAAGTGATATTTGGTGGACAATGGACGGTTTTCTGCTTTTGCCATCGGTAAATTTCTGCTTTTTACCATTTCGTTCCCGCTCTTTTGCGTAAACATGTTTATTTTTAATTGTTATCAAATTCTTCAGGGATTTTGGATTTTGGTTTTTGTGCCATGCCTATTTGAAAATTGCTCTTTCTGCTATGTCTGCTATGTGAAGTTGATATGGATATATTGTTGTGTAGGTGGGTTTTGTGATCTTATATTGGCGGCCTTTTGTGATCTTACCTTGGTCCTGAAGTTCCTTTCTATGCTCTGGAATGCACCAGTACTAATGTTTTTGGTCGGTGCTCAAATTAAACTGTTTAAAATGTAACCCATTTGAATCTCAAACAAAGACTCATCGTATAGTGCCCTGCATCATCTCTATCTTATCAATCTCTCTACATACGGCACTTAATGTTTGTGTTTTAGATGGCGTGGAAGAAGATGAGAAGGTACATTTTCCTACGTATTACTCTATAATCCAAAAGTCATGTGCATCCTCAAAATGGATTACTATATTCTTTATGTAGATTGATTTTCTGTACATGACACCATCACTTGGTTTATCTCAGATTGCATAAATTTTATTTTGCATTTTTTCTCGGTTGTTTGATATGGAAGTTATGCATTCAATAGGGCTGGACGATGTGACAATGCGATTACTACATGTTTGATTTTGTTCAATTGATCGATTATATATTGTTTGCTATGTTACGTTGGTTGATTCATTTGTAACTATTGCAGGGGAGGAAAAGATGTTGATTTGTGTTAATCGTCAGCTTTCGGATGTCTATTTTTCGTGCCACAATTCATTTAACTCGAAAATGGAATCACTTGATCAGCATCACTATCTGGTTCCTTTAGGATGTTTTTTTTTTGTGTATTTGTTTTCTTTCCCGCAGTAGCAATAATTGCAAGTTTCACTTAGTGATCTTCTACACTTTGAAATATCTAAGCATGAGAAGCTGAATGGATGGTTGGTCATTGTTGGACTTCTTTTCGAATATTATCTTTGTGCTTTCCATTTTTGTTTATTTAAATACTACATCCGTCTCAAAATATAAGTTTATTTGGGCTTTTTTACACATATTAAGAAAGTTAGTTAAATTTGTTATTTGTCATTAATATTGATTAAAAAGACTAAATGGCCTTTCATTGGTAATAATACAAGTAGTAAAAAGTGGTTGAGTATATAATAAATGAGGGGTAGAAGGAGAAAAATGTAATAAATGCTTTATTGGTTTTCTAAATGACTTACATTTTGGGCCAAACTAAAAAGCTAATCCGGACTTACATTTTAGGACAGAGGTAGTATAAATTTATCATGTCTTTTTATATAATATCAGGGATAGTGAAGAGAATCACTATAAGCTCACAGCCTCCCGGTCATGCTATTACAGAGGTAAAGAATGGATTTCCATGGTGCATAATGTCTTATTACATTTTGCATATAGTTAGCCTTTATGAACCCAAGCTTTATGAAGATGATATGATTGATCACTTGAAATTAATTAGCGAAGCAGTCAAGACGATGATATGATTGATCACTTGAAATATGTAGTGTGCTTTTGCTCTCATATATTCATCTCAAAGGAAGTTATATTCAGGTTCAAAGATCGAATAGATGTTCCAAAAATATGATAAATGATGATGAAGCAAATGCATAGGGGTGGCTTGGTAAGAAGGGAGGCCATAAGAATGTCATTTCTTTTCGAGAAATTTGATCATTTTTCCATGTGATCATACTACAAGAAAGAGGCAATTTTTATGTGGTATACTGTATTTGATCATTTTTCCATGTGATCATACTACAAGAAAGGGAGGCCATAAGAATGTCATTTCTTTTTTAGAAATTTGATCATTTTTCCATGTGATCATACTACAAGAAAGAGGCAATTTTTATGTGGTGTACTGTATTTTGTGTCTGAAAGGATATCTACTTTCCTCAAAAAAAGGAGGCCGGGCATGGCATGATCGTCACGGCTTGGTTGAAGAGAAGCGGAGGCGGAGACAAGTTGTACGTTGTTTCCTTCTGAAAAAGAAAACATCTTCTTCGACCCAATAATATAATGTAATCGAAGATGCTAAGGGTGATTTATTATACTTATTGAGGTACTCTTTGATCTATCGTTTTTGTGTTCAAGCCTCTTGCTGAGATAAGATGATTCTGAAGTGCAACTGAATTGCCATTTTTGATCCACGTAACGATAATAGATGGTCACGGCATCAACAAAATGTCCAAGCTCATTTGATTTATGGTCAAAGACCAATCATATGATTCAGAAGACCAATCATTTAAAGAAGTGTATGAGATGTAAGATGCGAAATCGAATCAGGAGGTTAAGAAGCTCAATTACATCAACCACTGCTATAATCATTGGTTTAGAGTGATACTGATATGAAAGCTATGAGGGTGAATTGATGAAATGAAGTGAGAATGGTGTGTCACTGAAGTATAGACAATGTTATCATTCAACAACTTTTTTTATACACATTCTCTCTACGATCTAGCAATATCCAATCAAAAAAGTGCCTATGGACTAATTCTGCTGGCACACCTAAATCCAAGTACGCACTTCATTTCCCTTAATATTTTCCTTACAAGACTAAAGTATCAAATTTAGAGCTTTGATTTATTTTTCACTTTGATTGATATTTTTAGGCCGAGCTATCAATTATTCTATGTATCTCTTCATTTTTTATTAACAGGTTTAGGTGAAGATTTGCATGTTTTCTTCAGATTTTACCAGGTTGGGATAAATTTGATTATGAATTAGTCATTGCCTATTTTTTCGGCATGATTTGAGGGGTTTTTTTTTTGAAACCATTCCTTCATGGAATTTTGCGTCTTGGGATGTGTTTTGGTAGGATATACGGTATCGATGGGTTGATACAAATTTATTTTTGGAAAGGTCGTGTTTGATTACATGGACGTCACCTGGATTTGATATCATTTGAAGTCATTTGGGCTGCCTAAGACAAGGTCTACTGTGTTACTGTGCAGGAGAGGTCTTATGTCTGGTTCACAGACCTGCATAGTTCCATACGCAATGCCATATATCTTATTGGAAGGAGGCTTCAAAACTTTGGGAAAGTTGAGCAGCAGAGATCAAATTAAATAATGAATCATCATACATCATCTGAGAAGTATATAACACCAACTTAATTTTGAATAGGGAGCAACAGCAACCGGGTAATATAGGATTGAGACAAAGGCATGTTGTTGTTGGTCAGGATGCTTAGTTATTTATGCATGGGTTTGGTGATTTTGAATGGTTGCAGAAAGGGCTCGCATGAGGAGGATGATGTTGATGTTGTTGGGCGTGCATTATGAATATAATGAAGATGATTAAAGTAGGTGACATTTGTTTACAAATAATAATATTTCAGAGTTTATTCAACAATTATGTTTAGATGGATGTCATATCTGTAATTGAAGCACCTGTAAGATGAAGGAATATAATACTAAGATAGACATATATGCTTCCTCCACAAAGAAAATGCATTTTTGTAAAGTGTGGTTGTCTTTACTTTAATTATTAGCTCCTGTGAATGGTTGTTTAATAAAAAAACAAAAAAATGTTTGAAGTCATTAGACTTGGAAGAGGTCATGATGCGTGATAAGTAATCTTATTCGCTTTAGTTGCAGCCTCTTGGATGGTGGTGGTTTTGATCAAGATGCTTACGTAGAGGATATTGTCTATCTGTATTTCAATGATAGTGAAGTCCCGTGCATTATGCACGGGTTATTGACTAGTATATATATATTTCAGAACGAATAACTGTCAATTTGACCCGTATTTCTCAATTGACCCGACCCAAATCCGGAAGAAGTTAAAAAAAAAAAAAAAAAAAAAAACTAAAACTAAAACTTACGAACTGTCCACTCCCATTCCCCCTCCCTACCACTCTTCCATAATTCCCCCTCTCCCCAGTCCCCACCACTCTTCAGTACGTCACCACCACAAAATTCGCTAATGACCTGCTCCTTTCTCCATAGTTATTCCCACGATCTTCTTCCACACAAAACCTCCCCACGCCCCCACGATCCACGATCTCCGTTCTTCTTGAGCAACAATTTATTGATTTCAGTGTATAATTGGCATTTTTTCTTCCTTTCTTATTCATTTTTTGTCTGGAAATGTTGCAGATTAGTAGAGATGTGAAGTAGAAGAACATAGGTGGTATGGAATGGGTTTTGGCAGAGTGTGGCACAGGCAGGATACTAGATTGCTGGGTTGGGGATTCCTTTTTTTTTTTTTTTTTTTTTTTTGTTGCAAAGTTTGTGATATTTTATTTGCAAATTTAAGTTGGGTAGGCCTTGCAATAGGTAGGTGGGAAGGAGAATGGAGAAGAGGCATCAGGGAGTTGCAGAGGGGAATTGATTTGGGAGGGTTGATGGACTTATCGGGACTTTTCTGGAAGAAGAAAGCAGGTATAAAATTCACAAACAAAAGAAGGAAAATTCACTTCAATTTGGCTTCTTCTTGAGCAACGATTTCTTGATTTTAGTGTATAATTGGCATTTTTTCTTCCTTTCATATTCATCATTTTTTTGTCTGGAAATGTTGCAGATCACTCCCGGGAATTTTCTATCTTCTTAGAGCTTAGAATTAATTCAATTAAACCATTGAGAAATGAAACGATGGAGCAATAGTATCAGCGTGAAGATTCTTCTCATCAAATTTTGCCGATTATTCAGAGCCCGATTTCACAAAATGGTGAGTTTATTCTTCTGGGTTTTTTATTTTATCTTTTTTTTTTTTTTCAGTCTTGCATGTCTTAATTTTATGTTTAATTGTTCATCCAGAATGGTTTTGAACCTATATTTTTTATCGCAGTCATACTATATGTTTGATTTTCTTAAGGACTTTTTTGTTTGCAATTTGTAAGTTTTTTGTTTATGTTAGTTATTTCATCATGTACATTGCAATGTGTCGATGTTATTCCGTATTTTCCTGATTTTTTCACTGCTATATATATTACTTCTTCGTCACAATTTTGCTAATTCGGCTCGGTTAACCATAACATTATCATTTTTATCATACAACAGAAGTATCATACTAGCGGCAATGGAGAAAACATGAGCGGCGGACAGAGATCGTGGATTTACCAACGGACAAAGATGGTGGATTTACTTTGTTTGAATGCAAATTCATTCAATTCAGCCTTATTGTCACTGAGATGAAACATACGAGTATGTATTTTGTGACTTTTGTGTGGATTTAAATATTCGTTTGGTTTATGACTTGATTTTATTGCACTTACTTTCCTCTTAACCCCAAGATTAAGCTTTTCGGTGTTGATATCACCAGGTCTTCACACTAATTATAGTTAAATGGAAGAACTGGTGGCTTGCAAGAAAGCTGTTAGTAAAATTGTACCTGGTGCACCTAATGTAAGTTCAAACTATTACCTTTCATTTTACGATATAATTCATTGATATTTTCTTTTTTAAAATACAACGTTGTAAAGGTTTTACAATGTGAAATGCATCGTATACTTTATTTCTATTCTCTGATTTGTGAATCATATATCATCATGTGCATTTATTTTGGTGTTTCCTTTTTTTAAATATAGTTTTGAACTCTTTGTTATCTCTTTGTTCGGTTGCAAAAGCTGGTGGTGATAAGTGGAAAAAGAGAAAGCAGTGTGTGAATTTTGTAGCATCTGTGGTCATTCTTATGAGACCCCTACTTTTGTGAATTTTGGTTTGTGTTTTTCTCCACATAGTTTGACAAACACTAGGCGGCAAATTTCTATATTTTTCTTAGTCTCTGCTTTGTTTCTCTGCAGACCTTTTACAAAGTCCTTAGGAGTTGGGCTTCAAAGAAGTTCATGACAGGATGGTATGTGATTGTCTATAAGATTGGTCTTCTATCTTTCTTCGCCCTCCCCCAACCCCACACATAGCTTTCTCTTTTTCTATGCAAAGCTTTAATTTTGGAAGTAATTTATGCATACAGTTGCAAAAGGAATCATATATAGTTATTTTCTTGCAGTAGCATCTGTAGTTCTCTTCTTCATGCCATTTGCGTTGTGCAGTTTTGAAGTTTGATAGTTGACACGTTGTTAAGCTTTTCAGCTGCTTGGGATTTGGGAATATATGAATATGCATTTGTTGCAGCATTGAACTATTTTCAGGAAAGAAATTCTTGCTACTGTGTTTGCTGGAACGGCTAGAACCATGTAGATAAGTTGAAATTCATTCACTTTGGATTTTTTTATAGTTGACAACCTTAAATGCATGACTTGAAATTCATTCACTAGGAATTTGTTAATGGGAAATGCACTTTGAGAAAATTGAGTCACGTATCAAGTATTTTAGTCATGGACTCACAACGCAGGTTGTCAAGTTTTTTTTGAATATGACTAAAACCCATGTCAAGTTTTTGTAAAAATGACTGAATGAATTATTGTCTTGATCAACTCTACAGGCTTTAAAAAAGTAACAAGCTACATGACATGGATTTTAGCCCTACTTTATTGTGTTTGATGCTGCGGCACTATCATTACTTAATACTTAATGTATCATATATTTTTCCATGCATTACCTACACCTGTATGGCTGTATTACAAAAATAAACTGACTTGAAATTCAGAGGCGATCATCTTTTTTATTTACTATTTATTTTCGGTGTTTACGTTCTAAAGTGCATCTTGCATGAGTTTCCTCTTAGTATATATATATATATATATATATATATATATATATATATATATATATATATATATATATGTTCATATCTGAAAACCTTGATACTACCTCCGTTCCAAATTAAGTGTCCTCTTTTTAGTTTTCACACATATTAAGAAATGTAATTAATGTGTTGTGTTTTTATACTACATTGACATACTTACCGCTAATAAATAATAGGGACAATTATTCAAAATGACGCATATTGGACTTAATTAGGCAAAAAGGACATCCAAAACAAACACTTAGTTATAAGGACAAAAAATAGGTAGATAGACCCAAATATCCTTAATAAAGGGGGAAAAAAAAAAGAAAAAAGAAGAAGGCGGAACGGATGCTGAATGTCCTGAACGTTTATTTACAATGTTTATTTGCCTTTTATATTTAATTTAAAAACAATGATGCTGTTGTGTTTTGCTTTATTTTTATTTTTATTTTTTATTTTATTTTATTTTTCCTTTTCAAATGCAGGCGCTGAAAACCTTTTTCCTTTTTTTTTTGACCACTGCGATGGTGTAACCACCCGATGCATTGACCACCGGGATGCAGTGACTACCGCGATACCGTAACCACCTCGATGTAGTGACCACCCACGATGTATTGACTACCTTGATGCATTGACCACCCCGTTTCATTGACAGCCGCGATGCAGTGACCATCCCGATGCATTCACCACCGCGTTGCCGTGCCCACCCCGATGCATTGACCACCGCGATGCATTGACCACCGCGATGCATTGCCCTCTGCTATGCAGTGACCACCACCGATGCAGAGACACGCGATGAAGTGTTGATGGCGATGCATTAACAACCGTGATCTGATGACATCGTGATGCATTAACCACCGCGATTCATTGACCACCCCTAATCCATTGACACCGCGATGCATTGACCACCCCCGATGCAGAGACACCGCGATGCACTAACAACCGCGATGCATTGACATCGGCAATCATATATGCAGTGACATTGACAATCATATATGCAGTGACATTGACAATCATATATGTAGTGACATTGGCGATCATATATGCGTGACATCAACAATTTATGTAGTGACATCGACAATCATATATGCGTGACATCAACAATTTATGCAGTGACATCGACAATTAGATATGCAGTGACATGAAAATTTTATGCAGTGACATCGGCAATCATATATGCGTGACATCAACAAATTTATGCAGTGACATCAACAATCAGATATGCAGTGACATGAAAATTTTATGCAGTGACATATCATATATGCATGACATCAACAATTTATGCAGTGACATCAACAATCAGATATGCAGTGACATCGGCAATCATATATGCGTGACATCAAAAATTTATGCAGTGACATCGACAATCAGATATGCAGTGACATTAAAAATTTATGCAGTGACATCAATGTCAATGCATCAATTCTGTAATGAAGTGTCAATTCATCAATTCCTAGCTGGCAAAAAACCGTGTGCTACAGAAAGAGTGTAGGACAAAACTAAAAAGCTAAATGAACTTATATTTTGGGACGGACGTAGTAAGTAAATAAAGAAATGATAACTAAACACAAAGACTTACAATGTAATAAGCTACAACGTTAAGGAAAAAAAATGCAGTGACATTAATCTCACTCCATCAATTTTATTCCAAATCATACACAAATCCACCATCAAATTTGAACTTTCTGTTCATAGAAAATGAGGGATATACAAAATAAATACAATACATACACCAGATCGGGATGCAGAGACCATTGGGATGCAGAGACCATCGGGATGCAGTGACATTGATGAACCAACACCGTGATGACATTTGATAATTTTCCGACTTAATTTCATAAAATCGATTTCTTTTATTCATAAAATCGACTTCAAATGGCTATATCTTTTGATAGAAAACTACGATCAACATAAATCTTTTTTCACCTTAATTCATATTTTTATGCAGTGACATCGGCAATCATATATGCAAGATATCAACATTTTATGCAGTGACATCGGCAATCATATATGCAAGATATCAACATTTTATGCAGTGACATCGGCAATCATATATGCGTGACATCAAAATTTATGCAGTGACATCGACAATCAGATATGCAGTGACATCAACATTTTATGCAGTGACATCAGCAATCATATATGAATGACATCAACAATTTAGTAGTGACATCGGCAATCAAATATGCAGTGACATCAACATTTTTGTTGAACTTTTTGCCCCAAAATTAGGAAGATTTTTCAGGGGAAATCGAGCTTATGAGCCGCGTCGAGCTATATCGAGTACTTAGCCAGTCGAGTTCGATGTTGCCTTTTTATGGCTCAATTGAGCCCGAACTTTTTTAGTCGATACGAGCTCGAGCCTAGGGAGCAGAATCGAACAAATACTTCCCAAGCAAAAGGATATGATTACTTTAAACACAAAACGAGTTACACGCACACACAGAGACAGTAAAAACTAAAATACATATCTAATGTTTACAAGAAAAATTTATCGGGACCGAACAACCATGAAAGAAAGCAGCTAATTATTCTAGAGATTAGAATATGGGTTCAACATCATCACATAAACACCAAAGAAATTGATTCTTCACCTACCAACAAAAAAATTAACATTCAAATGAGGGAAATGTAAAATTTAGTAATACAAAATAAATAACGAATGAGGCTTATTTTTATTCAATGAATAAGTGCTAGTCCAATACAATGTTTATATAGTGTATTTGTAGATAAATGGTAAAGCTAGAAACTAATTTAAAATACAAATAAAATACAAAAGCAAAAGCTAGTAGACAAAAGATAAATGAAACTTAAATGAAGTGAAAGCAAGCTACGCCTCTTCTCTATCTTCTGCTTTATCCTCTTTCTTTTCCAATTCTAAGGTTTGATTTGAATTGGGCATTATCTTAACATCGCCCCGCAAGCTGACAGGGAGGGATCGAACAGGAAGCTTGTCTGAAATGTAGCGGAATCGAGTCTTGGATAAACCTTTCGTGAAGACGTCGGCAATTTGCTCATCAGACGAGATATGCCGGAGAAGAACATCTCTGTTGAACACCTTTTCCCGAATAAAGTGAAAATCGACCTCGATATGCTTCGTTCTCGCGTGGAACACCGGATTCGCAGCTAGAGCAAGTGCCCCCAAATTATCACCATGAACGAGAGGGGGTTGTGCCAAAGGAATGTGCAGATCCTTTAAGAGCATTCCAAGCCAGTAAAGCTCAGCGGTGACAAGAGCAAGAGCCCGGTATTCTGCTTCGGTGCTAGAACGGGCCACAACAGATTGCTTCTTTGCCATCCACGAGATTAAGCAAGGTCCTAGGAAAATAGCAAAGCTGGTGGTAGAGCGGCGGTCATCCGGGTTTCCGGCCCAATCAGAGTCACAAAATGCCTGTAAGTAAATCGGCCCAGGGGAGAATAAAATTCCGCTGTCAATGGTGCGTTTAAGAAAGCGAAGTACCCGTTTTGCCGCTGTCCAATGAGCAGTGGTGGGAGCATGAAGGTGCTGACAGAGCTGATTGACAGAGAATGCGATGTCCGGCCTCGTCAGAGTACAATATTGGAGGGCTCCGACAACTTGACGATATTCAGTAATTTGCTGGGGAGAGAGAGGATCACCATCATAGGCAGACAAGTGAAGATTGGGGGAGCAGGGGGTGGTGGTCGGCTTTGCCCCTGCCATTTTTGTTTTGTCCAGCAAGTCAAGAATATATTTTGATTGACGAAGGTGAATTCCGGCAGAGGTGGAAGTGACCTGTATGCCCAAGAAGAAAGATAAAGGACCAAGGTCCTTGAGCTTGAATTCTTTTTGCAAGGAGGAGATTAAGTCTGCAATTAACGATGGATGAGTGCCAGTCACGAGAATGTCGTCAACATAAATTAGAACCATGAGCAATATATTTTCCGATTTGAATGTAAACAGTGAAGTGTCAACAGGGGAGGCCTGAAAGCCCAGCTGTAATAAAGTGTGAGATAGCTTGAGAAACCATGCCCAAGGGGCCTGTTTAAGTCCGTATAATGACTTGTGGAGCCTGCAAACATGGTCGGGTTTTTCTGGGTGAATAAATCCTTGGGATTGGTACATATACACTTCCTCATCAAGAGTTCCATGAAGGAAAGCATTAGAGACGTCAAGCTGTCGGATTTTCCAACCAAAATGAGTAGCAAGTGCAAGCATAACTCGTATTGTGGCAGGCTTAATGACGGGACTGAAGGTTTCGTGAAAATCAATCCCACTTTCCTGTTCAAATCCCTTTGCAACTAATCGATCCTTGAACCGTTCCACAGTGCCATCAGATGCCTGTTTAATTCGGTAAACCCACTTGTTAGAAATGATGTTGTGGTTAAGGGGTTTGGGTACTAATGTCCAGGTATTGTTTTGGAGGAGGGCATCGTATTCATCTTGCATAGCCTTACACCATTCGGGATGGGCGGAAGCTTGTCGAAACGTCTTAGGTTCAGTGGGGATTTTCACACCAGTGAATGCTGTAATTGGATATTTGGTAGAGTAGTAGGTGTGGTAGTCGGGAAACGTAACTGGTTTGAGGCTGCCCGTTTTTGATCGAGTGATCATAGGGTGAGGATTATGAGGAGGTTGCATAGGGGGAGGGGGAGGGGAGGGAGATGGAGTAGGTGGGGGAGGCGTAAGAGGAGTTAAGGGAAGGGAGGAAGAGGGAGGTGGTGGGGAGGAGGTGTGGAAGGTGGGGTAGAGGATGAAGGAGTAGCAGAATGTATATTTGAGGAATTTGATGGGGGAAGGGTAGAGGGTGCTGGGGAGGGATTAAGATCTGGGAATAATTCATAGACAGATTGAAAAGAAAGTGAAAAAGATGTACCTGGGGATGCTGCTGGCGGAGACGGCGTAAGGTGACCCTCCTGTGCGGGAAAGTTGAGCTCATCGAATATGACATGTCGGGAAATATATATATTTTTGGAGGTAGGATCAAGACACCGATAACCTTTTTGTTGAGGGCTGTAGCCTAAGAAAATAAATTTTTTAGACCTGAACATAAGTTTGTTGTTGTTGTAGGGTCGGAGAAGGGGAAAGCATGCACAACCAAAGGACCGGAGAAAGGCATAGTCGGGTTGAAGTTGATGAAGTTTGAAGAAGGGAGAATCATTATTGAGGACAGCCGTAGGTAACCGATTTATCAAGTAGACAGCGGTGAAAAAGGCATCTACCCAATATTGTTGAGGTAAGTGTGACTGAGCTAGTAGTGTTAGTCCTATTTCGGTAATGTGTCTATGTTTACGTTCGGCAATACCGTTTTGTTGAGGTGTGCTAGTGCAAGAGTATCTATGATGAATTCCATGTGTGTCAAGGAATTGTCGCAAAGGTTTATATAGGTATTCTCCGCCGCCATCTGTTTGTAAAGCTTTTATTTTTTTGGAAAATTGGTTTTCAACAAGCATTTTGAATTTTATAAAACATGCATAGACATCAGATTTGTGTTGAATAGGGTAAAGCCAAGTATAACGTGAGTAATCATCGACAAAAAGTACATAATAACGACAACCATTAAGAGAAGGAATAGTACAAGACCAAACGTCTGAATGTATAAGTTCAAGGGGAATGGTAGTTATTCTTTGGGAATGGGAAAAAGGGAGTTGTTTACTTTTACCTAATTGACATGGCTCACATACCGTGTCTTTATTAAAAGAATTAAAAGGCAAATTGTTTTTATTCAAAACTAAAGAAACAATGGAATGGGAAGGGTGCCCTAATCGGGAATGCCAAATTGAAAATGAAGTCTTGACCCCAACATATGCGGTGAGGGCTTGTGGTTGAAGATTTTTTTGAGTGTAGAGAGGGTATAGACCACCATTACTCCGTCCTTCCAGCAACGTTCGTCCGGTCATCTTGTCCTTAATAAAAAATTGAGAATCAGTGAGAACAAAATAACAATCATTATCGACACAAAATTTATTGATAGAGAGGAGGTTAGCCGAGGCGTGTGGACAGTGTAAGACATTTTTCAGTGTGAGATTTGTGTTTGGTGTTTTAATTAAAGCATTACCGGTGTTTTTGATCTCCAGGCCTTGTCCATTACCAACAGCAACCACGTCCGAATTTGTGTAAGGCTCCGTGAGATGAAGGTTGTTGAAATTGGAGGTGATATGTTGATTGGCGCCACTGTCGAGCAGCCATGGTTCTTCAACAGGTGGATAATGTGTATGTGCAACCATGGCTGCTAGCTGTGCGGGAGGGTGCCGACCTTGATAAGTGTAGTCCATTCGATGGAAGCAGTCTAAAGCTTGGTGATTGGTGCGGCCACATATTTGACAAGGGATATTGTTGGAATTAAATGGGTGTTGCTGGGGAGGGTTGTTGGAGTGTGGTCTAGGATTTGGTTGTGGTGATGGGCGGGGTCCTGTATATGGGCGTTGGGGAGGGCGAGTACCTGGGTATTGGGGTGAGTAATTGTTATTTGTGGGGGGTGGGAAATTGTAATTTGCTGGGAGATTATAATTTGCTGGGGGTGGAGGGCCACAGGGGGGAAATTGATGTCTGGGCTGGTATGGTTGAAATGGGGCTGGGGTATCAATTTGTTTGTGGGCTGGGGCAGTGTTTTGTTTGGCTAAAAGGGCAACAGAAGGTGGTTCAGGCGAGATGGCACTGAGCTGAGTTTCAAGAAGCAATTCACAGCTGAGGAGTTCGGCTTGAAAATCTTCGAAAGTGAGGTTCCTGTCTCGTGTAGCAAGAGATAATGAAGTAACAAAAGGATGATAAATAGAATTAAGACCACTTACTACATAGGTGATTAAATCATCGTCGTCCACAGGCTTTCCAACAGCCCGGAGTTGAGCCGCAAATTGTTTGGCTTGATCGAGAAACACTGTGCACTTCATTGAACCTTGGTTGAGCGTTTGCAGCTGTCGTTTTAAGTGATTGATTCGCGATCTTGACGGAGAAGCGAACTTTTGAGCAAGGGCATTCCAGGCCTGTTGAGCCGAAGTGATGCCATACACAGTTGGAGCAGTTTTTTCTGACAATGTTGCGTTGATCCATCCAAGGACCAACTGATCCTTTCATTGCCAAAGCTGATATTCAGAATTCAGAATTGTTGTGGCATTGCCTGCATTATCAAGGATAAATTTAGATGGGCACGGTTAAGAACCATCCACGAAGCCCATCAGATCATGGCTCTTAAGAACTGGAACCATCTGTGACATCCACATTAAATAATTTGTTTCATCAAGTTTTGTGGTGATGGGTTGATTTAAATTTGGAATTGGTAAAACAGTTGAAGATGATGAAGAACTGAGAGAAGGCAAAGTGGTGGTAGCGGAAGTGGTGGAAGACATGATGTGCGTGTGCAGAAAGCTCTGCTACCATGTAAAATTTAGTAATACAAAATAAATAATGAATGAGGCTTATTTTTATTCAATGAATAAGTGCTAGTCCAATACAATGTTTATATAGTGTATTTGTAGATAAATGGTAAAGCTAGCAACTAATTTAAAATACAAATAAAATACAAAAGCAAAAGCTAGTAGACAAAAGATAAATGAAACTTAAATGAAGTGAAAGCAAGCTACGCCTCTTCTCTATCTTCTGCTTTATCCTCTTTCTTTTCCAATTCTAAGGTTTGATTTGAATTGGGCATTATCTTAACAGGAAAGAATCCTACTAAAATAAGAATAACACTATGTATGGATGCACCAACTATCAAACACCATCTTTTGATTTAGAACAGAAGAAATTGCAAAAAATAATGCAAAAGAGACAAAAACAGTGGTTCAAGCCATCAACCTTAAAGAAACTCATAAAACTTCTAAACTATTATTCATTCGGAAACTCCAGCATCTAAATGCTCAAGAATAATAAGCAACATCTAAATGCTCAAGAATAATCAACAGCATTTTAGAATCGTACGGGAAAAAAAGAATGAAAAAATAATTGCTGAATAGCTTAAAAGCAAATTGACTGATAAAAACATATTCTTCTAAGCAGATCCAAAGAAAGAAACATGAATTCATCTGACAAATCAAATTAGCAGTTGGTGTAGATTTCCGGGTGGTTTCCCCTGTTTTTTTCATGAAAGAAGAACATGAAGACCCAGAAATAATCATCTGGGATCCATACGAGACCCTCTTCAGGAGGCAATGTGTCTCCAAATCGAGTCCTCACTAGTAGGATAATGGTGTGGCTAATCTTATTTGTTCCAGCCACTTACGTAATGGGCAAAATTGGGAACATAAATAAATTGTGTCCTTATAACTAATGATTTTTTAAATTGTCATAAGTGCCTAATTAAGTTTCAAAACACGTCATTATAAACAAAAAAACACTAAATAATAAATATTTGTTTTGATATGTGAAATGAGTTTATTAAATAAATGTTTGACTAAGGGTATCTTTGGAAAATAAACATTAAATGAAACATTGGTAATATAAAGTGACACTTTTTATGAGACAATTTTTTTCTAAAATGTGGACACTTATTATGGGACGGAGGTAGTATTATTTTTTAGTGCAAATTAGTTATAAGGCCGTCGTTAGAGAATTAATGATCATTTAGGACACTCCGAAATCTTATTTAGTTATAAGGACATTCTAATTTTAAGAAGGAAACTTATTTAGTTATAAGGACATTCTAATTTCAAGTGGATAAATAAGAGAAAAAAAAAGAAAGAAAAAAAAGAGAGATGAAGCGCTGGAAGAAAAAGAAAGAAAAAAAAAACGCTGGAAGAAAAAAAAAAGATGAAGCGCTGTAGCTGATGTTTGTTTGTTTGTTTTTTTTATTTTTTATTTTTAGATGCAGTGACATTGATGTCTGAAGCAGTGACATTGATGATTATAGCGATGGCATTGATATGATGTCTCAAGCGATGGCATTGATGACGCATGCAATGACATTGATGCCTCGATACAAGCGACATTGATGTCTTATGCGTGACATTTATGTTTGATGTATGGACATTGATGCCTCGATGCAGGACATTGATGTCGATCGCAAATGACATTGATGAATGACGCAGGGACATTAAGCTAAACAAGATCGTCAAATGATTCAAGATCGTGTTAAAGAATTGAGGATTCCACAATGAATCCAATTATCGGAGGCACAAACAACGTGGCCATTACAAAGTCATAGTGAAGAGCCTTTGTAGTTTCACCAAAATTGTAATTTATCCATATTAAAAGCTCCACATTTGGAGAAATGCAAAACAAAGAGCAGAGTCGATCGATGCGATTGTTAGGTTTTATCGCGGTGACATTGACGACTTATGCAGTGACATTGATGTACGATGCAGGACATTGATGACTTTTACGGTGACATTGATGTCTCAAGCGATGACATTGATGATTGTATTTACAATTAGATAAGCGATGCAATGATATTGATGTCACCGCATATACAACTTGATACACACATTTGAGAACTTTGTAAAGTAACTTTATTTCTTTGTTATCTTTAAATATTTGATTGATGTTGGTTTATTTGATTAGTGTTGGTTTAAATTTTCGATAACTTGGTAAAATAATCGTATTTTTTTTTTGGTTTAAATGCATATTTTTACAACCAAAGGTATGCATAAATTGTTACAATAACACGTCATCGCATAAATCGTTACAATAACACGGCAAAGCGTGCATAATTCGATACAATAAGACATCACTGCATATATCGCTACAATAAGAAGTCATCGCGATAAATCGCTACAATGATGACGTCATTGCATAAATCGCTATAATGAGATGTCACTGATCAAGGTTGTCAATGGATCGCGGCGGTCAATACATCATGGTAGCCAATGAATCGCGGCGGTGAATGCATCGGGGTGGTTAATGGATCCCGGCGACCAATGCATCCGGGTAGGTGGTCAATGCATGACGGTGATCAATACGTCACGTCGATTTTTATGAAGAAAAAAAAATGAATTTATGAAATTTATTCGGAAAAATATCAAATTTGATTTTAAAATAAAGAAGACGAAAAAAATATGAATTTTAGTGAAAAAATTATGATGATCCGAGATTTAGATTAAAATATAGGGCCAAAGACCCAAAAGTACACAAAACGGACTTATTGGACTTATAAGGACAAAAAGGAATTTGTTGGACTTATAAGGACACAAATTAAATAGATAGACTCAAATACCCTTAATGAAAAGAAAATAATAATAATAAAAAAGAATTTGTGCACTGTTGTTGTTTGCGTCTTTTCTTTTCTTTTTCTTTTTTTTTTTCAGGTTTTGTTCTTTTTTTTTTTTTTTTTTTTTTTTTTTTTTCTTTTTCCAGGTTTTGTTCAGGCGTTCAGTTTTTTTTTTTTTTTTTTTTTTTTTTTTTAACCTATGTATTGACCATCGCGATACAATGACCACCCCCGATACATTGACCACCGCGATTCAATGACCACCGCGACGCATTGACCACCTCGATGCAATGACCATCCTGATGCATTGACCACCGCGATGAAGTGACACCGCGATGTAGAGACACGGCGATGAAGCGACACCGTGATGCAGAGACACCGTAATGAAGTGACACCGCGATGCAGATGACCTCCGATCGCAGACGCGCGCGATTGCGAAACACCTCGATGAAGTGATCAAATGACGTAGTGACCGCCGCGATGCGCGAGACGCCGCCGGTGAAGTGACACCACGATGCATTGACCACGCCAGATCCATTGATCACCTCGATACAGTGACCACCTCCGATGCAGAGACACCACGATGCAGTGACCAACCCAGATGCAGAGACACCGCGATGAAGTGACACCGTATTGCAGAGACGTCGTGATGTTATAACATTTGACAATGCAGAGACACCGCAAATGCAGAGACACCGCGATGAAGTGACAACGCGATGCAAAGACACCGCGATGAAGTGACACCGCATTGCAGAGACACCGCGATGAAGTGACACCGCGATGCAGAGACACACGATGCAGAGACACCGTGATGCAGTGACCACCCCCGATGCAGAGACACCCCCGATGCAGAGACACCGCGATGCAGAGACACCACGATGCAGAGACACAGCGATGTAGAGACACGGCCATGCAGAGACACGGTGATGAAGTGACACCGCGATGTAGAGACAACGCGATGCAGAGACACCGCGATGAAGTGACACCGCGATGCAGAGACAGCGCAATGTCATAGCATTTGACGATGCAGAGACACCGCGATGCAAAGACACCATGATGAAGTGACACCGCGATGCAGAGACACCATGATAAAGCGACACCGCGATGACATCAATGTCACTTCATTAGTTGTCTAATGTATGCAGTGACATCTGCAGTGACATCAATGTCACTTCATTAATTGTCTAATGTATAACACAAGCTTCCCTCTTCAAAAGGCAATGGAACGTATTGGTTTGACAAGTGAGTTAAGGACAATGTGTTCAATGATGACTGATCTTGCAAAAGTGGCTGCAAAAGAACAGGTTATGATAAAACAATGCAAAGATTTCTTGGCAATGGTAGCAACCATACAGGTAAATTCATGAAACAAACTTTTTCCTCTATAGGAAAATCCCTGTGAGCCATTTTTGCTAAAGCTTCCATGGTTGTAGCAATTTTTCAAAGTAAAATGAAATCAATGATGTAGGCTTCAGTAACTAAATAATGGTTGAAATATGGCGTTTTCTTAATGGGCAAAAATTTTGTTCCAGTAAATATAGAATTAAAAGCATGAGGTAGTGGAACTAAAAGTGATGAGAAAGCCGAGCTATGTGTTCAAAACATGAACAGGAGAAATAATGCTTAAATTGGAGTGACTGCATACCACAAACATTACAACACTACATACACACAAGGGAACAGGATTAAAAAGTAAAAAGATTTGGATGAAAAAGGTCAAATACAATAAAAGTTCATAAACAACTACCTTTCACAATCACAAGCAGAAGAATGGAGAGACTTGAGAAATTTAATTTAAAACCTCCGGGACCACCAGAGTAAAAAAAAAAAAAAAAAAAAAACTAAGAATGATTTTTTCTATTATTACTTGAGAGAAGAAAAGACTTAAATTTTGGATATGAAAATGTTGGTGGGGGGCTTATGAAAGACAAATTATAGAGTATTCAAGCAGACAAGAGTATCATAACCATAAATAACACACAGAGCCTAAGAAGTTAAGAACAGGGTGTTTCTCGACTCCATGAAAGAAGTGATTCCATTGCTTCTTTATGGCAAAATAGATCTTATGCTCATCTCAAACTTCATCTTCCTACACAGATTTATGAACTCTTTTTACTTTGAAGCGGGCTCGTGTTCCAAAAACGTGACCTGTGCGTGCGTTTTGCTGATAATATCTTCTATAATCACATATTGACGAGGCATATTATCTCGACCACCGTAGATAGCCCATAACTGACCCGCAGCAGCGAAATTCAGTGATTGGTTATCTTCAAGCACTTGATTCTCTGACAAATAAGTGGTCTGAGGGGGGGAACTTTCATCATCTTCTATAGAAATGGTATCCTCTAAATCTTCCATCATAGACATAATTTGGTCAGGCTGTTTTTATTAGATTAGGGTATTTTGGTACATGTAGATATATTATGTCCTTATGTTCAAATGCATGATTCTTTTATGTCCCATGAAATTTAATAAGTATAAAAAACTATACTTTTAAGTAATTAACCCTAAAATATATGACCTTTAAAAATATGGTGAATTATAAAATAAAAAAAATAAAAAGAAAACCCACGCACAGTAAGTTTTTTTTTGTTTTGTTATTTTTTTTTTTTATTACTTTGAACGCTTTTTTTTTTTCCCTACTTTTTTTTTTCCTTCTTCCTCTTTATCCACTAAATTGAACGCCCTTATAACTAAATAAGTTTTCTTCTTAAAATTAGAATGTCCTTATAACTAAATAAGATTTTGATCATTCTATTATCCTAATAAGTTGAAAATCAATCCTTTTAAATAATTGGCCCAATTTTTTATTTGCAGTTGACATTGTATGTATTATAGTCAGAACTCTTGCCATTTAACAAGGTCAATTTGACGATAAAAAAAAAAAAAACTAGGTCAATTTGTTAAAAAAATAGATTATAGACCAAAAAAAGGAAAAAAAAAACGGTATTTGCAAGTTGCATCATTCAGTACTTCGCCGCTGGTACGGATGAGTAAACTATTGAAACCAAGTCTTGCGTTCGTATCCAAAGATGTTTGAATCGTCAAACAAGAAATCCAACTAACTTGAACTAACTCTCGAAAGTCAACTGTTGCTGATTGTTTAACAATTCCGGAAGAGTAATAATACGACACAACCATGAGGAAGGACGATAATTCTAAAAAAATTTGCAATTAAAAAAATGTATTCGATTCGAATAAAAAACACTACTATATATTGGAACACACGTCTAATTGGTTTGTCACAATTAATCATAGGCAGCCGGAAAGAAAGGAACAAGAAAAGCCAAAACACGACTATTTATTTTAGGTTTTATAATAATAAAACACTACTATATTTATATACCGTATGAAATATCCGAACACATTAATTCTTCTAGTAATGCTATCAATAAAAATTTCAAACACTAAACAATGTGTTTGAGGGGAACCGACAATTCAAAACTTATTATATTTGTTTAAATGTACCACTTTGATTATAACTATATACTTTTATCTACATGATAAAAAATTTATGTCAAATTATCGGATTATTATAATTATAGAGGCGGATATAAATTTATGGGGGCGAAAAAAATACATAACATATATATCATTGTGTTTTCTCTGGATCTGAGGGGGGTGAGTGCCTCACAACCTTTGGGGTGCATCCGCCTCTGGAAACAACTGTTGTGTCATAATCAGTGACATAACGGTCATCTACACCGTTGATCATGAGATTATATCCTTATTACTACCTCCGTCTAAAAATATAAGTCAGCTTTTTGGTCTTGTTGCATAATGCAAGTCTATTTAAAATACTAATGGAGTATCCATTTCCTTTTATCCCTAATTTATTACATTTTATTTACTTTTCATTACTCTAATTTACAACTAATATACCAATAGCAACTAAAGGGTATTCGAGACTTTTATCGTTAAAATTAATGATTTTTCTTTATCTGTGTGAAAGTTTTAAATGAACTTATATTTTAGGCGAAAGGAATATATTTTATGTTTCCGAAGCGAAATAGGTTACACCATTTGGTAAGGTCCAACACATAATTCGTTTTATTTGAAGAGTAATGATAATGACACAACCGTTGTGACACAACGAGTGTCACAACGTGCATCTACACCGTTGATCACGATAGATTTAATGATGATCAATCAGTCTATATTATGAATAATACATCTGTTCCATTTTTTAATGTTCAACGTCGATTTCAATTTTTTTTCATTTTAATTTGTGTGTGTCCTTATAAATCTTATTGACCTATCTTGTTTCTTAAAAATCTTTCGAAAAATGTCATTTTTACTAATTCTCTATTTAATAAATCGGATTGGAAAAATAAAATCAAGTCATGTTGGTTTTTTATTTATTAATATCATGAACCATCATTGCACATTGTTAAACACTAAGAGAAAATTGTGACCAAAGAGAAATGAGGGGGTAATAAGTGATTTCAATATCCATTTGTAGTGTTTGGACTGAACAGAGGAAAGGAAAGGAAATATCAAAGTCCCTTTAATTTTTTAATTTATTACATTGTATCATTTCCATTTGTTTCCACATTTTCCCTTTTTTTTTTCTTTTCCAACACAGAATACCAACCACTAGACATAAATCCCTGCATTCCATTTTTTTTACGGGTCTTTTCTTTTCTTTTAGTTTCCTTCAAACCTAACAGAGCCTAACATTTGTATAGGAATTTCATGTCTATCATTGCCCATCGTATGTATTTAGTTTTAAAAAAAATGTTTTAATTTTCAGGAGGTGTATTTAGTTAGATGAGAACTTATGTTTTTTTTTTTTTTTTTTTAAAGCCCAGATATCAGAATCTATTTGGTCCGACTTATCCTAGGAGTCTACCAGGATGACGCGCAGAGTTTGAAGACTTTTACTCAAGGGCCGAACTTATGTTTTTGTTTTACTTGACAAAATGAATTACAAACAAGTATTTTTTAAGATACCATAATTCATATTTAACAATTATATAAGCCAGTCAAGGGCAGAGGTAAAGAAACTAAGAGAAGAAATTGAAAGGAAAATATTTTATTGATTTTTCTTCCTGTCACTAAATACAAATGAGAGCCACTTATTATATAGTAGTATTTACAATGAACAACAAAGCTCTCGGCAAATCTTACCTGAATAACAAACATAGATTGGATTATCTTATCATTTATTGAGAGAACAAAATAGATCTTATCCTATCACAACACCATTTAAATTCCTAAGTTAAATATTTTGTGAAGACTCCCCTTATCTCTCCATAAATAACTTAAATCATCCTTATCTCTCCAGTCTTCACAGATTTGACAGAAATATTTGAATAATCCGAAGAAGAGTTAGTTCTGATGCAGTTCTTCTTCGGTCGTATTTTTAACACCCTCCCTCATACGAGGCCGGGGCTGGAGGCCGAGTTTGTGCACATTTTGAAGAAGGATGTGTTTGGGTACCGACTTGGTGAAAATATCTGCCAATTGAGCAGTGGTAGGAACATATTTGGTGATGAGTAGTCCTCGAGCTACTTGTTCTCTCACAAAATGATAGTCTAATTCAATATGTTTGCTTCGGGCATGGAAAACTGGATTTATTGTCATGTGAAGGGCGCTGATATTGTCGCAAAGGAGAGTAGGTGCATGTTGTAATGAGAAGGACAAATCTTGAAGAATGTAAGTTAGCCATGTGAGTTCGGCAGCGGTGTGAGCCATGGCACGATATTCAGCTTCAGTACTAGAGCGAGAAACGGTGGGTTGTTTCTTAGAACACCAAGAGATTAAGTTAGAGCCAAGAAATGTGCAATAATCTGTAGTAGAACGACGGGTGCGGGGGCAACCTACCCAATCTGCATCAGAATAGGCTAGCAAAGTTGAGGACGTGTTGGCGGTGTAGTGAAGACCAAAATACACGGTGCCTTTGACATAACGTAGAATGCGTCGAACCATTTTCAAGTGATAAACCGTGGGAGCTTGCATAAACTGAGATACACAATTTACACTGTATGCGATGTCCGGACGGGTGAATGTCAAGTATTGCAATGCACCCACTTAGGCTGCGATAAAATGTTGGATCATCCAGGCATGGAGAATTTGTAGGGATCTGGATTTTGGACTCAAGTGGTGTTGGCATGGGCTTGCAATCTAGAAGTTCCACATTCTAAAATAGTATGAGCATAATGTCCTTGATTTAAGTGTAGGCCTGATTCAGTTTTGATAATTTGAACGCCGAGGAAGTGATGAACAGAGCCCAAGTCTTTCATTGAGAATTCACTGTGCAAGACTCTTATTAATTATTGAATTAAGTCCAAACTGGAGCCTGTGAGCAACATGTCATCAACGTAAAGTAGTAATACAAGAATGTGGCCATTATATTTGTAAGTAAATAGAGAAGGATCAGATTTACTACACTTGAAACCATATTGTAGCAAGAACGTGCTAAAACAGTCAAACCAAGCACGAGGTGCCTGGTTTAATCCATATAATGCACGTTGAAGCTTACACATATGTTTCGGATATTTAGGATCGGCCATACCTGGAGGTTGTTCCATGTAAAGATCTTCGGTAACATAACCATGTAAAAACGCATTCTTAACATCAAGTTGACGTATATGCCAGCCACGCATTAACGCTACACTTAATATGAGGCGAATAGTGCCAGGTTTAACTACCGGAGAAAAAGTTTCAACGTAATCTAAGCCATCGACTTGGTGGTAACCTTTTGCAACAAGACGAGATTTTAAGCGATCTAATGTGCCATCAGGTTTTAATTTAGTACGGAAGACCCATTTCGAACCGATGACATGCATGGACGGAGTGCGGGGGACAAGTTTCCATGTGTTATTGTGTGCCAAAGCTTCAAGTTCTTCGTGCATGGAGGCGGTCCAACCGTCGTGTTTGAGGGCGGCTTTAACAGTTCGAGGTTCTCGTGGAATAGAAGAATATGTTGTACTAGTTAAGGCATATTTGGGGTTTGGTTTTACTATTCTAGATTGTAGTCTGGTGTGCATTCGTTGAGGGTGTTGCAAGGACGGATTGGTTTGAGTGTCTGGTTGAATGTGGGAGGGAGACGAAGTTGACGTCTCAATTGGATCAACGACGGAGGAGGGTTGGGCAGTAGGGTGTTGAGGTGTTGTAAGGGGCATGGTGGATTGGTCATGGTCAATTTCTGGAGTAGTGTGTTGATGTACAGGTGGTTGGTTATCATTAGGTCTTTCTAAAGGTGTGGTTGGGGCATTTTCAGCAATGTGGTCTAAAGGAGATATGGGAAGTGGCATGGTGGATTGGTCATGGTCAATTTCTGGAGTAGTGTGTTGATGTACAGGTGGTTGGTCATCATTAGGTCCTTCTAAAGGTGTGGTTGGGGAGTTTTCAGCAATGTGGTCTAAAGGAGATATGGGAAGAGAGTCTAACTGACGTGCCGAAGTGCTTGGTGAGGTTTCGGAGTGTAATATATCTGGAACCCATGAGCTAAAAATAGCTTCTGCCGTGGGAGAAATTGTAAGTGTGTGTTCTTGTTTATATGGAAATAACTGCTCATAAAAGGTGACATGACGCGAAACGTAAATTTTTTGTGTTTTTGGATGAAAGCATTTATATCCTCTATGTTTATTACTATAACCAACGAACACACACGGGACATTTTTAGGATCAAATTTATTTTTCTTAGTGTCCCATAAATATGGATAGCATCTTGAGCCGAACACGCGTAAAGATGAGTAAACCGGATGCCTACCATGCAACATAAAATGTGGTGATTGTGCTCTAAGTGATGTGGACGGAATCATATTCATAAAAAACACGGCAGTAGAAAAAGCCTCGACCCATAGGTATAGCGGTGCTCTACTGTGATAAAGCATAGTTAAGCCCAATTCACGAATTGTTCTGTGACGTCGTTCCACAGACCCAGACTGTTGTGGTGTGTGTGGACATGAAATGAGATGCAACATGCCAGTGTTAAGAAAATGCGAAGCCAATTTAGTATTTTTAAACTCACCTCCTCCATCAGAATGAAACACTTTAATTTGTTTCCCAAATTGCAACTGCACATATTTTTCAAAAGCAAAATATGTGGTGAAAAAAGCTGATTTGTGACGTAAAGGAACAATCCATGTGTATCTCGAAAAATCATCAACAAAACTAGCATAATATCTGAATTTTCCTAACGACACAACTGGAGCTGGGCCCCACAAATCACAATGAACAATTTCAAAACAACTCGAACTAGAATGTTCAGAAGAACTAACAACTTTCGCAGATATGATCTGACTTTATTCTTCCTATAGCATCAATCAAACCTTTATTCTTTAAAAAATGAACATTAGAAAATTGAGAATGTCCTAGGCGTTGGTGCCAAACGTCCGCGGTGCATGACTTAAACCGATTTGAATAATGCGCTTCTGGTGTAGGCTTCAAGGTGTAAAGATCACCTTTGCGTGTTCCCTGCATCACCATTCGACCTGTGGTTCTTTCCTTGATAGCAAAACTTTTGTCAGTAAATTCACAATTTACAGGATATTGATGCGTTAGTTGACTTACGGATAGCAAATTTTTTGTCATCTGAGGAACTAATAACACATTATTAATTGGAATGGGAGTTCTTTTGCAAAAATCCCCTATTCCCTAAATTTCTAGATGTGATCCATCACCAATTATAACAGAATCAGCGCTAGTAAATTTACGAATATTATTTAACATGCTTGATTTACCTGTCATATGATTGGATGCTCCTGTGTCCACGGTCCATTCAGTGTTGGCGATTGTATTGTCAAGTGTTAAAGCAGCCAAAGCTTGCGGTATTTGCTCGGTTTGCTATGACCTGGGAGAAATCCACCAACAAATCTTGGTGATATGTCCATCTATACCGCATTATTGGCATTTTTCATTCTTGTATTTTTCTCGTTCCTCGTTTGTCATCCGTGGAAATTCCGAAGAATTTGTTCTGTTGCGCTGACCACTCCCTGAGCTTGCATTATTCCTTGATTTATGTGCTTGGAACCCACGTCCAGATGACACAAAATGCTGTTGTCCACTGGTTTGATTTTGCACCTGTTGTGTCCCTGTGGGGTTTGTGTTTCTTTGACCAAAAAAGGCCATTTGGCTTATTGGATAAGAATCAACCATGGATGAATTTTTTGCAAATCAATTTCTCCGCTGATCTAGACTTTGTAAGTGAACGACAAGCTCTACATACGTTGGACGTGGGGGTTTCAACATTGTGGTCGTAAATGTCTCATATTGTGGCCCTAAACTGGTAAGCAAAGAATATACCTTTTCTTGATCTGGAATTGGTTTACCGATGGCTGCCAAATTGTCACACAGTCCCTTAAAGACTCGTATGTGTTCTTCCATGGATTTGCTTTCATCTTTGCGTAAATACGTGAGTTGTTGACGCAAAGTGAACTCTCTCTCCTGTGAATCTTGTGCATAGGCATTTTTTAGTGCATCCCAGACGGCATTAGCGGTGTCCAGTCCAATCACAATTCCCAAAGATTCTTCTGAGAGGGATCCTATAATCCAACCCCTCAATAGTCGATATGCTTTCCTCCATTTGAGGTATTCTGTGGTCATGGTGGATGAAGCTTCATTTGTGGTTGTAGAATTTGGTGATTGTGAGGGTGTGTATTTTTCTGGGGGTGGTGTTTCATTGGTTAAATGACCAACAAGATCTTGACTTTCCGCTAAGGCTAATGCTTGTTCACGCCATAACGGATAATTGGTAGATGTGAGTTTCAATGTTATGAAATTTCCTACATTCAACGATAGAGTTGCCATGTGTGTTTGTATTTTGTGAACCAAGTATTAGCTCTGATACCATAAAGAAACTAAGAGAAGAAATTGAAAGGAGAGCCACTTATTATATAGTAGTATTTACAATGAACAGCAAAGCTCTCAGCAAATCTTACCTGAATAACAAACATAGATTGGATTATCTTATCATTTATTGAGAGAACAAAATAGATCTTATCCTATCACAACACCATTTAAATTCCTAAGTTAAATATTTTGTGAAGACTCCCCTTATCTCTCCATAAATAACTTAAATCATCCTTATCTCTCCAGTCTTCACAGATTTGACAGCAATATTTGAATAATCTGAAGAAGAGTTAGTTCTGATGCAGTTCTTCTTCGGTCTTATTTTTAACAAGAGGGACGTGTAACGGGGTGGGGGACAGTACCCCCACTGAGATCCGATTTTTTTATTATTATATTAAAACGATATACTCTTGTTGCTAAAAAATTATAAAAACGCTATTAATGTCCTCACTAAAAATTCGAATTTGCTCCAATGCCCCATTGAAAAATATTTATGAGTCCTCAATTGCGCCAAATACAATACATGATAGAAATTTTCCCTCGTGTCAACACATTCCTTAGTCGGTCACAAGTAAACAAATCAAGATCAGAAAATAATAGTAATAATAATAAGTTTTATGTGGGGGATGTTCCTTAAGCATGTGTTCGCGTAAGAGTAGAACCTAATCATATTCTATGCCATTTCCTACGGATTAGTCAACATTTCCATTTTCTTATTTGGTTTTTTTTTACATTGTTTTTAAATTATTTTCTTTCTTTTCTCATTTGATATTTGACTTTTGAATTCTTACAAGGAAGATATTTTGACATTGAATAAAAAAATTTAAAGAGAAAATATACTTTTCTTTTCAACAGATTAATTGCATCGATTCGTTGGTCAATTTAAACAATCAATTGCCAAAATGTCTTAAGTATTCTAAATCAATGTTCAATACAAAAGAACATTTCTTCATCACGAGAAGCTCTCGTTTTCGTCGTTAAAGGTTTTCATATGGGATGCTGTTAAAAAAGTTGTTATTTGGTGTATCTGGATGGCTAGGAATCAAATTGTGTTTAACTCAAAAGATCTCAATGAGGACATGTTGTTTGGGGAAATTCAAAGTAGAAACTTCGTTTGGATCACCGTTAGAAAAAGTAATATTAGTATCGATTGGACAACTTGGAAGACTAGTCCGCTCTCTTTTAGCATAGTTTAGTCCTTGTGTAGCTGATTCGCGTTATTTTTTTTTATTTTGTTTCACTTCGGTTCTGGCTTGGTCGGCTTGTTTCTTAAGATCAAGTGAATGTTTGTAATTGGGCAATTTTGGACTTTTAGTGTCTTGCTAGACCCCTTAATAATAATATCAATTGCTGTTCAAAAAAAAAATACTTTTCACCAAAGCTTTCTAGATCTTAAGTTCATGAAGACATTAATATTTGTCACCAAAAGGAATTTATGTGGCAATATGTTTGTCACAAAGAATAAAACTTCACTAAAAAGGTAGGAACACATTTTTGCTTTAACACTTAATATTGACATGTACTTCATCACTAAAAGTCTTATTTTTAAAAAAGATTAAATGATGAGGATGATTATAATAATAATATTAATAATAACACTTATCCATGGAACGATGATAATAATAATAACACTTATCATGTTGTTGCCTCTTGGTTATATTCTTGAGATCAGTACAAACCTTATATTTCAATGTATAGAAGAAGGTACTTCACCTCCTTCACGATTTTCACCAAATGGGATAGAATCAAAGGATACTTTTGCCGGTAGTAATAGTGCGGCGAGTCAAGGTCGATCGTGTTTAGGATATTATAAATCAAGAATGAATATTTTATTATTATTATTATTATTATTATTATCGGTTTACTTGTTGGCTAAAATACATGATGCCTATATAATAACTCTTGTACTCATATCTCAGTATTATTCAATGGAATCAATATAATTACTTTACAATATGGTATTAGAGCTAGGTTTTTTCCCCTATGAAATGGTCTTTGGTCGCTCTCCTGACTAATCATTTCTTCGTGTTTTCGGTTGTGCTTGCTGGCCCATCTTCGCCCTTATAATCATCACAAAGCCGACTTTCGTTCTAAGTCATGTATCTTTCTTGGCTACAACCCGAACCACCATGGCTACAAGTGTCTTGACCTCTCCGCGGGCCGTGTCTACATTGCTCGACACATAGTCTTTGATGAAGCTACCTTCCCTTACACTCCTACGAAAACTCCTATTATTACTAACATTATCATTATTCCCTTACCGGCATCTCTCGCCCCCTGCCACACAACCCGGCCCTTCCACCTTTTACGGCCAACCCCACCCCTCCCCAATCCCCATCATCTTCGGCACCTTCCCTACCTAGTCCGAACCCCACCCTTCTCCAACTTCGCGTGATCCACCCCCACCGAATCCCATGGTCACTCGCACCAAAACCAACTCTCTTAAACCTACTCAAATGCCTGATTTCATCCGCTATCCTCTTCCTTAGGCTCTTATCAATACTGCCACCAACTCTGACCCTACCTCCTACACCGAAGCCTTAAAACACCGAATTTGGCTTAATACTATGAGAAAGCATATTAACGCTCTTTTACTGACTAATACTTGAGATCTTGTGCCTTTTCAGTCTTATATGAATGTTGTAGGTAACAAGTGGGTATATCGAATGAAGCATCATGCGGATGGCAGTTTTGAACGTCATATAGCTCGCTTTGTTGTGAAAGGTTTTCATCAATCTGAAAGTGTTGATTTTATGGAGACATTCAACCCGGTTGTTAAACTGGTTACCATTTGACTTCTTCTTGCTCTCGTTGTTTCCCATGGATGGTCTATATGACAGGTTGATATCCAAAATGCCTTCCTACATAGGCTTTTAACCGAACTTGTCCAAGTGCAAAAGCCTCAGGGGTTCGTTCATCCTGATTATCTAGATTATTTTTGCCGCCTTAAGCGATGTCAGTATGGTCTTCACCAGGCCCCCCGACCCACTCAGTTCGGCTTTAGCGCTTCTGAGGCGGACACCTCCCTATTTATTTACTCACGTGGTGCTGATCGTATTTATTTGCTTATATATGTGGATGATGTTATTAACTATTACATGTACTTCTAGATCTTTCATATCGCAGGTTATCTCTTTTCTTGGTTCGCAGTTCCCCGTCAAGGACCTCGGCACCCTGACATATATCTAGGGGATTGAGGCTCTTCCCACCGATGATGGATAATATCTTACACATCGTAAATACATTTTTCAGCTTCTTTAGCGAGCCGGCATGGACAAATCTAAGCCATGCCCTACTCCTATGTCTGCCTCCACCCGTATTGCGGTCGGGTCGGATTCCCCTTTCGCCGACCCCTCTCAGTATCGGACTATCATTGGTGGCTTACAATATCTTAGATTCACCCGCCCTGACATTCCCGTTGATGTCCATAAGGTCAGCAAGTTCTTGCACTCTCCAATAGATGATCACTGGGTCGCCGTCAAACGTATATATGATTCCTTAAGCAGAAAATCTCTGACGGCTTATTTCTCTCACGAACTCACCCCTCACTATCCAGGCATATTCTGATTCTGATTGGGCGGCTGATTCTGATAACCAACGTTTAGTCGGGTCCTATTGTGTTTTTCTCGGTAACAATATCATCATTTGGCGCTCCAAGCAACAATGTATGATTTCTAAAAGTAGTACCAAAGCTGAATACAAGACTATATCCAATACTGCTGCCAAGGTCCAATGGTTGTGCAGTCTTCTTGCCGAGATGCGTGCTTCCCTTTCTTCTCTTCCTACCTTGTGGTGTGATAATATCGGGCCATCTACCTTGCTCACAACCCGGTGTTCCATGCTTGTACTAAGCATATCGAGATCATTTCCATCATGTTCGAGATCTAGTGGCGTCCAAAAGCCTTTCCATTTCGTTCCATAGCTAGCTCCAAAGATCAGCTCGCCGTCCTCCTTACCAAGCCGTTGGCTTGACCATGCTTCAAGTTGCTTAAGTCCAATCTCCGTGTCCACTCTCTTCCCACGGGATTTCGGAGGCGTGTTGAGGATATTATAAATCAGGAATAAATATTTTATTTTATTATTACTATTATTGGTTTACGTGTCCACTCTTTTCCCACAAGGACTGTTATTTTACAAGGTTGAACTAAACCAATACATTAGAATTAAGAGGTAATGAGGCTCAAGGACAAAAGTATTTACAAAATTAGAGAATAGGACAACTTTTAAAAAAATTTGCATAAAGGACAAAATTGTAGTAAAAAAGACCAATATTCCCTAATTATAAACAAATCATGTTGTGCATCATTCACGCCATTGCCGCAAAATTAGGGTTAGGAAGTTGAAGCTCTCACTTTCTCTGCGATTTCCAAAACAGGAGCGGAATTCATCACAAAAATTGGACGCGAATTCAGGAGTACGCAATCGTTATCCCTAATTTGCAACCATTTATACTCAATCGAACAGACTTCGAAGCTCTACAATCTCAGATAAGATTGAAATCTGCAAATTTCAATATCTTCAAAAAATTAGGGTTCGAATTCACCTTTGCATCTTCCTTTCATCTGTTCAGGTAACAAAACGAGTGAATAAATTTCTCGAAATGGCGAAAACAAGATCGAAGTCAGCTGGGAAGGAAAAAACTGATGGAACAATTACTAAGTAAGTACTAAATCAAAGAATTCACTGCTCTGTTTCACTTCGTTTACTAGTCGAGATTTGAGATTTCTGTCATTTTGATTGTTTTTTTAGTGAACATTTACTCAAATTCACTATAATATGCATTGAATTTTTGTCACAGGTACATTATGCAGCAAACAAGATCAAAATCAATTGAAGGAAGGAAAAATCGGTGGAACAATTACTAAGTAAGTACTAAATCGAAGAATTCATCGCTCTGTTTCACTTCGTTTACTAGTTGAGATTTGGCAATTTGATTGTTTTTTGGTGAACATTTATCAAATTCACTATAATATACATCGAATTTTTACTAGAATCATGGTGATATTGTTAGAATTTTTATTGCAAAGCAAGTTTTAGTACTCACATTCTTCGCTATGTTTCATCGAATCTCTTGGATGATAAATCTATCACTCGATTGCTTTTCTCAAATGAGAAATCAAAAGAATTATGTTTATAAAAATGAATGTATAGAAAACTGTATTCATTGTATATTTTGTGTGATTTGTGCAACATATATGTTATAACGTGCTTATGATATTCACTAAAATTTTTTGTAATATGAATTCACTTTGATATAATATGCATTCACTTTTTTACATGCAATCATGGTGATGTGTTATGCATTCACTGTTTTATGCATGTAAGAGATATATGTACAAAAAGTCTGATTCACTAGGTCAAGAAATATTAATGGAAATTCACTTTACCATTTTATTCACTGTTTACATACATTCATGCTGATATCTTCAACTCCTTTTAAGCTCTTCTTCAAAGCTATTGACGAAAAGAGGATATGTTCCAACAGGCGAAAAGACCAAGTTTTGGACAACATCATAACCGCATACGTACCAGAAAAAAGAGGAATCAAAATTGGAAGAAAATGCTGTCAGATACGTAGGACTGATATCAAGCTGATTTTTGGAATCATGGATGGAAATTTAAAAGTTGACAAGTACCACGGGAAGAAGGTCAAATCTGAATTTGCAGATAGAGTATTCCCAAATGCCCAAAACATCACAACCAAAATGATGAATGAAAAGTTAGTAAAACTTGTGGACAATGAAGACACAACTGCTGTGGTAGACACTGTGAGAGTCCTATGCCTTTTGATGTTTCAGGCATGTTTCTTCACAAACACTGGACAAACGATTGCATGGACATATGTGAAATATGTGGAGGACTTGGACACAATGAAACACTACGATTGGTCTTCTGCCATCTATGACACACTAATTCAGAGCCTTGAAAAAAAGAGCAAAAAGCCTCGTACAGTGATTGGATGCACTAGTTCACTCTTGGTAAGAAATTCTAGGTTTTTCCCAAATATTCCTTATTACATGTGATTGCATATTAACAATTTCTTATTCTATTGTAGTATTGGATGTGTGAGCATGATAAAACAATGAAGCCAAGAAAAGAGGAGGATCCAATGAAGCATCAAAACCAAGAGGACACAACTTCAATACAATATTCAGGAATTCCAAGGTGCACAAAGTGGGATTTGAGCACCTTGAACAAATTTGTGAACAAGGCAACAATCATGGCTTTGCCTAATCAAAGTGTAAGAACTGCATCTCCTATGCCAAAGAAAATTTCATGCCATACATTTACATTCATTACTGACAAAATTCACTGTTTTAAAAATATATACATAGGTCATATGGATGAATTGGAGCCTACACCAGCTGAGCTACAATCGATACCGGATTTGACAAAGAATCCATTGGACACGATTTGATTTTGAAGATGACATTCCAATGCAACAACTCAAACTCAAAATCAAACTCCAACCAGTGGAAATGCATGAGCAAGACAAAAATGCAGAATTCATGGATGAACCATCTGAAGAGGATTCCCTACACATAACACAGTTGGAAGAGCAGCAGCAAAATGACACCTATCATTCTGAAGAAAATGCAGATTTCATGGATGAGGATCCATTTGAACAGAATGTCCAAGGCATGTTGGAGTTCAGAAACAAAGAAACAGATTCTACTGAGAAGACACTTAAGGTAATTACCTGGCCTAACAATAACATGAATTCACTTTAATAATTCCCCGTATCAGTAAATGTTAAGGGTGATTTTATACGTTTTATAAGGATATATTTTATATCACTTTCCCCCATATTCGTATGATTTATATAGAAATCGAGCTTTATATTGAAATATTGAGCAAATGATGTTTTTAATAGTTAAATCTCAAAACGTAACGATTTATGTTCGTAATTGATGATTTTATGATATTTTGGAAATACGTTACGCTTTGGTATGTTTTCCTATTCTTGTAGATACTCATTGATGGTGGAAAAGGTGATCCTAAAGAGCTAATTTCGAGATGAGGGAGGATCAATCAAAGTTATGGAAGATTGGAAGGGATAAGGAAAGAAATCAATCAAGATAAATGTCGGAAAATCAGGATTCCGAGTAGTGACGACCTTGCAACGCAGTTATTGATATGATAACAACCGATTTTACTCTGGACCTCAAGAGAAGAGTTGTAGGGCTTGAAGAGAGGATTCTACAGGATTTTGAATCACTCCATTCCGACTTACGAGGCCCGAGATATGAGCGTTACAAGTTCAGAATCTGTTCCAGGAAAGCTGGACGGGCGTCCGACCTTGTGAACGGGCGTCCGCCACCGACTGAGCCGAAACCGCCTCTGATTTTCTATAAATAGCAGCGCGTTTTCAACCCTAAAACATATATTTTCGACTCCGGTATTAATCGCTATACTACGATCCCTACACTTGGGGAAATACCGGATTTATAAATTTATTACTTGTTTGTTTTGCATAGATAAAATCCGTGACAAGTTTTTGGCGCCGTTGCCGGGGAATCGGTGCTTTGTTGAATCTAGTTTTTATTAATTTTTCTAAATTGTTACGATTTCGTTTTTCTTTCAATAAAAGTAGCGTTAAGTAAGTTGAGGTTTTTTTTTAGTTTTGCCGTGTTTCGATAACCATTGGGTTAAGAATGTGCAAAACCTTTTTTTTACTCAATTTATGAAACGTGAAGTATAGGTTTGATAGTTTTTATTGTCTGTTAGTTTTTACCCATTTTCCCTGCTGTTTTCTGTTTCCTGTTCCCGTTTCTGCAAACTGGACGAGCGTCCGGCCTTATGGACGTCCGTCCGCTTCCTTCGTGTCAGCGTGGAGGCGCCCGCCCATTAATCTGGACGCCCGCCCGCCCTTTCGCTTTCGTGTCTTTTCTTGTTTCTATCTCATCTGTTTTTATCTTTTCTCGTTCTTACATTGATTAGGGACATCTAAGGTTGAATCATCCGACTCCACACCTTTCACGATCAAATTTTAGGATAAAAGGGTCCGCTTTTAGCACTTGATAGTATTTTGGCCATAACTTTCGGCTCGAGTGTCGGATTGGCGCGCATAGACCCCAATTCGAAAGCTCTTTCCGACGCCGACGACGTGGCGGATCGCCAGAGGCCGTCCGACACCGTTTTGAGGTCAAAATCCATTGTTTTCCCTTCCAATTTGGGGTTGTAAGATTTCAAGCCGTTTTTTTTTTCCCCTTTTAATGTTTTTCATCTTTCTTTTTCAAATTTTTCACAAGTTTTTCTTCGTTTTTAGGTTTCTGTTCCTTTTTATAGTTTTGTTAGGTTTGATAGGGTGTCTGTTTTCATTTTTAGGTTTCTGTTTTCGTAGTTTTTTCGTTTTTAGGTTTCTTGTCCCTTTTCTTCTGTTTTCGTTTTTAGGTTTTTTTAGTTTTTAGGTTTCGTAGGTTTAGGCCTTTATTTTCTTTTCTAGGGTTTTCCTAAGGTTTCTTAGATGAACATTAGGGTTTATGTTATTGATATGATATTAGGGTTTAGGGCTGCTGCTTTCTCATGAAAGTCGAGCCTGCTGAGTTTTCTACCCAGGCAGACGGGCGTCCATACACATGGACGCTCGTCCAACCTTCATGCACCATCTCTGTTCGGTTTTGGGAGAGCCAGACGGGCGTCTGACTTTTCTGAACGCCTGTTCGGACTGTTTTTAATGTAAACGAGCGTTTGACATCACCAAGCGCCCGTCCAATCCATAGACCCCAGACCGGACGCCCGTCCATCTACATGAACGGCCGTCCAACCACCCAGTTTTTGAAATTTCAAGGAGTTTGTAATGAGTAGGTAATTAGAATTTGCATGTTTTCACTTCACCTGGATGCTTTACTTCGAGCCTCTGTGGCCTTTATTTTTGCATAGATGTTGTTTCCCCATCTATTGCGGTCCATGTAGAGTGATTGTTTGTGGTTCAAGTTATTGTGGTGGCATGGCTTCTTTATCTTACACACCCTCTTCTTACTTCTCGGGATGCACTTATAAGAAGGTGTCACGAACTTCATTCGCACACACTTAGTTGTTTTACTAGTTGGGTGTTAGGTAAGTCGTGATTGTGGGATGCTCAGTTCCAAATTTTTGACTTGTTTTTAATGCTTTATTTGATGTGGATACTTTTATACGAGCTTCAGATTTTTACGTAGGTGTCCCTGAACGTGCATGTTTACAAATTTCCATCCATCGATCCATGTTAAATAAGCGATTTATTTTTATATATCTTATTCATCTAGGCAAGTTGTAGTTATTGTCGGTTCTCGTATGCTATAATCGTTTTTATTTGTTAGTTAGTAGCTAATGTCGGTTCCCGTATGCTACGATCTTTTGATGAATCATGTTAGACCTTAAGACTTACGTGTTTCCACTTGTTTTTGTAATTCATATGGGTAGCTATCGCCGGTTTTCCGTGATGCTACGCTTTTTCCATATGAGTTATATACATTTAGATAGCTAATCGTTGGTTTCCATAATGCTATCCCTTTGATAAGTCTTAAGCGCGCGTCTACCTTTGCATGTAGTGATAGTACTGTCGTTTATCGTAACCTGTCATTATGTGGTAGACGTTTATATGCATGTTGTGTTGCATATAGTGGGCTAGTTTTCTTTCTTTTAATTTTCGTTTATTTTTGCATATCATTTAAATGCATTTCATTTAGTTGCATTTCATATAGTTGCATTGTTTTTCTATTTTTCCTTTTATTTTTCTTAAGTGTGGTCACTGTCGGTTTTCGTAATACCACCTAGTTTATTTTTCTTTTGAGTGTAGTTAATCGTCGGTTTTCGTAATACTACCTCGCTTTTATTTTATTTTTAGGATTTTTCACGTAGATTGCATTGTAATGCATTTTCATGTAGTTGCACCTAGCTCATTGTTGTTGTGTAATGTTCCATGTATATGTTCCATCTCTGGATGAGCTAAATCTGAAAATCTTTCGACTTCTTTTCCATGTATAATCCTCTATCATTATTAGTTGGAGTTTGATGTTTCGTTTTGCACATATGGTCTATATTATTCTACAAGCTTCGTGGCTTTATTCTTAGATGTCCCGAGTTTAAGTGTTGATCATTCCATCGAGCTATTATTTCTTTTGTGCTTATATCAAACTTCCATATTTAGACGCTTAGATGTTCTGTACTTTCCTGTTTGATTTTTCCATCCGATGCGATTCTATTTTGTGCTCTGTGTGTTCTATTCCCCTTGTCCCGAGATATTTCCTTGTTTGTCAAGTGTGCAGGATCTTTGCGATAGCAATTGTGAGTTTCAGACGATGTCAGTTTTCCGGTGGATGGTCCACAGTTTACTGCTTTCATCAAGCCTTTCTGGAGTTGATACGTAGCACTTCCGGACTTGCCACTTTCGAACGACAATCAGCTAAGTTCTTTCTTTCTTTTTATTTCTGCACAACATGAGGACATGTTGTAATTTAAGTGTGGGGGAGGGGAATAGCTTATGTGATATCTACATTCATTTGCCATACTTTTATATTTCTATGAAAAGTGCTAGATTTTAAAAGTTTTGTTTTGTCTCGAGTAAGCAATGCATATCTTTATTCGAGTTCTTATGTCATTGGTGCATTATTTTGCATATTTAGTAAATTTAGTTGTTTCACCCGACACTATTTTTCACGTGCCATAGTAGATAATGAGCTATATTTTAAAGCTATGCCCATTTGATTAGAGATTTTTTTTTTTGATGATTATCGCATGATTCTTTGCTTGCATACTAATTTTTGAAATTTTAATAGGTTGTATTTAGAGTTAAAGTATGACATACTGTGAATATCTGAAGGTTTGAATGTGATAGGAGGGATATAATTTAAGGTTTGCATACCAATCTAGGATGAATAATATGAATTATGTATTTAAGTGTCGGAAGTAGTGCCGATGATTTGAGTCTTGGTAGGCATTATCACGAAATGTCCTATACCACTATGAGGTTCAATAGCTCCCGACTGCCTGATGATAGTAGTCCAGCTAGGGTGTTATCACGAAACATCCTATTGCTGGGAATGAGGGCATATGCTATATATGTGGCATTAAGTTAATCTTTAAGAAAAATTAGTGAATGGCAATGTGAAAAGATGGTTGGAAACCTTAGTTATCTTCTGACCATCCCCAGTATAAACTGAAAGATATGTTGTAGGGACTATCCTCTAAGTGTGTCGGAAATATTTTAAATGCTCCCTATTATCTTTTCGGAATGTGTATGTTTTTGTGAGGTGCATGTTATAATCATTTTTATATTTCTAATTTAAATGGGATGTTGGCTAGTTTTGTTTGAATCAATTTCAAGTGTGGATTTGGTGGAAATTTATTATGGCTATGCACACACTCACTTGGGTGAACCTCTAAACTACTTGAATATGTTTTATATTTGCATAAGTGTTTATTTGTCTCGAGTGATGATTATGTTTTGTCTTGCTCGGGACGAGCAAGGTTTAAGTGTGGGGGAGTTGTTAAGGGTGATTTTATACGTTTTATAAGGATATATTTTATATCACTTTCCCCCATATTCGTATGATTTATATAGAAATCGAGCTTTATATTGAAATATTGAGCAAATGATGTTTTTAATAGTTAAATCTCAAAACGTAACGATTTATGTTCGTAATTGATGATTTTATGATATTTTGGAAATACGTTACGCTTTGGTATGTTTTCCTATTCTTGTAGATACTCATTGATGGTGGAAAAGGTGATCCTAAAGAGCTAATTTCGAGATGAGGAGGATCAATCAAAGTTATGGAAGATTGGAAGGGATAAGGAAAGAAATCAATCAAGATAAATGTCGGAAAATCAGATTCCGAGTAGTGACGACCTTGCAACGCAGTTATTGATATGATAACAACCGATTTTACTCTGGACCTCAAGAGAAGAGTTGTAGGGCTTGAAGAGAGGATTCTACAGGATTTTGAATCACTCCATTCCGACTTACGAGGCCCGAGATATGAGCGTTACAAGTTCAGAATCTGTTCCAGGAAAGCTGGACGGGCGTCCGACCTTGTGAACGGGCGTCCGCCACCGACTGAGCCGAAACCGCCTCTGATTTTCTATAAATAGCAGCGCGTTTTCAACCCTAAAACATATATTTTCGACTCCGGTATTAATCGCTATACTACGATCCCTACACTTGGGGAAATACCGGATTTATAAATTTATTACTTGTTTGTTTTGCATAGATAAAATCCGTGACAGTAAATCATTTCATATATCAACTCATTTTGTCAACAGTACCTTCTTATTCACTATCAAATTTCACTGTAGTTTGAGATCCACTATTGATAATCACTCACTGGTCTTCATTAGTGAATCTCATGAAAAATTGCAAAACGCATGCATTTTTTCCAGCCAATTGTTTTACTAGATATACTTTTATAACATACAACATTTCATGAATGTAGGAAAGGGATGACAAGGCAGAACGTTTGAAAGCAAAAGTTAAGAGGATGAAGAAAAAGTTGAGAAATTTCGGAGCGAAAAGAGCATGAGATAAGCAAAGGTAGGAAGAAATCGAAGAAGAATCAAGAATCAGCATATCGGTTGCTTGTCAAATCTGAAAAAATTTTAGGAAAGGGAGAATGAGATGAAATCCAAGATTTTCAATGAATTGGAGGAGGTATACAAAGGTGTAGTTGATGATCTGAAAAAAGAAAATGCTGGACTTTTAGCTTCACTTACTGATGCTTTAATAAAAGATCACAATCTTCAGAAACATGTAAATGAAATGAGATCAAGAATGGAGGAATTTGAACAGCAGATGAGAAAGAGTGGTGATGAAAGCATTAAAGAGATCAAGCAACTGAACACAAGTCTGACAGAAAAAGTGAAGCATCTTGAGGATGAGAATTGCACAAAATAAGCTACTATTTCTGAATTGAACTCAACCGTGAGTGACCTACAGAATAGATTGAATGGGATCGAAGAAATGAAAAAATTGTATGAGAGCAAAACAAAGGAACAACACACAAAAATTGATGCTCTTCATACAGAAATTGAGAATGCAGCAGTCCATGCAGTGACACAGCAATTTGGAAACACAGATGCCAAGCAAGTACAAAAATCTGTGAAGCAAAGTTCACGTGTAAAAGCAATAAAATAAAGGAAGCGAACATCAAGAAAGGATGATGACTTTGTATATCCAGAAGATAAGAAAAGAAGAACTGAAATTCTGGACTTGACAAATGAAGCTGCAATAGAAGATGTCCAAAGGATGGAAAAAACTGTGAAAGTCAGTTTAAAAAAGAAGAAAGCTGGTTACACATGTGGGGAGAAAATAACCGAAGAAGCATTTAAGTTGTTACACACAACAATGAACAAACATGGAAGATTGTAAGTAACAGTAGTTAACATATTTCTGATTACATTTTATTCGGTTTATATGATAATAAAATTGTGTGAACAATGTTTTCAGGGGGGAAGTATGGTCAGACATTGAGAGTGGCACCACAATCACTGTCCATGACATGGTGAAATTACTAGAGGGATCGTTCATTGCAGACAAGGTAAACAATTTGATCTAACTACTTTTTCTAAGACAACATTCCAAGAAACCAACTAACAAATGACATGTACATTTACAGGTTATCGATGCATTTGCAACAATGCTAAGCAGAAATGAAGAAGTCCAAACAATTTCACATATTGCCAAAGATCCACTTGGGTGAGATCAAAATTTCTTGAATGGTCGTTATAAGTATTCACCATTCACTTGCAATATACTTTGAAACATTTACTAAAAATCGGTGTGAATACATTTTTCATTTGTGTATAATACATAACAAAAAATGGTGATTGATTGCAGGCGTACTGCAAGAAATTTGAAGCAACTGGGAACTACTCAAATCAATTTGTCGATAGTATGAAACCACATCTAAAAAAAGACAAAAATATTCTCATTCCGTTGTGTTGTCCAGGTGTGGAGAATGAATCATATCATTGGATATTACTCACATTTGCTTCGGGTGAAGAAGGAGAATGGCACATGTACAACTCATTGGATAGCCGGAAAGGTGCTGTTGACCACTTTGAGAAAAATGCACTTGACATTGTATGTGTGTTGTTAATTTTACAGTAAAAATTTCTATACTAATCAAATGTGTTAAACATGTGTTAATTTTCAGCAAAAATACTTGTGGAAATGCTTATGTCCATCCGGTAAACTAAAAGCCAAAAAAATCAAGAAGGTTGCAAAGCTTCCACAACAGGGATCGGATACGTAAGTATTATTCATTAGACTTTTGATTCATACATGTAATGGAAATAATGGGTGACAAGTTTAATGTGAATGCCAAAATTTTGCAGAATGATCATGCAATATATGTCATGTACTACATCTACCAGATTGCACTTAATCAGCCAATTGACAAGAAATGGAACACTGATGGAGTGCAAGATTTCAAAGCTTTCTTAGTAAATAGTATTACATCTAATAAGATGAACATTGCAATGTTGGCAAACATACCTGTTAATGTGTAGATGCCAAGGGATCTACAAAACTTATCTTCATATGAGCACAAACACCACTATTAATGTGTATGCCAAGTGAAACCTATTGCTTATTTTCTTATGCATGTCCTAAAATGACATGATTTGAATTACTGTGGACAAGATTTGAATTACAAGGAGACAACTAATTCAATCAATGTTTACATATTTCAATTATTAAGCATTCTCTTTTCTTTTTGTCTATTGGTTGATTAGTAAATGTATAATTTTGATTCATAAGTTCAGTTACTACGGTGCTACTGTGAAAAATTCGTTTTTTGAAATTCATTGTTAAAATTCACTGTTAGTCAAAAATTCAATTTTAATATTCACTAGTGAATTTCGACAGTGAAACTCATGAAAAGTGTTGTAACAATATAAAACCAACTCTCAAAACAAAACAAAGTTCATTACAACAAAAGTTTGGTGAATTTTTCATCAATTTGGATTGTTTGCATGCATTCATGTTGTACATAACATATAATACAATAATGCACACAATGCTACAAACACAACAGAAAGAACATTCAAATAAAATACATAAAACACAAAGATATAATTCATAGACTTTGTATGGGACTCAGGGCCTCCAAGATGACAGAACCACAATGTAAAATATAAGAGTCAATATATAAGTCACTCAATTAAGAAGAAAGAGTCGCAAAATAATAAGCAAGCGCTAAAATATGAAAATGTCTAGAATAGCAGAGTTATACTAATGAATGTCATCTACATCATAACAGAAGCAACACATGTCCTCTGATTATGATGCCCCAACTTATGGCACCGACCGCACATCATTTCCCGTTTGGATTCACCTCTAGAAGGAATTCGCCTCTTCGTTGGCCTTCCAGGTTGCCTCTTTGAAATAGGAGGTAAAAAAAGAACATTGGAATCTCGGCTCATAAACCAACGGCAACGGATGGATTGCGATTCATAACAAGAAGCATATGAACTCGAACGGAATCCAACATCAACAAATTCATGCAAGGAGACCAAATTTTTCATTATATCTGACTTACCGCATGATCACATGGGTAACCATTCAATTGCCTAAACTTACAAGAACAAGTAAAATTCTCAAGATCAACCATACAAGATGGCGTTGAACGCACTTCAAATACATATCCACTTGAATTGATGATAATCCAATTCTTAGATGCAGCAAATGAATCTGCTAATATCTTGTCTATACTTGGGCATATTGCAGAATTCCATGAAGCACAAGCGGACCTACGTTCTACAAATAAATCCAATAGATCTCATTATGTAAAAATATACAAGAGCATTCAAAATACTTAAAATAAAAAGCAATTAAACAGAAACATACCAGAAATTTGATTCATAATCTTCAAGCGCAGAGCATCAATCATATTACATATGGGTAATTGCCTCTCTTTACAACCCACTTAATTAAATGATTCTCACTTGCACTTGAAGACATTTCACCATATCGCATGCCTTTAAAATGAGCATTCGTCCATCTTTCAGCAGGTAAGGAGGTAAAGAAATCACCTACAATTGTCTTACCCTCTTGTAACATAACACTCATCAAACTATCATATAGATCAACTGTTGGTGCATAAGCACACTGTCGCAAAAGATAAACCATACGCTTCTTAAAACCCTTGCTGAATCTGGAACCTCTAAATTTGTCTTTCAAATTCAACTTAATATGAAAAATGCAAAAAGCATGGTCTGAATCTGGGAAAATAATAGGCCTGGATTCTATTAAACCAGTATTTCTATCCGAAATAAACGTAATTGGCCTAGTGGGATCAACTATGTTCTTCAAATTCATAAAGAACCAATGCCAGTTCTCAGTATTTTAGGAGTCAATAACCGCAAAACAAACAGGGTACAAGCTTGATACAAAAAGAACAGATTCATATCAACACGTCAAGTAATAAAGAGAAGAAAATAACACACAAAAAAACAGAAAAAAATGAATAAACCAACAACACAACTCTAGACATAGAATGAATACAGTACCTTGATCACCATCTTTCGCAACTGCCGACAAAAGCTGAGCTTTAAATTGTGTTTTCAAATGAGCTCCATCCAAACACAACATTGGCCGGCAATGCTTAAATCCCTCAATGCAGCCATGAAACGCAACAAACACCCTCTTAAAACAACTTGAAACCTCATCAACTTCCAATACCACATAAGAGCCGGAGTTCGTTTCATGAATCTTTGACACATATGAATTTAAAAAATTAAAAGATTCTTTCATGTCACCAAAAAGAGCATTCTTCGCTTTTTCGATACCGGTCCAAGAATTGTAATATGAAACAAGCAGACCATGATTTGAAAAAAGCCGACGCTTAACATCAATAGGCTTTATTGAGGGATCATCACGAACTTCATTACAAACCAAATCACAAACCAAAGTCGAACTCATTCGATGCCCTTTGAAAGAACGCGATGACGTACCACATGTATGTAACTCATGCATCTTCTTAACATAAAAATCCATTAATAATTTTTTCGTGACTAACCATCCAAGCACAAAGATGTTTCATCCTTCTTTGCACACACCGCCATAATCCTCTTATCATCATTCTTAATGTATATGAAATCAAACCCATCGTGAATGACATTTTACTGTAATGCTTTCCTAAATTCTGTTGCTCCACCAACAAATTTTTGACCAACACATTCTACACACTTATCTCGGGCTTGATAGACGATTTGCATATTCTCCTTTCGAGGACAAAACGTAGGAAGCAAATTGAACTCCTCATCATCGGATTCAGTAATAAATGATGATGCAACTGATTCAATACTAGTAGAAGCCACAGTACAAGCCACGGTACAAGCCACACGTAGGCCACGGTAGAAGCCGCATAGAAGCATTACAAACAACATATGCCTGCACACGTGATGCAATCGAAAAGAAGCAAACACGGACAACATGATTTCAACATCTTCATTATTGAAGAGAAAACAATTTGCTTGTTCAGGTAAAGAATAATACAAACTGATCATATCTTCTCTAAATGAACTCCATCTCTCACATATACGTAGCTTAATACTACGTAGAGTATCAAATTCTTTGATTTTCAAAACACATGACTCTCCATTGTAAGTACAAATAAGGAATACCATCTTCAAAAACCTACACAACAAACGAATCAGAGAAATTCAGCAGTGAATCAGATTATTTCTCATAAAACACAGAGTATATACAAAACAAACATCAAACGAAGCATGAAGAAATTTAACTTATAAAACTCGCACTCATTTCCACTATTGAGGTAAAACATGAATCAGAGAAAATAAGCAGTGAATCAGATTATTTCTCATAAGAAACACACGGTATTCAGAAATTAAACATCAAAGTCAGGATCAAGAAGCAATTAAACATAAGAAGCTCGTGATTTATGCTCAATTTCATTAGAAGATCGAAATTTAACTTATAAAATTCAGATTTCGGATCTCTAATTCTTTTGAACAAAGAATATGGAAAAAATTGCCAAAACATACCGATGAATAGAGGATCTCGCAGAGAACGTATCCTTCCAATTAGATGATCGAATAGCCGAATTAGAAACGAAACAATGGAAGATTCACGATTGAAGTCCGTTGGTGCAAATTTTTTCTCCGACATTCGATTTCTTGAAAGGGATAAAATGAGCCGACATTGAGTTTCTCTTCAAAAGCTGAAAGATAAGAACAGGTTAAGCAAGGGCAATTTAGTCATATAATTTTAATTATGTCCTTTAGCCTATAAAAAATGTTAACTAGGACTGTTAATTAAATAAAATATGGAAAATGTCCTAATCCCTAATTTTCCTTAGAATTAATGACAGATAGGGTTTGTAATGACCAATATAATCGTGATAAGGGGTTATCTAATCTAATATAAAGAAATCAAAACTTGAATTCAAGATATTTTAAGAAATTATACGTAGTAAGCTAACCAAACAATGCTCAAGTTAATCTCTGCTAGTCTGCAGTTAGATATTTAGATTTGATGATTAAAGTCTATAAATAAATTCTACTCAATTAATGGTTTACTCAATTAATGGTTGTGATCTCCTAATTATTTGGTTCTAACTTAACGGCCATTGTGGATGAGCTAGATCTAATTAACTAAACATGCATTAACTGACACTTTGGGATGCCCATACCAGTTTGGAAAACCTCAATCATGGGACCGTCCATCGCCAATGGCGATTTTACATGGCGCTCTAGTTATTCACCTCCTAATTATCCCTTCCACTTGCGGCTCCTTCAGAATAATTTACGATGTCATGCATAAAGTTGATTAGCTTTTACACACGATTTATTTAATCCAAAGACAAATAGAATTAAAAGCTAGAACGGCAAAACTCCATACCTTATCGACGACGGCTAGCTAGCCGACAAAAGGACTCGTTATGACCCGGCAGTACGTGATTTGCATCCGCTTTTCGATCACACAACGAATCACTACTTTATCCTGCATCGGGTTCAAATTAACTATCACATGTTTGGTTAACGGAAATCTAGCCTAACATCATTTAGACATAAAGCAAAAAATTATGGATTCAAATACGTGAACAAGAATAGACAAAAATTATACCCGAATCAGATAATTCAACACTTTCACAATTAATCTAAAGAACAATGATTTCCCTCGAATATAACTCCAAGATTCCTAATTAATTTATGTAGTAAAATTGTCAACAAAATTCCATACATCTTGGGCACTAGCCAAGTTCATAAGATTTGAGAAAGTATTGTCTACAAAATTTAGGATCCATGTAGTATCACATTGTCTCCAAAGAGGGAAATCATGAGTGTTTACTTTAGGTCTTGTGACAGCTCCTTCGATGAATCCAATCTTTGTACCAAAAGGTGGAATCGCCCACCCCAGGCGCCCCCCACCCCCAGACCCGACCAGGTTGTGGGAGGATGTAAATCATGGTGACTCAACCAAGAATAAAGGCCGTGCTCAGCGCCCTGCAAGTGCATAACAGAGCCTCCCAAAGGATTTTTCTCCCTTTATGTTGCCGCTGCCAGGTCTCGAACCCGTGGCCTTTGTACCAACTTCAACCCTTGTTACCAGTTGAGCTACCCATGCGGGTTCGATGAATCCAATCTTATTCTTGGTGATTAAGGTAATCTCCATAGCTTTGCTATATGGATGATAATTGTTGCCATTGGCAGAGGCTGAACTAACACAAGGGAGGGGTTCTCATTATCAACCATGAATCTTGAACAATAAACTCAGTGAAATTTCAAATTCTCTTAGAGTAACGCAACTTTGACAAAAAAAAAATGTTTTGGTACTATGTTGAAACTCATAAAACTTTGAAGAATAAAAGAAATGAGAACATAATTTTAAACTCGCTAGAAAAAACGGGAAACATGAACATGAAGAACTTTCATTGATGATTCAATTGATTGATCAATTCAGATGATACAACATGTAATCCAAGAACTTTCATTGATGATTCAATTGATTGATCAATTTAGATGATACAACATGTAATCCACACTATATATATATAGTCACTAATGAAATAGAGCACAAATAAGTACAACTTTTGTGACATATGCCTGTGTTTTTTTACGGATATCTGATAGCAAAATATTTAACCGCTAACTTTAACCGACAGAGTATCGGGTCAACGGTAGTATAGTGGTTTCAAGGTCGAATCCACATGGAGTAATGTCTAAGTACCAAAGTCAACTTAGAACTTAGTTCAGGTCAAAATAATGACGAAGAGTATTATACTAATGCAAAAGTAAAGATTATACTAACGAATTTACTTCTAGGTATTAAAGGGTATAGTCGAACTATGATCCCACGAGCTACTTTTACCCCTAAGGAAAGACGTAACAGGGAGTGTGTCTTAACCGACCTACCTATCCAATATAGTTTAACGACATCCACGGGTGCCAACTCCTAATTCTAGTGATCAGACTGAACAACTCGATCTAACCACCCTATGTGAAGTTAATTAATTCTCCTTTAAAAACCGATTAACCTAACATGATTAAGCTCTCAGAGTCGCCGAACAACGATGACAAACCTCTGTATTGGAAACGGACCTAACAACTAGGCCGAATCTACGCAACGATCCTAAAACCCCTTATCCCACATCTCACCGCAAAATGCATCTAAAAGTTTGATGTGTGTGACAGTGCACTAGGTGATCAATCTAATTCAAAGACGTTAAAATAATTTTTAGGACGTGGATTAATCGCTTAAACATGAAATTACGACTTTACACAACTCCCAATCTCATCCCCTCGGGGTTTTCGCTCGCTTTCACATAATTCGACTACACAACGGAATTAGCTACTCATGATTATGCTAATAAATGGAATGAGAATTGAGATCAAACCAAAGACAATAAAATAAAAGAGAAGTCATTACCATATAATTTGCAGAAAATCTGATCCATAAAATACCAAAGAGAAAAGCGATCCAAAAGTCAAATCTTCGTTCTTGAAAAGTAAATCTAAGGTATAACAAGTGTGTAGAATCAAAGGATGTAATTTATGGAATCAATGGATCAAAGGGTGATCAAACTACACTAAAATCGCCCCTAAATCGCCTAAGAAAAGTCTAAAGTCGGCCAAACATGAGTAGGGGCTGAATGAAGTGCGTATTTATAGAGTAGGTCGAATCTGCCTCTTTGCCGGTCACTAACGCCCGTCTGCTGGAGAATATGAAGATATTAGGTTTTATCTTCAGTGGACGGGCGTTCGATTTCTCTCAACGCCCGCCTGGTGAATCATGACTTGAGGGCCAAACGCCCGTCTGGCAACCCTGGACGCTCGTTTGTTCTATATGAGCTTCTTGAATCGGGCTGAACCTACCCAAACGCCCGTTTGAGGGTCATTTGGACGCCCGTCCAGCTAAAAACCCAACTTTCTGAATGATGCATTACTTATGTGGACGCCCGTCTGGGATGGGCAAATGCCCGTTTGATGTGGCCTTCCTACAGACGCCCGTTTGGGGTATGGCAAACGCCCGTTTGCCTTGACTTTACTCCAAACTTAGCTTTTCTTCCACTTTCATCCACTCTCGTGCCACTTAACATGTCTCTCATTCCAAAACATTGCCTTCCGGGTCCTCGAGTCACCTAAGTCTTGCAATAAACACACTAACAAAACACCATGCATAATTCCGCAAGACAAAAAAGCTCGGAAATGAGGTAAATATCGCTAAAAAGGCGGAGTTTACTATCGATGTGACAGTTTAACTCCCCATACATATAACTCTCGATATTACACTCAAACAGGTCTATATCTACCCAAAATATGCCAATGAAGTGATAAACGGAGGTTAAACTGCACACCAAAGTACAGTAAAGTTGACTCCCATCAACCACCCCACACTTAGCCTTTGCTCGTCCTCGAGTAAATTAGGCGCTTTAAAACAGACCAAGGGATCAACTTTACGACACATGCATAGCGCTCACGACATCAAGGCAAAAGTAAAGCAGACACTGAACGTACACCGCTTGACTCTATCTCACCACAAAAACGAAGTGTGTGTGCTATAGACCGAGGGCTACACTCAAAATGATCACCGGCTTTGAATACCGGCCAAATGACTACACGCAGCTCATACCGGGCTAGAATCTCCACTAATCAAGGCAACCGAGGCTAAATACGGTCAAGTAGGACTTGAAGGGTTATAATGTCAAGCTCGGGACGGGGGTAATCGAAAGGAAATTTTGGGACTGGAGAAAGAAAAAAACACGAGTGAACCTAATCATTTCATGTATTCCTGCTTTGAAAACACACTAAACCACACCAAAACTCTTTCGATTCTTTGTATGCATTGATAACCAACCACAAATTTAACATCATACTTTCATCTATTCAATACATCCTCCCTTAACCTTGTTTCCAACTTTATTCAAACTTTCTTTTTTTTTCTCTTTTTTTTCATTGTTTTTAATTTTTTTTCTTTTTATTTTTTCTCAACTTTATATTTTTTCTCGAACCAACAAGCCTCACAATAGATTCCTCAAGCTCTTCCCCTTCATTATATTAGCTCGTACCAACCAACTCCTCTCAAAACACGCACCATCTCCCACCCCACACTTGCTTCAGCAAGTGTGTCTAAAGCAACGACTAAGTCCACTCGTAGGGTGATCAAAAGAAACGTGACCAATAATAAAGCTCAAGGTTAGAATAATACAGGCTAAGTAACCAAAACGGCTCATTTCGGGCGGTGGTCAGACCGTCCTATCAAGGCTTAGAGGGGTTACGAGGGTATAATGTTGGGATTTTGGCTTATTTGGCTCTGACTAGGTCAAAGAAGCGCCATGACTCTCATCCCGTATCCGGCCCAGGTCAACCTTTCTATTTTGCCTCAAAACTAGTGGTATAAGTCTGTATAGCAACCAGACTAAGTATAACCAAGGTCTACGTGCATTAAAAAGGGTTCGTATTGTGACAAAATAAAATCGCCCGGCACACACTACTCGACTACTAAAACATCTACCAACTCCATCGTGAGAAACATGCATATGACGCGGTGTCAAACCGTGAAAAGTTTTAAAATTTTAAGCCACGAACTGACTCAAAAACGGACATTAACTAAGCATATCACAATTAATGGCACATATATCAATCGAAACAATAAAGCTAAGTGGTATCCACCCCCCACTTCGAATGAAGCACTGTCCTCAGTGTGTGAATGAGATAGAAAAGAAGACTTAGCTTTAGACCCGGCAGAAAGGCGCTATCGAATCCCGTGATGTACCTCGTGGAAACGCAACCCGAAACCCTAGTAAAATAGAAACTATGCAACACATGCACGGGACTTGGTCCACGTGCCAAAATATCGAAAAAGGATAAGGGGTAGAATAGTATAAAGGCCCTATCACGTCAGAAAACTCGATATGCAAGTGTAACGCACACAGCGGATCACTATAGATGGATAAATCACCCAAACGGGTGAAGCACAGAATTTTCGGTCCCTTTTGATTCTAACCTTTTTTTCAACACAATTTATTATCAAAACCTCAGAAAAACTCAGATAGTGGTGGGTTGCCTCCCACCAAGCGCCTTTTTTTTACGTCGTTGGCTCGACCGGATGACGCTCAACTGACTCAACTCAAAACAACCTCAAATAACATACCAAATGAGCACATAGCATGTCAACCAAATTCAGCATTCATAAGTTTGAGCATGCCCAACGATATACCTAGTGCAAACATCAAAAGATTCGAACTAGTGAACGGCTTACCTCTTGTAACTTGCGCCGCTTTCTCCTGCCACCGCACACTTTCTTTCTTTTCCGGCTTTTTAGATGGCTTCCCTTTTGGTTTCTTATGATTAGGCGGTTTATCAATCCACAACTCCCCAGCTTTGGGAGCACCGGTACAACGGGCGATTCGATTTACTCTTCATCTCGATCTTGCCCCGATCGATGACCTCTCGTGACTTTCACCGCGTCTCTTTCAACGAACTCGATTGTCCTGCATGTCAAGACGCACACACAACACAAGAAAACAAAGATTCGTGTATAAACATTCATCGCTTATAGCTTGACAACCTCTCATCCTTGTAGACATTTAAACGCTCTCTCTCACCCCAACTCCAAACGAAATATCTCCACTCTTTACTCCTATCTGAGCATCACTAGTGGTCAAAAATGGACGACCTAACAGGACAGAGGTCCTCGAGTCCATCTCCATGTCAAGAATCACAAAATCCACAGGGAACACGAACTTGCCTACCTGAACTAGCACATCTTCAGCTACCCCCAACGGTTTCCTCACCAACCTATCAGCCAATTGTAGGGTCATTCCCGTAGGCTCTAAATCACCTAACCCTAATTTTTCATAAAGCGCTTTAGGCATCAAGCTCACAAAAGGCTCCTAAATCACATAATACATTTTCAATCACTGTATTGCCTATGGTGATAAGAATGGTGAAACCTCCTCTATCTCTCATCTTAGGGGGAATTTTACTGTCATAAACTGCTAAACACTCCTCCCTCAGCTTAACTACCTTACCCATTTTCTCTCTACTTGCCAACATCCCTTTCAAACACTTAAAATACTCGTGCACACTAGCAACCCGCCTCTAACAGGGGACATTGATCTCTACCTTCCTAAGAATGTCGAGGAACCTATGCTGATTTTTCAGAAGAACTGGCTTCTAGGGCCTTTAGTGGGTATGGCAAAGTATTCTCATCAAAATCGGGGGGAGGGGGTATAAAATCATGCTTACTCGAGCTTTTGGCCTTGGAGGCCCGAGATATAGCTTCATGTCGCTGTTGGCTTGCTCGGTTCCTTCTCTTTTATATCCACAATCGAGAAATTTCGCTTTCCATTGCTTCACTCTCTTGGATTGGGTTGCTTGCTCTCTCACCTTCCATTTCCTCTCTTTCCTAGCAATCGCGAGATCTCTTAGCAAAGCAGCCTAACTCTCTTCTTACTGCCTTCCAACTCAATTTCCATTATTTCTCTCTCTGCTTCGACCCTCTCTTTGGTCGTGGTCCACTCCCATTTTCTACCACTTCTAGTGAATATTGCATTCACTTGTCTCGGTTCTCGCCAAAGATCACTCAAATTCTTCTTGTTGTGTTTGTGATTTGCCCAACTTGGGTTTCCAAATTCGAATGGCGGAGTGAGTGGCCACTTTTGCTCAACAAGATTCTTATTCAATTCAGATACTGATCTATGCGCTCTTTCCAGGATTATCTCAATGGACGCCTTTCGAGCACCGTAATTGTTCAATTGTTGAGTGTTTTGATTGTTCGTGAAGATGAGCATTCGGATGTCGATAGGTGCGAAGTATTATTGTTTCGGGTGGTCGATTTGCTTGCCGATTACCTTGTCGCCCCGATTCTCGTTCCATCCCGACTCGACCTGGTTCCGATTCAGTAATTCTTTATTGGCCCCGTGATTGAGATTGATGATTCTGATTATTCTGATAGCTACATTGGCTCTGATTCTGGTATGGATTCTGATTCTGGGGATTCTGGTTCCAAGGTTGGTTGTATGAGCTTTGGTTTTGCCTAAAACTTTGGTTCTGATTATTGTTACGATTCCGGTTCTGATTCTGCCCCTGGTTCCAACCTTGATTTTGCTGATTTTGATTCCATTGCCCTGCATTCCCTTGTCCAACATAATTCACATCATATTGTTGTGAATCATCACCCATACCATAATCCATTTGTGGCCCTTGCCGATTATCAAAGTTCGATTCCACTATTCTTCGCCAAATTCTTGATGATTCATATTTACCTGCCCCATCGAATAGACATTCATTCGCTGTTGGTCATTCTGATTGCCAGACTGTTGTTGTACTGGAGTAGGTGTCAACTGTTGTGGATAAGTGGGTTTTTTCGATGATGCACATTCCATGGCAGAATGTCCACCTCCACGAGTTGGCATTGATGTGCCTTCTTCTCTCTAACTCCATTCGGTCCATCTTTAGTACCATTTCTTGCATCTTGTCGTGCATGGCGATTCGATCGAGTTCCTCTTCAATGACTTTACACTTTCCATTGGGGCTTTTTCTTCTTTCTCGCTCGACCCCCATTGTCCTTTCTCCATCCGCCGCGATTCTCTATCTGTCTCATAGCTTGTTCTGGCGGCAGATTCATAATATCTCCGCCACTTGCGGCATTCAGCTTGTTTTGGTCCATCGGCTCTAAAGCCCTGAATAATATAATAACTTGCTCCACCGTAGAAATACCGTGTGGAGGGCATCTCTTCAGTAGACCCCTAAATCTCTCATAAGTCTCTTTTAGTGTCTCTCCTCGAGACCGCCAAACAAAGAGATTTCTTCTTTCAGATCTAAAACCTTCACGGAGAAAGTACTTTTTCGTAAACACTCGCTACATCCGCCTGTATGCAATGAATCATTGGGTAATGAATCGAACCAATCCTTTGCGGCTCTCTCAATGCAAACGGAAAACGATTAGCTTCACCGCCGTCACTCACCCCATTGTATTTCATCGCTCCACAAATCTGAGAAAGTGATCTAGAAATTTGTTCGATTCTCGCCGACTTCCCGTGGAACAAGGCGTGTTCCCCAACATGTTCATAATATTTTGCTTGATGTCCATGTTGTTCAGATTAATTGGGGGCACTCTAATGAGATTGTGCCCTATAACTTCCTAGGGTGGTAACATAGTCTCGACAAACTCTCGGTCTCGCACTCTCGCATGATGAGCCATCTGTGGTCGATAATTCTGCCATTGTTGCCGCTTGATAAAATAAAACCGCCGCAGAGGGGGTTGCCGAGGATACGGGTTTTGGAACTCCTCGCCGATTTCCTTGATTATCCGTAATCAGAGCAATCGGTTCACGCTTCTTGGTCAAGCTCGTCCGAAATCCTAGGGATTCGCTTTTCCTGCCTTGTCCAATCCTACTACTGGTTGAATATGGGGTACCAAATCGCCAGAATATCGCGGCCGTCTCCCCTGGCTGATCTTCACGAAGGTCCCTCGGCGGAGTTTGCAATTGTAATGTTGCGTTACTACCAGTAGGGTTTGAAGTTTTCTTTCGTAGATCATGTTCATCAATAGGATCCTTGCCATTCCGTCGAGTTGTTATGTCGTCCATTTCTGCAGAGGAATCTGAAAGTGAGGGTGAGCTTTCTACTGTCCCTTCTTCTTCAAACAAAGGGTTCGGACTAGCAATTAGAGGTTCTCCTCGGCGTTGACTATTTCTATGATGTGCAAAAGCTTCAATATCTTCAATTGGCTCAATGAGAGGTTCTTTGGAGCTTCGGTTCATTCACTGACAAACAAGAAACAACAAGAAAACAAAATAAAAATGACCTAAGCCCAAGCTTTCGGTCAACTTACAAGATATCAAACGTTATCTCGCAACGGCGCCAAAATTCTTGATAGCAAAATACTTAACCGCTAACTTTAACCGGCGTGCAGTATCGGGTCAACGGTAGTATAGTGGTTTCAAGGTCGAATCCACGAGGAGTAATGTCTAAGTACCAAAGTCAACTTAGAACTTAGTTCGAGTCAAAATATTGGTGAGAGTATTATACTAATGCAAATGAAAAGATTATACTAACGAATTTACTTCAGGTATTAAAGGGTATAGTCGAACTATGATCCCATGAGCTACTTTTACCCCTAAGGAAAGACGTAATATGGAGTGTGTCTTAACCGACCTACCTATCCAATGTAGTTTAACAACATCCATGGGTGCCAACTCCAATTTAGCGATCGATTTGAACAACTCGATCTAACCACCCTATGTGAAGTTAATTAATTCTCCTTTAGAAAACCGATTAACCTAACATGATTAAGCTCAGAGTCGCCGAACAACGATGACAAACCTCTCAGATTGGAAACGGACTCTAACAACTAGCCGAATCCACGCAACGATCCTAAAACCCCTTATCCCACATCTCACCGTGAAAATGCATCTATAAGTTTGATGTGTGTGATGATGAACTAGGTGATCAATCTAATTCAAAGACGTTATGGATTAATCGCTTAAACATGAAATTACGCGACTACACAACTCCCAATCTCATCCCCTTAGGATTTTCGCCGCTTTCATATAATTCGACAACGGAATTAGCTACTCATGATTATGCTAATAAATGGATTGAGAATTGAGATCAAACCAAAGACAATAAATAAAAGAGAAGTCATTACCATATAATTGGCGTAAAAACTCGATCCGTAAAATACCAAGGAGAAAAGCGAACCAATAGTCAAATCTTCGTTCTTGAAAAGTAAATCTAAGGTATAACAAGTGTGTAGAATCAAAGGAT